>CAMTDV010000018.1:36964122-37480516 GCA_947069175.1 Scalesia atractyloides | reverse complement strand
GGTTTGCATTATCAAAATTAAATTCCTCCTGAAATCTCTAGTTCAGAACTTTGTTTGCACGGTTTCCAACCTCCTCTGATTTGCTTGATCGACAAATTTTCTTGAATAAACACCAACTCGAAAACTAATCAGTGCAGCATCTCTGTTTCTTTGTAAACCACATTCGTGTTTGGTTTAGCGCATATCTCTCATGCTCAATCCTCTGATCTTCAAGACCCAACCGGCAATTGATAGAAACTTCGAATTACCAAACCAGTAACCTTCAAATCAATGAATACCCATGAAGATCTGAAATCCCAATTTCCGTAATCATATCATAAGCACACTCCTGGAAAGATAGATTAGCAAATCGGTAATCTTTTCAACCAGCAAATCTTCATCGGAATCAAACTATCTGGTAACACATCAAATCTGAGAAACGTTCATCCGTGATCAAAATCACATTCTTCCTCTACAGTCATAATAACATATGTATAGCTATCTCCGCTGAACCTGGCGCCTTGAAACTACAAAACATCCTCATATCCGGATTACTCACGAAAACAATTCATTTGCGTTGCAGAGTTAAAGATAAGCTGTCGTGTATGCATCAACCTAACATCGGAGATCAGGACTTAAATCCTACATCCCTTAAGCATCAACCTGTATCATGATATGAAAATTCTGAACTTCCTCTGACCACGAAATCCCAAGCATAATCTATTTCGTGAGCAACTGGTACATATCTTTGTTCTGAAAGATCCGATTCCATAAATCATCCTTTTTATTCATAAAAGGCAAACATCTAGCTGTGGTCGGAGTGCATGGGGCATTGAAACTACAAGACATCCCTATTTCCCGGCGGTTAGTCCGCAAAATAGTTCTTTTGCAATGCAGAGTTAAATTGGATACGTTGCACCACTAAGCGGTCATGTGTGCTTCCGCGAACTTGACGACTATCGGGCATTTAGCCGTGGTCGGAGCGCACGGGGCACTGAAACTACAAGACATCCATATTTTCTGGCGGTTAGTCCAGAAAATAGTTCATATGCAATGCAGAGTTAAAATGGGTACTCCGTATAACTAAGCGGTCATGTGTGCTTCCAGGAACTTGACAACTGCCGGGCATAAATGTGACCATTGACTACAGAATCTGATAAACAACTCCTCAACCAGAACTCAGTTATGTGACCCCACTTTTACAAAGAGTAGACATCAACCTGATCTCATCACTAATGCTTCACCAGATAATCTACATCTAAAACCACCTGAATGCTAGCTGCCACGTCCGAATTTCTAAAAATGCCGGAATTTTCAACCCGAATGCTAGTTGCCCCATCCGAATTTCTAAAAATGCCGGAATTTTCAATGTTTTGACAAATTTTTATTCCCCTCATTTTTAGCAAATTCTGACGTTTTGGGCATCGTCTCACAAAACCCAAATTTTGCGAAAAATTTCCCAAAAATTGCGGTTTTGACGAAATGCGGATTTGACGCTAGGCCCATTGAAAGTCACTACACCAGATGATCAGTATTATGCGCAGGTATCACTGACACTCCCAATATCTTCAATTTGTGACCGTATCATCAAATATGTACTCTGAAGCGCTAGACGGTGTCCCCGAACACGCCGAATCTGATGTTAAAATCCCGAAAAAATTTCTATCACCAAATTTTTTCTGGACACTCCTCTCGTCAATACGATCAAATTTTTTTTTTGGCACCTCACTGATTTTTGCACGAAAATTAGATTTTCGCACGAAAATTTGAGTTTCGCACCAAACTGAACTGATGACGTTTTTCGATCCAGAGTCTTCGTTCTTCGAATTTCAAGAAGATTTTTGCACAGATCTGGTCGAAAATCAGTATCTAACAATCCTATAAGTTCAATTTTACATTTTGTCCGAGGATTCTCCGTTTATTTTATGATATACATCTAAAACCCCTCCTAAGTTCATAATTCATGAGCGTAGGTGATTCATCAACTGTTAGATTGAATGAATCGGTACCGTAGCTCTGGTACCAATTGTGTGTCCGGATCGCGGCGGTATCAGACGGAATTTTGGGCGTTAGATAGCAGATTCGGTAGAACGTTATTACAGAATGGAGTAGAAGTGAATGCAACGGAAGTCATACGTTTATTCATTCATACCGAAAGAGCATACATCTTGTCAGGCTGGCGGAGTTCCTGGAGAGAATCCGCCAGCGCCTCCCCTCAGGGAGCTTCCAAAACTTACAAACAAATGAACACACAACACATATATATAGGGATGAGATTTTCGTACGAAAATATGGTGCATTTTCGTACGAAAATGACACATATTTTTCGTACAAAATTGGTCATTTCGTACGAAACTGACAGATTTCGTACGAAATGTGTCCATTTTCTCATCCGACGTTCGTGCTCGAGTCATGTGTTCACTTCTAATCTATACAATATTCAACACACGCTCTAACTAGTCTATTCGCACAGTGACGGACACAAAGTGCATCAACAAAAAGTCAAATTTTACTAAAATTGTTTGTTTGCTAATTATTTTTCAAGTGCTTTTGAACGACAGATAAATTTGGAAAACCAAATGGGGTCCATAAAGCCGCAAAAGTTGATGAGTATGGACGAGTATCTGGATAGTGCTGAGATGATTAAGAGCAAGTAGGTTCTAATCATGAAAGAGTTTGATAACTTCACGATGCTGAAAGGTGAATCAATGAAACAAATGATAGAGCGCTTTTGTCAATTAAAAATTCAGATGAGAAGGCATGGACTTGATAAGACAGAAGAAGAGTATATTGACAAATTGGCCGATGCTCTTCTAGAGGGTGAATGGACAACGTAAATAATGGTACTAAGGGGAAGTCTAAGTTGAGAATTTTTCAAGCTTTCCACTTTTATCGACAAATTTGAGGGGCATGAGAAGGAATTATTAAAGAAGTCGAATCTTGTTAGTGATCAAGGAAATGATCAGTGGAAGAAAGAAGGGAGAATAATGGCAAAGAACTGTGAAGCACAAGTTTCAAGTACATCTACAAATGAGTGTTCAAGTTCTAAACCAATCTGCCCAGTTTATGATTTAGATATCTATCCGGCAGATAATGCGAAACTCTTGAGTGAGATTGAGAGTTTGACATTAGAAAATAAAAAATTAAGAGAAAATGAAAAGAATTTTGAAAACAAACTAAAAATTTTAGAAAATGAAAAATTACAAATGGTAGTAGATTTTCAAAACGAAATAAAAATGTTTAAAAATAAAAAAATGGTTTTTGAAAAATTAAATATAGAAAATCAAAAAGCAATAAATTCTCATATTGAGAAAATTGCTCAACTTGAAAAAGAAGTTGAGACTGTTAAAAATAAAGCTGTTAATTTAGAAAAGTTATTGAAAGGTTTTGTGACTTACTCATTAATGTTAGATCATATATGTCCAAAACCAATCAATGTTAATAAAAAGAAAATTTCAATAAGTGATAATGTCACAAATTATGACAATGTCATAATTAAGGATTGTGATGATGATACCGATGATAAAAATGATAAATATGAAATATTTTTTAAATTAAAATAAAAATTTCAAAAATTGTTCTACAATCTACTGAAAAAGGTGAATGCTCAACGCAAAAACCTTTTAAGCAGAATGGAGAACGAAAACAAAAAGAAAACCAAAGTTTTAAAATTTCTGAAAATTTTCAAAAGAAAAATAAAAGCTCATCGGTACGATCATCCAATTATTATAAAAATTCAAAATAATTTGAAAATCAAAACTTACAAAAATCTGAAAATAAGTGGTGCAGGTTGGACCACAGTGCTTTAACGTCAAATCAAAGGTACAGAAGCAGCAGGAAAGATGGCTACCACAAGTCAAATCAGTGTTATGATTTGAGTGTATGGTTTGATAGAAAACGATATGATAACAGGGTGTGTCATATTTGTGGGGTAACTAGACACATTGCTAAAAAAATGTCTACAAATTATCCTAAACCTGTTCATATTGATAAGAAAAATTTTGAAGATTTGAAAGTACCAACTAAGGTTTGGAAACAATGTACAGAAACTATAAACAAGGTGAAACCAGTTAT
This sequence comes from Scalesia atractyloides, assembly GCA_947069175.1. Lineage (NCBI taxonomy): Eukaryota > Viridiplantae > Streptophyta > Magnoliopsida > Asterales > Asteraceae > Scalesia > Scalesia atractyloides. The sequence continues at coordinate 37,476,463 of CAMTDV010000018.1, read as the reverse complement.
TACTAAGTTTTCAAATTTTGAAACTAGTGAATGCTCGAATAGTAATGAATAAATAGTTTCTACATTGTATTTCAAGAAAGCTTTAACGAAAAATCAAACATGGTTAGTAAAAGGAAAGGAAGTGACACAATCAGTGAAAATTGAAAGATTAGAGGACTTTCCAAACTTGAAAAAGTTCCAAATAAACCTGATTGTGAAAAGAAAGTCAAAGTTAAGGTTGAAGAAATAATACCTAAGACTGCAAAGGCTTGGGTGTCACTATTCAACTAATCGTTTGAATTTCTGTGCAGGAGCTTTCGAGGAGAAAGCAAATTACTGAGAATGGAGTTCCGTGGCACACATTAAAGACGAAGGGCCGGGTTAACAAGTTTTATATAAAGGCCATTTTTACAAAATTTGAAACCCAAATAACGTTTACTTTACAATTTTTGAAAATTTTTGGAGAAATTTTTTTGAAAACATGTTCTAATATCGTTTACGTGAAATTTTTTAAAAAAAATTTTGAAGAAAAATTTGAAAATTTTCACAGAACCCTCACTGTTGAACAAGACAAAACTCATGTTCAGTAAATTGTTATAAACACAAAAGTGTCAAGGTTTTTGTCATCATGAAGAGGAGTGTGCTTAAAAGATAATTGTGAAGCAGTAATGGATGGAGAATTGAAGTGGTTCTCATCAGTTGGTCAATGTTTTTCTATAAATCAAAAATTTCAAAAATATGTTTTTCAATTTTAGGGGAGAAAAATTTTTCAGAAAATACAAAAACATATTAAATGCGAAAAGTACAAAAACGTGAAAAAGGCAAAAAGATTTTTGTGTGTACAAAAGAAATGATAGTACATCAGTGGACTATCACAGTACGCTAAGGATTTGTAAAGTTTAAAAGTAATAAACGAGTCTTACTGTGGATGTTTCGATAGGCTTTACACGTTCAGTAAATTGTTTCCGGGATATAAACTAAATTTTACAACTGCTTAATCTTGTGGATTAACATCTCTCGGATATATGGACTTAGTACTCCGAAATTTCGTTTGAGAGATCACCTGATTCTGAGATACGAGGTCTTTATAGATGATTGATATCTGGGGTATTATACAAGTTCTTCTGATTTTGCGAAAGCAATAGCCTAGAACTTCTATAATACTTTTGCTAAAAATCGAAAACTGCATTCAATTGAAAATATCGAAAGATACTACAATTGCAGTACAAAAAGATTCCATTTTGGAACACTACCTTATAAGTCGAGTCTTCATCTCTCTGTCGGTACGATAGTACTAACCTGAGCTCCGAAGGTCTCGCATAACCCAGATACAGTATCAATTACGCTATACTCACCTGTAAGATGAAATCTAGGGAATCTTGATACGGGAGTATATTCTGAGATGGGAACCATAGTTTGAGTCAAGTTTCATAATTCTAACTAACGTATCTTGGAACAATTGAGAAATGTGTTGAAGTTTAAATGGACAAATATATCGACAATCTTGGTAAATTTGTTTAAAACTTAATGTCATAAAAAAGGTCAACGGTACTGATGACATGTCTCAAAAACTGATATGATCCTTTAACACAAACTCAACAAAAATATATTTGTAAATATGTTTGTACATACTTAGTGTTTGATATTCATTTCACAAAACAAAAAGGATTATATTATCTTTTAGTTTCGACCACTGATGACGAAAAGATGAATTTCAAAGTCTAGAGTTGCTGAACAAAATCTAAAAACTTTTGAAAATTGATCTGAAAAGTTTAAAAGTTCATTAATTAGAAACTTACATTAGAATAAATGCATCAGTTGAGTGTCAAAATGTTTAATCAAGATCATTAAGTTGAACTTGATACATGAATCAAATATTCAAGGTCATTAATTTGGACTTGATTAACTGATGGTTTTAAAACTGATAAAAAGATTAAATTTTGAAATATCATGTTTAGAAATTTCAAAGTTTGAATCTGAAATATTTCTTTGAGTGTGTGAGGAACTTTGAAACAGGAAGTTGGTTTTAAAGGGGAGCTGGATAAAACAAGTTGATTGAAGATATCAGAAAGCTCAAAGCAAGGGGGAGCATGGTGATTCAAGTTTTATCAAGACAAGCTCGAGAAGAAAAGAGACAAGGATTGTAGATGCTATGAAGATCAAGGAAGTTTATTCAAGAAATAAAGATCAAGAGAACATTAAAGACTCAGGAACTTAATTGAAGACTAATGACTATGGCAACATCCAAGGGGGAGTCTGTTGATGCATATGTTTGTTGCCTACGTCATCGTATTATGTCGAGTCTGTGTTTCGGAGCGAAACGTTAAGTTTATGTGTGATATAAGACAAGTTCGCCCGAACTTGTAGATCACATGAACAAGTTCACCCGAACTTGTCCTGTAAAGGACAAGTTCGCCCGAACTTGGTCATGTCTCATTCTGGGCGAACTTGTACTACTATATATAGGAGTCTTTGGTTTCACATTTGTAAGATTCAAAGATTTTGTCATGACAGAGGCGAAGCTCTGTCCAAGTGTTTCAAGGATCTGTAACGTCTACACATTAATGAAACAGTGATTAATCAGTAAAGAACTTGTATCCAGTGTCACCTATGCAAACGAATTCCGCAAGTTTACCTTAGGTTTGCCAAATTAGGACCAGAACGATCCGTACAATGGACTACAGTTCATGATGTCTTGAAGAAGTTTGAGATGGATAGCTCGAAGCCGTTATCTACTCCTCTGCAACTCAATCATGGAATTTGCATCAATGAAACCAGAACCAAAGTTGATGATGCTCTTTACAGGTCGATGATAGGATCACTCGTGTATCTGATGGCATCTCGCCCGGATATTATGTATCCTACCTGCCTTTGTGCACGTTATCAGTCAAGTCCCATAATATCTCACATGCAGATCGTGAAGCGAATCTTTAGATACTTGAAGGGATGTCCAAGCACCGGCTTGTGGTATCCAAAGAATGACAACTTCGATCTGACGGGATATGTTGACTCTGATTTCGGTGTAGACAAATCGAACTCAAAGTCTACAACGGCCAGTTGCCAGATCTTTGGAACTCGATTAGTGACTTGGCAGTGCAAGAAACAAACCACGGTCGCTCTCTCTACTTGTGAGGCTGAGTACATCTTGGCTTCCAGTTGTTGTTGACAATCTTGTGGATACAACAACATATGAGAGACTATGGATTGCAATTTCTTGACACTCCATTATATGTAGACAATAAGGCAGCAATCGATATAACAAAAAATCCAGGTCATCACTCTCGAACAAAACATATCGAGATTCGATACAACTTTATTCATGACTGCTACGAAAAAAGATTGGTACGAATTGAGAAAATCCACACCGATGAACAAAAAGCTGATTTTTATACCAAACCTTTTACTCTTTCATGATTTATATACTTAATGAGACTAAACGGTGTAAAAAATCTGTTGACAGGTGTGGATGCAGAGGTTGAATATGGATCGGACAACGAGTTCTCGTGATCCTCATTGTTTTGTTACCTTTTTAGGTTTAGAATTTCTTAAAAAACTAAAATACAAAAATATGTTTTTGATTTTAGGGGGAGAAATGAAATGAGAAAATACAAAAACATATGAAAAACCAAAAAGTACAAAAACATGATAAAGACAAAAAGAATTTTGTTTCAATAAGGAAATGATAGTAATCAGTGGACTATCACAGTATGCTAAGGAATTGTAAAGTTTAAAAAGTGATAAACAAGTCTTACTATCGATGTGTCGGTAGGCTTTACACATTCAGTAGATTGTTTCCGGGATATAAACTAAATTTTACAACTGCTTAAACTTGTGGATTAACATCTCTCGAATATATGGACTTAGTACTCTGAAATTTCGTTTGAGAGATTGCCTGATTCTGAGATACGAGGTCTTTATAGATGATTGATATCTGGGGTATTATACAAGTTCTTCTGATTTTGCGGAAGCAATAGCCTAGAACTTCTATAATGCTTTTGCTAAAAAAAACCCCTAAACTGCAATAAAATTGAAAGAATCGAAAGATCTAATAAATTGCAGTGTTTAAAAGATTCCTTAATTGGAACACACCTTAAAGTTGAGCCTTCATCTCTTTGTTGATTTTAGGGGAGAAATGAAATGAGAAAATACAAAAACATATGAAAAACCAAAAAGTACAAAAACATGATAAAGACAAAAAGAATTTTGTTTCAAAAAGGAAATGATAGTAATCAGTGGACTATCACAGTATGCTAAGGAATTGTAAAGTTTAAAAAGTGATAAACAAGTCTTACTATCAATGTGTCGGTAGGCTTTACACGTTCAGTAGATTGTTTCCGGGATATAAACTAAATTTTACAACTGCTTAAACTTGTGGATTAACATCTCTCGGATATATGGACTTAGTACTCTGAAATTTCGTTTGAGAGATTGCCTGATTCCGAGATACGAGGTCTTTATAGATGATTGATATCTGGGGTATTATACAAGTTCTTCTGATTTTGCGGAAGCAATAGCCTAGAACTTCTACAATGCTTTTGCTAAAAAAACCCCTAAACTGCAATAAAATTGAAAGAATCGAAAGATCTAATAAATTGCAGTGTTTAAAAGATTCCTTAATTGGAACACACCTTAAAGTCGAGCCTTCATCTCTTTGTCGATGCGGTGGTATTAACCTGAGCTCCCAAGGCTTCGCATAACCCAGATACAGATATCAATTACGCTATACTCACCTGTAAGATGAAATCTAGGGAATCTTGATACGGGAGTATATTCTGAGGTGGGAACCATAGTCGAGTCAAGTTTCATAATTCTAACTAAGATATCCTGGAACAATTGAGAAATGTGTCGAAGTTTAAGTGGACAAACATATCGACAATCTAGGTAAAAAGGTTTAGAACTTAAAGTCATCATAAAGTCAACGGTACTGGTGATACGTCTCAATCAACTGATATGATCCTCAGACACAAATTCACAAAAATATGTCTGTAAATATGTTTGTACATAGCTTATTTGATTTCAGATTTAAACCCAAAAAGATTTTCAGTGTGTTTTAGTATAAACTTTCTAAAAATCAAAAATATTTTGTTTCTACGTTGTTTTCAACAGCCAATGATGGAAACCGGATCCTCGGAGTTCGAATGGTGCTAAGTTGTTGGAATCTTGATGACAACGGGTTGGGAGCTAATCTGTAAAATCAAAATGCACGAAAAACGATAAAAAGTACTTTAATTTGAAACTTTAAGTTTGAAGAAAACATCAGTTTGTTCATAACGGGTCAAACCGGGATCATTAACTTGGACACGGCAGACAAATCGGTTAACCGAGGTCATTAACTTGGACTTGGTCAAGTGAGTGGATTTTCATAACTGGTAAACATGTGAAAGTTCAGGGTTAAAATTGAAAATTTTGAAATATTTGAAAATTGGAATTAACCAAGTTCGGCCGAAGTTACTATAGTTAAATTGTTTCATTGTTGCTTAACTTCGAGCGAAGTTGTCTGTTGGTTATTGTTGAAATGTTGTTAAGTTCGCCCGAACTTGACAGGCTATATATAAACAAGTTTGCTCATTATGACATTTCATCTAAACTTATCTTCTTCGAGCGAACTTAATAGCGTTTGAGAGATTGTGTGAAATTGCAAACATTGTGTCGTTACTCTGCCAAAATTAAGACCAGTAATAAGTGATTGGCACACTTATTAACATGGCCGAGGTAAAATTCACTTAGAACATCCATGAATCGAATCTATTTGAGCTGTGTTGGACCGAATTGATGAAATCATTAGATCTAGGGTATTAATGAACAAATTGATCGGTGAAAATGCTTAATAAACATGTAATTATCTTAATCAAACCGAAAATGTGACCATTGGACATGTGGATTTGTTGCAGGTTTTTTATTGGAGATGATGACAAGTTCGCCCGAACTTGTTGAAGTTGTTTTGAGACAACTTCGGGAGAAGTTGTCATCATAGGGTATGCATATTGAAAGTTTTACAAGTTCGCCCGAACTTGTTAACAAAGATCAAAAACCTGTTAACATACACGTTCGCCCGAACTTGTTGAAAATCAGAAAATCATTTGTATTTCACATGTTCGAGCGAAGTTGTTTAATTTGTTTAAATTTGGTATCAAGTTCGCCCGAACTTGATGGATATATGTTGAATTTTGGTGAAAATTGTCAAAATTTTTAATTCGCTTGATTCTTTTATCCGCGGAATATCCAGCTTTCGTTTAACAAGTTTCATAACACTTGTATATTGCTGGATGAGAAGATTTATCCTATGTTGTCTGCATTCTCAGGAATTTTAGAGTTTTTGGGCAGAATTCCGATTACGAAGGCGATAACAGATAAACACGTCGTATATAGATTACATGTATACTTCTTCTGGAACGCAGCATCTTACGCCAAAGCTAACAAGGTGATAAAGTCTGCAGTTAGAGTTGGCAATGAAGACAAAGAGTTTCTGATTACTGAAGCAGACATTAGAAGAGTTTTAGAGTTCAACGACGATGAAAGTGATCCAATTAGCTTCGAGGAGAGGATGGTTAAGGGTTGTTTCTATCGAATGGGATATAAAGGGCATGCAAATGAGCCTACATTGAAAAAAGGCGGTGTTCCTCTACCGTACAAACTTCTGATTCACGCTATTATTCACGCCTTCAGTCACAGGAAAGCAGGGCTTGACGATATTCAAGATTATATGGCCTGCATGGTTACTGCATTGGTGCAGAACAAGAAATTCAACTTCTCAAAAGTAATCTTTAAGTTTATGTCGAAAAACATGGGTAAAGAAAGATTGGTAATGTATCCGAGGTTCGTTCAAATGCTGAATTGACGAGAAGTTCAAAGATATTTTGAAAGATCCGAACGATATTCTATACTTGAGCCATATGGATGAAACAACATTAAAAAAGCTTAAGATATACCAGAAACAAGATCTGCACCTATTGGAAAGCCTGTGTTTGGTGCTATCGACAAAGATGGTTATGTTGCACCTCCTGAGAATAAATGAAGAAAAGATGGCAGTGGTGACAATAAAGATGAAGTTGAACTGTTAAAGAATTTCAAAGAGAAAAGAGGTGATTGGTATATCAAAAGGGTTGTGTTTGTAGAAAAGCCAAAGAGAAAAAGGGCGTCGAAGAAAGTTGAAACTCTGTTGATCGACGAGCCTGATGAGAATTCTCAAAATGTTGAAGGACCGAGCGTTGTAGCAAATGGTGAAAGCCAAGATAAAGGTGACGATGTTATATCTGCAACTTCTGATAAAGATAATGAATCGTCTGAAGATTCTGTTGACGTTAGATTGAAAGCAGCAGAGAAAGAAAAAGAAGATGAAAGATTGAAAAAGCTTGGTGAAGATCTTTATGAACCATCTGCTGAAGAGAATTTTGATGAAGATCATCCTAAGAAAATGTCAAAACGCTCAAAGTCAAAGGCTGGAGACACAAAGAAAACCACAGGTTCTCCGAGCACCAGAGGAAAGAACATTAAAAAAGCTTAAGATATACCAGAAACAAGATCTGCACCTATTGGAAAGCCTGTGTTTGGTGCTATCGACAAAGATGGTTATGTTGCACCTCCTGAGAATAAATGAAGAAAAGATGGCAGTGGTGACAATAAAGATGAAGTTGAACTGTTAAAGAATTTCAAAGAGAAAAGAGGTGATTGGTATATCAAAAGGGTTGTGTTTGTAGAAAAGCCAAAGAGAAAAAGGGCGTCGAAGAAAGTTGAAACTCTGTTGATCGACGAGCCTGATGAGAATTCTCAAAATGTTGAAGGACCGAGCGTTGTAGCAAATGGTGAAAGCCAAGATAAAGGTGACGATGTTATATCTGCAACTTCTGATAAAGATAATGAATCGTCTGAAGATTCTGTTGACGTTAGATTGAAAGCAGCAGAGAAAGAAAAAGAAGAATGAAAGATTGAAAAAGCTTGGTGAAGATCTTTATGAACCATCTGCTGAAGAGAATTTTGATGAAGATCATCCTAAGAAAATGTCAAAACGCTCAAAGTCAAAGGCTGGAGACACAAAGAAAACCACAGGTTCTCCGAGCACCAGAGGAAAGAAAAAGCCTCAAGCCGCAGATATATAAGCCAAAAACCAAAGAAAGGAGTTACACAAGAACCTCCTGTTTCTAACTTGCAATAGATTCTGATCGTTGAAGCTGAAGTTCCACCAACCATTGTCACACAAGAACCATCGTCTGTTACTATTGAAGTGCATGTTCAAAGTACGTCTATTTCAACTCCAAAAGCTGCTACAAAGAGTACTCCCAAAGTTACTCCACAAAGTGCTAGAGCTAGAGAATTCAAAGATGCTTTCGTGAAATTCCAGATAATATTACTCATCATCACAGCCGAAGATCGTTCGCACTGGTTGAAGATACTCCTGTTGATATGCTGGAGAAAAGAATCAAAGCGTTGAAGGATAAACTGAAGCAGGGTGAGATCGAGAAAAATGCCTTGGAAAAGAAAGTGAAGTAGAGTGATGTTGAGAAAGAGATTCTGCAAGATAAAGTAAAGTTTCTCAAAGACACAGAGGTTACTTGAAAGTGATGGTTGAAAGTTTAGAAGTATTGCGAAATGGGCTATTAAAGAAAGAGATTGTGAGGTGAGATCTAACGAGATCTGAATGATAGAAAGTTTGCCAGGTTGCAGAAAGTGCTAACTACAGTTTGGGCATGATTTCAAGCAGAATATGAACGACTTGATGTTCAAGAAGCAAAAGACAAAGCTGAAAAAGAGTTAGCAAAGCAGGGTAAAGTACCAAGATTATTGATGATGTTCCTAAACCAACAGAGGAACTGTGTTAGAAAAATTAGTTGAAGCAAAAAAAGAATGACGACGATGATGAAGATAATGAAAAAGACGACAAACCTGCAGGTGATGATACTAAAGATGATTCAGATCACGATGATGATAACAATGATGATCAGGGGGCATTGGTCTAAAAGTTGATTCTGCTAAAGTTCATTCTGAGTTTGATTTTGATTCTTTGATCAACGATGATGTAAATATGGAGGATGATCAAAGTAAGGGGGAGCAAACAAAGCAATCAGGGCCTTGAGATGTTGATAATTCTGATGCGATGGTTGCTATGCATGTTGCTGCTGTGCATGAAAAACCTTTGATGATTATGTTGGATCCTAGTATTTAATAAGGGAAGTATGTGCATAATTCCACCAAGGAAGAATTAGCCAGAATGTTTGAAGTTGATATTGATTCGTTCGAATTCGATTTTAAAGAAGAATTAGTGAACATAAAGACGTTTGAACCAAAAGAGTATGTTTACAAGCGTGTTGCTGAAGCTGATGATTACGACCATGTTATCTTTGAAGATTCGATTATGAAACGAAAAAGTATTCTAACATCAACACTGAAAAGTTTCCAACAATTGAAGAGCTTATGAGTCAGATCGATGTGAGTTTGTTGAAACAGAAGACAGATGAAGTAGTGAAGGAAGGCAACATTCCTAAACGTTATACAAAAGAGCAGATAGCCGAAGCTAAGAAGTTGTGGTTCGAAGAAATGCCAAAGGAAAGAAAGTTTAAACGACCACTAGCATTCTTTACACGAGACAAAGACAAATCTCTGGGAGATATTCTGAGTTGGGGTGGATAAGAGAACTTGACGTACATGCTATCAAAAGAGAGTTTGGGGTACAGTATTTCAGACATCTTGCAGGCATAAAAACATTACCGTTCTGGGATGTTGAAGAGTTAGTGCAAACAAGAAATATCAGTCTGCAGATGAAGTTCAACGAACAAAGACTCTGGAGGGTTATAAAGTTTGAAGCGTCAAGGGGTTTTGAGTTGTGGAAGTCGTTCAATCCTAAACGCATAATCAAAGTTAACAAAAAGACTGGGGAAAAGGATATTACACTGATGAAACGTCTTAGAGCAATGAAAAACATGCCACTAAAGCCCATTGAACAAGATTTTCATCCTTATTTCTTGTGGTGGCAAACAGATCCAGAAACTAGTGAAGCAGTGATCGTATTACAAGCAAATGAGACATGGGATATCACAAAAGAACAAAGTCCAGAATGTATTGAACAAAGAAGGATTTGGGGTTTGTGGAGAACGATTCGTATACTAGACCCGATGTGGCTAGTTAACTGCTCAAAGGAAGATGTGAAGTGCTTGTTCTTCAACAAAATATGTTTCAAAAAACGTGAAGAAGTCCAAGCAAAGCAATACCAAGGTGTGATTAATGTTTGCTATGCACGTGATATTAATTCAGGTCATATGTGAGAATCGAGATGGAGAGAGTTGGAAAAAGAAGAGTTTATGAAAGAGGAAAGACGACTGGAAAAGATACACGAAAGGGGTAGAGAAGCAAGGATTAGACGGTTTTAGTTTATGAAGTGGGCGCCTCCTACTAATCAAACGCATGTTCCGAAGCAAGAGCGACGACGTAAACCTTACAAGAACTTTTTCGGAAGATGTTGAAGATTGAAGACTGATCAAGACTGCGGCAATATCCAAGGGGGAGTTTTTTGATGCATAATGTCTATTGTCTAGGTCTTGGATCGAGTCTGTATGTTTAGGGCTTGAATTGTTAGATTTTGAAGTTTATTGAAGTGTATTACACAAGTTTGGCCGAACTTGTGTGATGGAAGATCAAGTTCGCCCGAACTTGATCTATCCATTGTCACACTTCGCCCGAACTTGTGAGTCTATATATAGGCTGTCTAGGTTCTCTCGTTGTAGGAACTTTGTGACTTTGACAGCGAAGCTCTATCTATTTGGATACTCGATGTACATGATTTGACACTAATAAACAGATAATTTATACAATAAACTTGTGTATTTGATTAACATGTCACATAATTTCCGCTTATGTTGGACATTAGATACAAATTAGGTTCCTTGAAAGTGGAGGAGTGATCCTAACAATTAACCAAATCGATTCTCAACAGAAACAGTACCCATTTCGATTATATGTTTTTTATCAATGTAAATCTATTGATGTAAAACACGTGTTGATATCTTTTGGACATGTAACTGATTTATTTTTTGAGCTTTCTCTTTTGATAAATATAGCGAATGTTGGTGCTATAGCAAACCAAATCGCTACCGACCGAGCTCCCGCAGTGTAGCGCGAGGGAAACACACTAGGTCTATTAAATTTATAACCTTGTGAACAGTAACAAGTACATGGGTCACTTCATGATTTTTTTTTCCTTTACTCCTTCATTAATAATAATTGTGTTTAAATGGTGTTTGTATTTAGGTTATAATATGCTATTGTCTTTGGTGAAGTGGTTTGGGGTTTGAATGTATGCTGGTGAGACGTCAGTTCGATTCGTAGTCGGGCTTTTTTTTCTCTACATTATCCCATGCGTCTCTTTAGGTTTTCTTGCCACGTCTCCTCTGCAGATCTAGAGGTGAGAGATGCGTGAGGATCTTTCACTTTCGTTTTCGTTTTCGTGTTATATATTCCTTAATCAATCTCTGTCTAAATTCTGACAGTTTGTTAACAGTTTACCCTTGTACAACGGCTGCTGGGGCAACAGAGACCACCGTCGACGCCTGTGGAATAGGTCATCTGACGATGGTGGTTTGTAAGGGTTTCTCTATTTGTTTCAAAAGAAAGAAAATCAATCTTAATTATCTGATAAAAATTTGATCAAACTATTTATCCTTGTGATCGATATTCTCTAAAGTGGATACGAAATATATGGTTTTGAGGAATGAAGTGTTAGTTTAATCTGGTTTATTTGTTTCGTGGGCGTATTAACGTCACTTGAGCAAAGAAAAAAACGTTTTGATCAAAGGAAATGTTAGTTAAACATCTTTTTTATTAACAAAGTATTCGAAAAAATGTTTTTAAAACACTGTTAAAAAAATCTCATAGAATATTAAAATATACTTATGAGAAAGTTACCTAAAAAATAGCATGAAAGTAGCAAAGATAGGCCTACAATAATAAGAATACATGCTTAAATCTCTAACATTTAGAGTCTTAATGATGACATGGCATGTTAACTAGTATTGCAAACCACTCCCTTCTTGTTTTAAAGGGCATTAAATGGGTTATGTGTTAACATTTTAACCCAATGTTAAGAAATTAAAGCAATTATACTTTTATTTTTTAAGACAAAAAACCACTAAAAGATATGTTTAGATGAAGTTAAGAGGATTAAACCATTTCCTTGGAGTTAGACAAAGTGACATGTGAAAAATAGGTTAATATGGCACTTAGGTGGAGTTAAGATATGTTAAAGTATACCCAAAGGCCTTAGATAACCAAAATGACATTTAATCATGGTAAGTTAAGTTAACCATACATAAGGTTAATTACAAAAATGCCTATCACATGTTAAACATGTGACCAAGACTTAACAAGAAGGATGGAGTTAGACATGTAGACTAAATTCGCAATAAATTGAAACGTTGATGTGTAAATTAAATGACTTTTCAAATTTATAAAATATAGCAATCAGCAATAAACCACAAAGACCATATACAAAACTTTTCAAATTTGTAAAATATAGCAATCAGCAATAAACTACAAGGACCAAAATAGCAATTTACTCAAAAAAATATCACATACTTTAATATACACATGTTTGTGTAGGTAGGATCTAATATCTATCTATCTATATATAATACTCTAATAAATCAAAATAATTAGGGTTAGGTGTCATTAGATTAGAGCTCCTCGATGTGGTTTTGAGGGGAAAATTTCAGGTCATTATTTTCATTAGTGAAGCCCCATTTAAAAATCACATTTGAGACGCGGTGCGTTTGCAAAACAAATGTCGTGAAATTTTCTAATGACAATATGCAGTACATATTTTTATAGGGGTAATGGCCTAAAATATTAACTAACTTTTTATGCCTGAAATTTGATGTAGTTTCAAAATTTTGATCTAAATTAACCAACTTCTAAACATTTCATGTGAACATAATAAATATTGCCTGGTAATAAGACAAAATGGTGATGTGGAAACTGACGTGTAGGTTACTTTGACCAGATGGACTTTTTTCTTTTATTGATGACCGATTCTGCGAGATTAACTCGTAATCTTGGTGGCATACTGTTGGGGTTTTCTCAATATATGGTATTGCCTTCAAAACTGCAAATCATCATGTGAATCCAACATTCCTTCTAAAGGTACCAATCAATCTATATATGCATCTCATGTGTTGTCCTTGGTAAACAATAATTTTTATCTTTAATCGTTAACGAACAAGTTTTGTTATCCTCGGTGAATGATAAGTTTTCATCTTTCAGTAGGTATGCTACTTTGATAATAAGAATTTGTCATTTTGTAGGATTTATGAAAAAATTAATGAAAGATCGATGGTTGTAGCCAATGTGCAATTTGAGAGGGTAAACGTTTTTTTTTATTTTTTATTTTAATTTAAGTTTATGACTATAAAGAAATCCATATTTTCTTCTAAAACTAAAAATATGGACCATATGATTTAAAATAGTATTTAGACGGAACCTAATTCACTTGTGCAATTGGAGAATGAACGTGTTAGGGCTGGGTTTTAACTGCTAATGAATCAATGATCCTTGTATTGAGTACCGGATACTCGAAGGATCAAGGATCCTTAGTAATTACGACAGTTTCTAACAATTGTCTTCAATGTTATATTTGAATTTAATGTAGGTATTCGTTGAAGACTGGGTCAAGCTGGAATATTGGAATATACCCAGAGTTACGCACATGTATCGAGCTATGTGGACGTTGTGCATGGACGTTGTTGATCCCTAATATCTCGGAGTATTTCTTAGCTAGATATTTCTAATTTTAAGAGGGGACAATAAGCTCATAATAGGAACATAGCTGATAACCGTACACTCTGATACTCTCTCGCAGAAACATACACACACACGTTAGCAAAATGTGTATCGAGCTTATTGTCATCCAAAGTTGTAATCTTTTCTTGATAATATAGTTGATAGTGATAGTTTTCACTATCCGGGGTTTTTATACCCGCGATCTATTAACGATCAAGGGCTTTTCCTCTTACAAATCATTGTGTTCATCATTTTATTCATCAAGCATTCGTTTCATTCATTGTTCATTAACCAAGCACTCAACCTCACAAAATTGGATTTGGTTACATTATCCTTATTGTGATTTTTGACGAAAACAGTTTGGCGCCCACCGTGGGGAAATCGGTGCTTTAACCTTGAAAATTCCATTCATTTCTCTCATCTCTGTTCATTTTCATCAACCACATGGCCTCTCAGATGAAAGGATGCATGGAACAGCAGGACAAGACTAACCAGAGGATCCTTCGTGTGAGATTGATGAGATCAAGAAACAGAAGAGGTCTGCAGAGGACCACTCTCCACTAATGCCTAGGTCGTTGGACTTTGACACTCCAGCAACAACCATCCAGCATTCCAAGGTGTGTGGTATTCAATATCAAGGATCCTCGGGATTGCAGTATGGATCACTGGCGATGACACTGCCTCAAGCATCCTACTACCAGCCTCAAGGATCCTCTTTTGGGCCTCAAGGATCCTTCTTCGGTTCAGGAGGATACTCGGAAGCAATTCCATCTTTAGATTCCTATTTACAATGTTCAGGATCATTCTCCCAGGTTCCAGGATCCTCCTTTCAGGTTCAAGGATCCTCCTTTCAGGTTCAAGGATCCTCTTCTCAGGATCAAGGATCCATGTAGTATCCTCCAAGGCCGTCAGCTCTTGTGTATCCTGGGCCCAACATCTTTCAGGATCAATGATCATCAGGGAGTCAAGTGTTCAGAGATTCTGAAGTTCACAAAGGGGACTTCATCCCTATGCAGACTGTTGCTTCATCTGGTCCAACTGTTGCACCTGAAGTGTCCACCTTTGGATACACTTCTGGCATACCACTTCCAAACCAATCTGGAGGTAACAATTTCAATACGTCTTTCGGTACTAACTTTGCCCCCATGCAGGATGCAGGTATCAATCAGGCTATGGCTAGGGAGCTCCAGAAGCTCAAGGATATGATATCTAGTGTCCCGGGAGTGGTTAAACCCATTCATGAGATTCCGGATGGAAGTCATAAGGTGTCTCGTTTTGCACCTCCAATATGCAATGCTGAGATACTAAAACTCCTCCAAACTCCAAATATGAAGCTCTATGATGGTACAACCGATCTGGAGGAGCATGTGGCACAATACCGTGAAAGAATGGAGATCAACCCCATTCTAGGGAAAATAAAGGAAGCCTATCTTTGCAAGGGTTTCGGATCCACACTCACGGGATCAGCATTGAAATGGTTGCTAAGTCTTCCTCCTTACTCAATTACTTCCTTTTCTCATCTAGTTAATTTGTTCGATAATCAATTTTCATGTAGTAGAACATTTGAACGATTAACTAGTGATCTGTATAGGATAACCCAGGGACATGATGAATCATTAAGAGATTACATCACTAAGTTTAGCAGAGAATCCTTGGAAATCCCTAATTTGGATATTGCCATCGCTATGGAGGCATTTAAAATGGGATTGTTCAAGGAATCCTCCTTCTATGATGACCTTGTTATAACAACGTGCAGGAATCTAGATGAAGTCAGGAACAGGGCTTTAAGGTTCATCTGGTTAGAGGATGATAAGAGAATCCAGGAGAGATTATTAGGATCCTCAAAGCAAGAAAAGCAAGGATCCTTCTTCAAGAACAACCGATCCAAACAGTATTCTAAGCCTGACAACCAGAACGTGCATGCTGTTGAGCAAGAAGAAGACGATGAGGATTATCCTCCCATTTCTGAATATTGTTTTTTATTCTGCTACTAACAGTGAACTAATCCTTGCTATGCAGAATTTTGGTGATAAACCCAGGTGCCCCGAAAGAATGAGAAGTCCACAGCCACCAAGGACAAATCCAAATGGTGTGCTTATCATGAGGATTTCGGTCACCTCACTGATGAGTATATAGCATTGATGAAGGAAATTGGGTATCTTCTCAGCAAACGATACTTGAAGGAGTTGCTTGGAAGGAAACGATCAAGGACCCAGGATGCTGAGAAAGTTCCTGAAAGAGCTCCACCTCCACCGGTTGATGCTCAGATCATAAACTTCATCTCCGGAGGTTCTGACATTTGTGGAACCTCGTTTTCTGCAGCTAAAAGGCATGCCAAGGAAACAAAGATGGAGAATGGAGAGAGACCAGTCCGAACGTCCACTTTAACGCAGCAGAAAGTGATATCCTTTGATGGGGATGATCGTGCAGACATACAGGATCCTCATCACGACGGTCTTGTCATTACATTATTTATTTCTAACTATTTTGTTTGCAGGATCCTTATTGATGGAGGGAGTTCAGTGAACATAATCCAGCTAGATGTCCTCAAAAGAATGAATATTCCTGAATTCGAAATAATTCCAAGATCATCGGTGCTAGTTGGATTCAGTGGAGAGACCAAGAATACATTGGGGGACATCAAACTCCCAATATACATAGAGGGAGTTAATTCTATTCAAAAGTTTTGTGTGATAGACTGCTTATCTTGTTGTAATGTTATCCTTGGCAGGCCATGGATACATGATATGAAAGCGGTCCCCTCAACTCACCATCAGTGTGTCAAGCTACCGACTCCTTGGGGAGTTGTAAAGATAGAGAGTGATCAGCAAGAAGCCAAGAATTGTTACACTTCTTCATTGAAACCAGCCTCGAAGTCCAGAGAAGCATAGCAATTAAAGCATCCTCCGAGAGATGTCATGGAGGCTAGAGAACAGGACGTCAGGGATATTCTGCTCGATCTTGAGGATCCCGAATCCAAAGTTTTTATAGGATCCGGGATCCTGGAGAACATTGAACATGATCTAATATCTTCTTAAAGAGAAGTAAATCTACCTTCACCTGGAAACATGAAGACATGACAGGTATTTCAAAAGATGTTATTACTCATAAACTTGGTATTGACAAATCTTTCAGGCCAATTCACCAAAAAAGGAGAAAGTTTGCACCTGAGAGAAATGTCATTATCCAGGAAGAGGTAGACAAATTGTTAAGGGCATGTATGATTAGAGAGGTCAACTATCCAAGATGGTTAGCCAATGTGGTTGTTGTTCAAATGAAAAACGAAAAGTGGAGGGTATGCATCGATTTTACTCATTTAAACAAGGCATGTCCCAAGGATCCTTTCCCATTACCCCACATCGACTCCATGGTGGATGCTACGATGGGTCATGAGTTGTTAACTTTTATGGATGCTTCATCTGGATTTCAGCAAATTCAGATGGAACAATCTGATTAAGAGGACACAGCCTTCATGACACCCACCGGCATATATTGTTATATTGCTATGCTATTTGGTTTGAGAAATGCAGGTGTTACATACCAAAGGATGGTGAACATGATGTTCAAGGAGCAGCTTGGACATACAATGGAAGTGTACAAAGATGCTATCGTGGTCAAGTCCAAGAAAGGTGAGGATCACCTGAAGTATCTAGAAGTAGCATTAAATATCCTCGATCAGTACAACATGAAGTTATCCATCTAAATCCCATTTTGGAGTCAAAGTTGGAAAGTTTTTAGGATATATGGTGACCAAGAGAGGGATAGAGGCGAGTCCAGAATAGATCAACCATGTTGTAAACATAAAATCTCCTGCCAATGCCAAGGATGTAAAAAGATTGTCAGGAAGGATCGAAGCCTTGAACAGATTCATTTCAAAATCCTAAGAAAGATGCAAGAATTTCTACGACATTCTGAAGAAGAATAAGAAGTTTGAACGGAACGGGAAGCATGAAGCTGCTCTACAAGCCCTCAAGGATTACTTATCCTCTACACCAGCTTTGATGAAGCCAGAATATGGAGAACCCCTATCCTTATACTTAGCGGTTTCAGGTAAAGCGGTAAGTGCGGTCCTGGTTAAGGATCATGAAGGCCAGCAACATCCGGTATACTATGTAAGTAAAAGTCTACTTGATGCTGAGGCCAGGTATTCTCACTTAGAGAAACTTATTCTTCCTTTAATAATGGCTTCTACCAAACTTAGACATTATTTGAAACTCATACAATTATTGCTAAAACTAACTTTCCTATTAAGAATGTTCTCAGGAAGCCCGAGATGTCGGGAAGAATGGCAAAATGGGTCATCAATCTTAGTGCTTATGACATTAAGTACGAACCTAGGAATGCCATTAAATCCTAAGCTTTGGCTGACTTTGTGGCGGATTTCAGTAGTGATCTACAAAGGGAAGCTGAATTGGAAGTGCAACAACTTGAGGAGATCAAGGATCCTTGGACTCTTCACTGATGGAGCTTCAAAAGTCAAGGGAACTGGACTAGGCTTACTACTAAAATCGCCACAGGGGGACATTATACCCCTAATCTATAGCTTGTGAATTTCAGACCACTAATAATGAGGCTGAATATAAAGCCTTGATAGCAGGTTTGCAAGTAGCTAAAAATATGAGGATCATGTATCTTCAAGTATTTGAAGATTTTTATTAATTACTAATCATTACAATGGATCCTATTCGGTTAAAGGTGAGAAACTAATCAAATATTTAGAGATAGTCAGGAAACTGGTAGATTCTTTTGCTTTATTCTGTTTAACACAGGTACCTAGGGAAGAAAATGCAGAAGCCGATGCTCTAGCCAACCTTGGATCATCATTGAAGATGCCAGAAGATGTGAAGATACCTATTATCCATGTCCTAACTCCTGCAATCGAGGAGAACTAAGCAATGGAGATAATGGATGATGCTGCAATTCAACCTAGTGATGATATATAGTCGAATTTAGGATCTAGGATCCTTCCAATTCTGAAATACATTCAGAATAGAGAAATTCCTACTGGGTAAAATCCAAGAGCATTTAAAATTAAGGTATCTTAGTTCACCATAATAAATAACACGTTATATAAAAAGTCTCTTGCAGGTCCATATTTGAGGTGCATTGAGGATCCAGAGATTCAAGAAGTCTTGAAGGATTTGATGAAGGAGACTGTGGAAATCACACTGGGGAAGAGCACTATTTTCAAGGATCCTTAGAACAGGATATTACTGGCCTACAATGAAGAAAGATGTTGT
Organism: Scalesia atractyloides; assembly: GCA_947069175.1. Lineage (NCBI taxonomy): Eukaryota > Viridiplantae > Streptophyta > Magnoliopsida > Asterales > Asteraceae > Scalesia > Scalesia atractyloides. The sequence continues at coordinate 37,457,483 of CAMTDV010000018.1, read as the reverse complement.
GGAATACGCGAGGATATGTGATGCTTGCTAGAGACATAGCAATATTCTTCCTCAGCCAGCAGAAACTCTGCATCCTATATCCTCTTCTTGGCCATTCATGATATGGGGAATGGATATAGTAGGCAAGCTGCCCAAAGCACCAGGTGGAAAAGTGTTTATGTTAGCAATGACAGACTACTTCTCCAAGTGGATAGAAGCTGCCTTCGCCCAAGTCAGAGAAAAGGAAGTGATATCCTTTATTAAAAAAATATTATTACTAGATTTGGTATTCCTTCAGAAATTGTTTGTGATAACGGATCCCAGTTTATTGGGAGTCGTACTACTAAGTTTTGTGACAGCTGGGGGATTAGGATGATTACATCAACACCAGTCCACCACAAGCTAATGGCCAGCCAGAATCATCCAAGAAGATTATTATTAACAATTTGAAAAAGAAGCTTGAATCCAAGAAAGGGAAATGGGCTGAAGAATTACCATACGTCTTATGGGTAGATAGAACAACTCCTAAGAGTGTTACGGGTCAAACTCCTTTTTCGTTAGTCTTTGGAGCTGAGGCAGTGATCCCTATAGAAATGGTAGTCCCTACAGCCAGAACAAGCATCTGTGATCCTAAACAAATGCTGAGACTCTTACACAAGACCTGGATACCGTAGAAGAACTTAGAGATTTAGCAAGGATAAGATTGGCTAGCTATTAACAAAGGATGGCTGGTGCTTATAACAAGAATGTCAGAGTAAGAAGATTTCAAGTAGGTGATATGGTATTGAGAAAGGCGTTTCAAAATACAACGAATCCTTCTGATGGCAAGTTAGCACCAAAATGGGAAGGCCCCTATCTTATAGAAGCTGAAGCTGGAAAAGGGGCATATCGTTTGCTAACCATGGATGGTGATCTACTACCAAGAGCTTGGAATGTTGTTCACTTAAAGAAATATTTTATGTAAGGATCAAGGATCCTCAAGCATTCTAATGTCTCATTTAGATTGAAGGATCCTCCAAGGACGTATGATCCTTGCTTTGGTAACATTTTACTAATGCTTTTATTCTTATTAAATTTCCTATTATCTATTACAAACTAAGGATGTTAAATTTTTAACATCCTATTTTATCAAGCTTTAAGTTTTGCAGAATTTTTACAAAGGATCAAGAGGTTAGCCACCTCTCCAAGACTTTGGGCATGTCCCCACTTTAAGGTATCTAATACCTTCTAAGGTTTAAAGGTTTTCACCTTTCACACGAATTGGGTTTCGACAACCCGCCAGTAGCGCACGTTATCCAAGTATAGTTCGAGGCAATGGGACCAGTACTCATTTTCAGGGCTGACAATTTCATTGTTTTGGCTATATGTAGGATCTCAAGTATAATGGTAGACGTACCATACATCCGTTCCTAAGGTTTCTAACGTTTTCACGTTAGCTAAGGTTTTGGCATTTTCATGTCACTTAAGGATGGTTAAATGCCAGCATGGTCCATACACCAGAATTCTAAGGTTTCTAACGTTTTCACGTTAGCTCAAGTCTCATCGCTTATATGGGCTTTTCCCCAGTTTATATGGGCTCGTCCCCAGTTTATATGGGCTTGTCCCCTGTTTATACGGGCTTGTCCGCAATTTACTTGGGCTTATCCCCAGTTATTAATGATCAGTCTGATACATATTTGGCTTAGTCCCAAGTTGCTAATTTCAGGTTTCTGAAGTTCCGTAAGAAAGGATTCTGGATCCTCCAATCTTGTCCAATACTTATGGTCTAATTGTACAACTGTGAGTTTTAAGGATTTAGAATCCTAACGTGGATTCCCTGGTATGAATTATCCTTAGTTTATTTGTTTCATTGTTTTAACCTTTAACCATGAAATTAAGAGTGAGTGATCTTGGATCATATGATGCTTTGTGCACTAGCAGTTGCTATGTTGCGGACTTAAAGTATTTTTACAAAGTCAAAATTTTGAGAATTTTATGTAACAAGATATTGCAAAACATAAGCGCGTAAAGGTAATGATTCAGAAACAAAATTGCAACACCAAATATAGTTAAAAGTCAGATATTATTAGGCCCGCTAACATTTATCAAAAGTATCCGGTCCGGACTTCACCGGCAAAATGTAGACCATCCATCCAGACCGGATCGGGTTCACCTAACAGTTAATGTTTGTGTAGAAAAATAAAATGCAGGAAATTAAAGGCGAGGGGCGTCAAAGGCTTCATCCTCCACAAACAGAAGGACCCATCCACCTTTGCCACCCCTCTATTGTTTAAAGGATCAGTGATCGTTAATTCTAAAAGCTGTTGTTCAAATTACAACCCCAAATTGTTCAAAATAACCAACCACAAATCCTAAAAAAGTGGGCTCCGGCCTCGTCTACATTATCCATCATCGCCCACTTATGCAGCTTACACCACAGCTGCCTCACCACCGTCACCTTCACCAGCTCCACCTTCAGCACCTTCAACCACCATCTCTTCAACTTCCTTCTACACCCCACTGGATCCTGCTTCACTTGTCACCACTATTGCAAGCTCCGGTGTGCTTCCGCCAATGTTGTCTAAAGCTACCTCCCAAGAAGCCATATCCCATGAAGACCTGTCAAAACTAGGATCACCAGCTTCCTTAGCCATCTTGATTATGGATTGAAGAACATACTTGGCCGCACTGAGTTTAGCTTGTTCAGTGACCACCCTTATTTGTTCATCAGCAGTGGCCTCAGCTCCCTTCAGCATCTTCTCCAGGGTTTTCTTCTCCTTTTCGAGCTTGGACATGTCTTTGTCCTTGACAACCGCAATGGAGTGCATCCCAGCCAGAGTGTCTTCATATTCAGCTATCTTTTTCTCATAGTAGATCTTCACTCGGCTGAACTCCTGCAAAACAATGAATAATATTCAGGATGCTTGATCCTTACAAACTGATAGAGCATAATTTTCAAGATCCAGGATCCTTACCACAGTCAGAGCATCATGGAGGCGTTTTTCAATGTCGAAGAGGTCGCCTTCTAGTTCAGAGGATTTCTTCATCTTTGAACCAGACTTAGCTCTGGTGGTGACTTGGCGTGGTTCAGCAGCAATGATGTTCTTCATTGGCTCCTTCTTCACGGCCTTGGAGATGATGATGTTGTTGATGTCGTCAACGGCAAAGTCTGCAGACTTGGAAGTGGATTTCTGGACACCTGATCATCACACATTAAAAAGATAAGTTTCTACCTAAATTTTTATCACTTTTATACATTACATATTATGTGGTTACTTACTTGACATGCTGTAGGACGAGGAGGTTTGAACTTCTTCGATAGAATCCTGGATCCTAGCTTTGAATGATCTTTCTGTAGGGTCAAGGTTCAAAAAATCTTGGACTCGATCAGCAACTCCTGGAAGGTTGGCAAGGACTGCAAAGTTCTTCACCGCAAGAAGATAGAAAAATCAAAAGACAGTTATAACAGGAATGTGACACATACAAAACCCCTAAATCCTACCCTTGGTTATCCATCTACGAGCAAACAGATCCCCTTTTGGCAGAGAGTCTCGTCTAACAAAGAAAAACTGATTCTTCCAAGCAGAATCGTTTTGGTTATTTTGAGGACAGGAACTAGTTGGTGGGCTTTCACTTTAAACGGGAGTAGGTTAGAACCATGGGTAGTAAAAGAATACAAGATGTCTAGATCAGAAAGGTTTAGTTGAAGCCTTTTCTTTTCAATAATTTCTTCGATAGTGAACAATGTCCTTCACAACATCGGCATAACTTGGCTGAAGCTAATGCCGGTTAGTTTGAAAAGGCTTTGGGTTAAGGACGGAAAAGGGTATGAAAACCCTAGAAGAAACGGTAAGGCATGAAAGTGAACCCAAGTGTTAGACAAAGCATCACTTCGAGCAAAACAAGACTTTAGGTTCTTGATTTCTGGATCTGTGAACTTGCAGATCTCAAATGAAGGGTCCTTTAGTATGTTTTGCGATGGGAGGGAGTCACCGGATTTTTTGGAGCCGGAGTTCGGAGAGGATCGAGTATTCATGATTGCTGGAATTCAAAGAGAGCGAGAAGAAAAGGGGAAGAAGAATACCTGATTCGCAGTTCTTGATGAAGATTTATGACGAGGATATGTGGATTTAAAAAGAAAAGGGAGTTATCTCTTCCCCATAAATAGTGATGATGGTTTTATAGACTGTGCGAGTCCCATCAGTCATCCTAACAGCTATATTTGAATTAAAGATAATATGACAGTTGTGATCTATTATCACAACCGCCATATTGTGGGCAATTGTTAGGTGTAACACCTCGTAAAAACTCGTCCTATAAAATTCCAACACGTGTCCCGCTGGCCTTCGTATGCCACATGCTAAAACGAGAGGGACCAAATGCGTCGTTATGTTATTTTATAACCTCTGAACGATAATTTAATAATTGAAGGACTAAAAGTGTCAACTTGCTAAAACTAAGCCTCTGAATGACCTTTTAATGAACCGAGAATCTTATGATATTAGTCATACTCTTATGGGTGCCTACTATAAGCCAAAGAAGGATTTATGCACTAATTATAACGTTACACGCAAGTTTGGAAGTCCATGGACTATTCCTGACAAACTGCAGAAACTTGCCGATTCTCGTATTTTGAATACAGGCCCTATATATAAATCTAAATATTTCTATTCAATAAAATCTTGCGTTTTATTGATAAGAATACAAGGATGTCCATCTTTGCGAAATTTCGATCGTTTTTGTGTCCGTTTAAGCGTTTTACGCATTTCTGCGAAACGCGCTACCGTACAACCGAACGAAGGGACATCCATGATATTTTCGGGCAAAATCCAAGTTACATATGCCTTGTTTTACGCTCATTACATACTGATATAATATATCATACTAAACTCATTACACACTGATATAATATCATGATTAGGATATTTTGGGATATCATTTCAGTTTATAATATGAGTTTATGCATAAGTTCTTGTTTTACGCTCTTAAATGACGATAATGCCCTTATGGCACATAAAATGGATTTGAAGCATGATTTTCATATAAAACATGTTACTCACTGATGTATTATATTAAATAACCTATCTTGATTATATAAACCTGTTCATAACCTCATTTTCGCAAATATCGCAAATATCGTCATTTAACGACTTTAACGCCTTTTCGGCACGTAATATGGTTTTAAACCATATTTACCAACCAATAATTGTTACCTACTGATTTTATAACTCATTTAAAATATTTTTACACTGGGTACATGTTATAAACTCAGAATCTCAAATACGCTTTCGAAACTATGTGTGAAATTACCAAAATGCCCCTTCAGAGCATAGTTCGGTCTTAAACTACAAAACACACATATGTTTGATATTCTACTGATATTTTTACATAAATAAAGTATTTTCACAGAATGTTTATGGTCGTAACCTCAGATTATACGCAAGTTCCTTTTATACGTCGCTAAATGACCAAAACACCCTTATGAGGCATAGTTTGATTCTAAAACCATAACGGGCATACAAGTTGATACCCTACTGATATTATAACTTGTTTAAAGCATATTGGCATATGTGACTTGTTCATGACTCATCCGGTTACCCGGTATCGCTTATATGCGCACGGTTAAGCCTTTGTAACTAGTTTACGTAATTTAACCGAAACGGCTTAACCTTATCATTTTTATCTCAAATTCCAGAATGTAAATAGTTTACCCATATTATACAAGTCTTAGAACTTGTTGGGTTTAAACTACATTCTATTATGATCATTGCTTAATCAAGCGCATCATACCATTTTTAATACTTTAAGCTAGCCGGTCTAAGTCTATGACTTAAATAAGATCTGTTAGCATTCTATTTGGTTGTTTATACCATCATTCCAGACTATAGTCTTCCGGTAAATTGTACCTACATTTACTTAATTGAATACGGCTGAGTTATTATAAATCTGCATTATAAGACGAATGCTAGCTCAGGTAAATACTCTTAACCTATTTTCCCTATATGGGCTTGGGATACGGTAAAATATCTACCGCATGGTCGGGTATGGGATTTGAAGACCAGTGTGTCGGGAAATTCAAATAACCGTTCGTATTGCTTGACTTAAACATTTGGGGTTAATTCGACCGTGTCCTGGATATCCTTGACTCATTTAATTGTAAGTGGCCACGACATTAAGCGCGGGGTGTAGGCATACACCTGACAGGTGCGAAATGGTTTAAATAAATAACTTTATAACTCAATACGGGTTTACCCAATATGGGTGTTCCCAATAAGGGAATAAATTATAATTTTACAACCCAATATGGGTTTTCCCAATAAGGGAATGAGTGGTGTGTCGGTTAATCATGAACCGGCATAGATTCCGGTCCCGATATGTATTGTCAAGTTATGTAAAACTGATAACATGAGATATAGTTTATCCCAAGTATAAAAAGATTTTTTCATGCCATGTGCACCTAAATCAATTTTGAAAAGGTTTTCAAAATGCGTCTTGATTGTATTTACCAGTGTAAACTGACGTATTTCAAAAGATTAAACTACAGGTACAAATATTTTTTGTGTTACTCATCAAGTTTTATATTCCTGACCCCCCCCCCCCCCCACCCGGTCAGGAATATCAAGCTTCGCAATTGGTTGAAGATTTAACACTTGAACTCGAACATAACTCATATATCTACTCATGTAAATGATATCAACCCTAACTCACACACACTTAAAATAGTGTCGTATTTCAATTCAAATCGTATAATGTTAATTTGCAGATATGAGTAATACCTCATGAATCATTAAAATTCTTAAATATTTGAAGCGGGCTCAAAGCCATGGCATTCTATATCAAAATCATGGCTACCACATTATAGAAGAATTTACATGTCCTCATTATGATGGAGGCACTACAAGCAAACAATCCACCACAAGGTATTGTTTTCTTGTCTCATGGAAGAGCAACAAGTAGAATGTTATATATCGTTGAAGTGTAGAATCAAAGTACAAAGCTATCGCACATAGCACTTGTGAACTTGTTTGGCTACAAAACCTACTTGGTGAATTTGGGTTTAGACAAACTAAACCAATGATTCTTATGATGTGATCATGAGGTAGGTAGTTATTCACATTACGAGTTGCAAGCAAGTTGACTCCTACGTCACTCGAGAAAAACTTGAAGTTGGGACGATTACTACACCTCATGTTAGAAGTAGATGGCGTCCACTAAAGTTTCATTTTGGAACTGAGTTTTTTATATTTGTAACCAATTAGACATGATTAATATCTTTGGTCCAGTTTGAAAGGAAGTGTTAGATTATGTCATTTATTTGTTTTATTGCATGTAACTTACTTGGCCTTAGGATTTAGTTTATCGACGTTCCCTCCTCTCTACACACAACCTTGTATATTGTAAATACATGTGAAATAGATACTTATCATAAATATATTTTAATTCGTCTCTGATTAATATTATAATTTGAACCTCACTTGAATTAGACATCGAAAAAGTAATTCGAATTTTGATTGTTTGAATAAACTAAACAATGAAAAAGTTAAATAAAATAAATAAGTTACTCGCTATCTTTACTTGTAATTTTTTTTTTTTGACACAGGCAAAGATACCGAAACCAAAACTGAAAAAAAATCAACTAATACTAAAAGCAAAAATCTAAAAATAAATACTAATATGGTTATCGAAATTGTTCGGTGATAATGCTGGTCGTAAAAAAATGTTTTTTCTTGTTAATGTGTGGTGTATTTTTTTATGAACGATAAATTTGAATCGCTGAACAAACCTGTATCATTGCGCCACTGGTGAAACCACCAATTGTATCATCTCCACCAGGCATGTTAAATTTGGTTAGAAACAGCTGTAATTGCCCCCAGACGACAAGACCTAAATTCCCCTTTTCATAATTTCATCCCACGTTCCACTCCTTCACTCCTCTCAATTGAATTCCTTTGCAAATATTCTTTAAAATCGAAAATTCAAATTATATCCAAACAATTCAAGGTTTGTTTGTCTTCCTGATATTGCTATTTAAATCGTTAAATATGTTGAGTTTCTGATTATTTATTTGATCTTCGAGTTACATTGTTCATAATTGCTAGCTCAGATCGGTAGTACGGGTCGGGTTTTTGTTTCAGTGTAGGTTGTTGATTCGTTTTTGGTTATAGATCAAACACAATTTGTGATTGGATGTAAGAACTAGGGTTAGATACTGTGATAATTAGTTAATCAATTTTTTTGGATAATCAGCTTCCTTTTATAATTATCTATTCCTACTAATTTAGAATAAAGAAATAGAAAATTTGAATTAGATTTGTGAGCTTGGTTTTTGGTCCCAAAACGCTTTTATGTACAACCATTTATTTACGTCCAGAAACTGTATACAGACCTTTTATTCAATGCATATTGAGTTTTAATAATCCAAACTATCACCTATTGGTTGATACAGGGCAATTTAACCGGTGATACTCCTGACTTTCACTTATGCTGCCAAGGGCAATCCTAGTCACATAATTATCATAAATTTACATTTCATTATGAGTGAAACGAGGAAGCTTACGAACGATGCGAGCAAAATTTAGTGGAAATCAATTGTTAAATTATGATGACTATGTGACTGGGGTTGACCTTTGCAAGAAAAATGAAAGTTAGCAGTGTCACTGGTTACAATGTCGGTATGGTTTATCATCATCCACTAGGTCATACTATAGTTTATTAGAATCTAATTTGCATATATTAGATAGACCTTTTATAATTTCTGCATCCCTTAGGTTATTTTTACATATAAACCTCCTACGGAACCTATTTTTGACCCAAATCTACATGGAGGACGCCTTTATTCCCCTTGTGCTTTTAAACCAAGGCACCCCAGTCCTTATTTCTGTAGTTAGTTTCATAGCTTGATCGTGAGTTAAATGCTCCTTACTTTAAGTTGCCTTACAACATGAGGAATGTTACGGGACTGGAGTCTAGCATATTATAATGATTTATGCATGATTGTTTTCACTTAGGAATGATCGTGCGGCTTCAACTTGATGTTTGACTTTATGTGTTTTGTTTTTCTCCTGTACAGTAATACATACTATGTGGGTACATGTTGGTACTTGGTAGGGCTAATACGTCTAACGTTCAGAGGCCCTTTTTCTCTCTATTGAATCAGTTTAATGTAAATGTTAGTTGAGCTTCGTTGTTTCTTATGTTCAATGATTTTGTCCTACATCAACGTGACGAATAATTCAAGGTCTATTCTTTTTGTATATTTATGTTGGTTAAATCACTTAATCCCATGTGTTTAAAATAAAATAAGTAGAGCTCCAACACACACATATATATATATATATATGTATATATATATTTGTGTGTGTTTTAACAAGTCATTGTTGTTTTGTAGTGCTAATGGCTTTCCAACAGACACCATTGTCCGATCACCTAGTAGACACATCGCTAAACACGAATGCTAAATCCGTTACCGAAAATTCAACGGGCTTTTGCGAGTGCAACATCTGTTTAGAGTCCGCAAGAGACCCGGTGGTAACCCTATGCGGTCATCTCTACTGCTGGCCCTGTATCTACAAATGGCTTCACGCCGAAATCGACAAGCAACCCAACTGCCCGGTTTGCAAAGCTCACATCTCCACTTCATCACTAGTTCCACTATACGGACGTGGTAACACCCCATCATCGAACGAACCCGAAACCGAATTAAAGCGGTCCCATAAATCTGAGCTAGTCATACCCAACAGACCGTCAGCACCCGGTGGTTCGGTTTTGCATCTGAACCAGCAGATCCATCCGGTCCCTTTTCCGGGTCAGCCTCAACCTCACGCGCACCCATTTGGAAGCTACGCATTTGGGTCATCTAACCCAGGTGGGCCCATGACCGCAACCAGCTTTTCAAACCCGATTGTGGGGATGGTTGGTGAAATGGTGTGTGGTATGATCTTTAGGAGCACGGATTCGGGTTATTTTACCGCTTATCCTCATGGGTCGTACCAGAACCCGTATCCGGTTCCGGGCGCTGGTACTCCCAGGGTGAGAAGGCAGGTGATGCAGGTTGAGAAATCGCTTAACCGGTTGACTATTTTTTTATTTTTTTGTTTTGTTTTGTGTTTTCTGTTGTTTTGAGTTTGGAGAAATGTTTATTTACATAATGAAGTTCTCATGTAGATTGGATTTTGTAATTCATTCATATTATGTTGTGATGCCTCATGTTTTTGAGCTTTCATGATTTACAACAGAAGAGCTAAACAAAGTGTATGTAAAAATATACAGGGAGAAAAATAAATAAAAGTTATAATAAGTAAATGAGACTGGGTAGAAATTTTTCTCACACAATTTGAAGAAGGCTTTGAAAACAGGATCCATGCAGGCTACATAATAGAATATGTTGTGGGTTGGGTTGGGTTTCGGAACACTACGGGATGTTAATTTCGCCATGCTCGCCAAGTGGTGGTGGCGGTTCAAAAATAGAAAAGAATGGGCTTTGGAAAAAAGTTATCTGGGACATCCATGGTAGCTCAAGGTCATGGTCATACATTCCGGCTAAAATCTCTATTGCGGGTCCTTGGAAGCAAATTTTCAATATATCCTCGCATCTAGCTAATTTGGGGGTCGATTTGGTCAAAGCTATAAAAGGTGAGGTGCGGGGCGGGACTGAGGTTTCCTTCTGGCTGGATGTTTGGGCTAGTACCGAGCCTCTTGCAGCTCTATTTCCTAATTTGTTTCAACTGGAACAACAAAAGCGTTGTTGTGTGGCTGCTCGGGTTGGGGCCGGGGTGAACGGGTCAGGTTGGAATTGGATGTGGAAGCACCGGTGTCCAGTCTTGAGGAACTTCTGGAGCTGCAGCAACTATATACACTTTTACAAGGTGTAGTGTTATCATCAGGTGTAGACCGATGGAGATGGGAGCTCGATAGCTCCGGTTGTTTCTCTGTTAGCAGTATAAAGAAAATCCTCCTAGTGGCAAATCGGGAAGTTCCTAATTATGTGGTGGAATGGAATAACTGGATCCCTAAAAAGATCGGCGTAGTAGCTTGGCGAGCCGAAAAAGAGAGGCTGCCAACAAGAGAAGCTCTTTCGAAACGCGGTATCTCGGTCCAACGGAAAGAATGCTTGTTCTGTGGGGAGTATGACGAAACTTGCGAGCATATTTTTGTTTCATGCGGTTTTGCGCAAACTGTATGGCAGATTATTTATCAGTGGTGTAAGCATCCAGTTTTCATTGCGTTCAGCCTCCGCGATATTCTGGAACACAACAAGTATATCGGAAGCTCAAAAACAAAAAACGTAAGGCTTTCCATGCTATTAGTTTGACTACCATATGGAGTATTTGGAGGACACCAAACGAAATGGTGTACTCGGGTCGCCCGGCATCTATCACGAAGGTTATAGAGGAGGTGAAGACTATGAGCTTTAATTGGATTAAATACAGGTCAAAGTCCACAGATTTAACATGGGACCAATGGGGGAAGTTTGATGTATTTTGAGAAGCTTGTAGTTTAGTTTGGTTTGGTGAGATTGCTGGGCTCTGTTTGGCTTCAGCTCTTTTTTTCTTGGTCTGGTTTATGTACATTGGTGTATGTATGTTTGGTTGGTGCTAGCATCTGCTAGCTCTCTTTAATAAATCTTATGTTCAAAAAAAAAAAATCAGAATATGTTGTGTTTAATGATGAAGAGCAACTGTGGTATGTTTAACACTGTTTTAATAACCTTCAGGGGTGGTGTAGTGGTGGTAAGGCTATTTAAAACCGTAGAAACTGATCGAACTGCGCAAATTGAAGCAAAATGGCTGGTTTGACAGGCTTAATATTTATTCTTTTCGGTTTAACTGTTCAGTTGGTTTAAAATTTGGAACCTGCCATGTGAATCGAACCAGTCCTTTGATCTTTATTATTTGTATATTTTTTTCCCGTTTTTGAAATATGCTGTTTATATACATGTATTGTAATTATGAACCATTTTTTTTAATACAAACCAATGATTGAAAAAGAAATACTAGGTAAAACCAACAGGTCTGGCCGACTAGCCCAACTAGGTCGATTTGGTTTCTCTTTACACAAACCTTAGATATGGTAATTTTCGTCAAAACCGGCCAAACTAGACCCCCTACAAGGTCTGAGGTCAACTTCCACCGATGCTGGTTTCTGCGTTTAACCCCTTGAAGACCATCTGTCAATTGAAGCTGTGTTTTCCGTGCATCATTTTTTTATCAACAAAAAATAAATGAATGTTGGGAATGCTCTGTTTCTGGACATCTTGAGGTATGTATCAAAATAAAAACCACAATTAATAAATATTTAAAAACCAGGTTCAAATTTCTTTTGAAAATGTTGATCTTATTGTAGAACCGTAATCCAAAGGCAGCTAGACCTTGATCTTCCTATGTGAATAGGCCCGTCTGAAGCTATGCTATCGAAGCACTTTAATCACGATGGCTTTTAAGCGATGTCCGCTTCTAATACAACACTAAATATGAAAATACTTTATGTTTCTGTGTGAATTTACAATTTAATTGACGATGTGGGCATCTTATACAACACTAAATATGAAAATACTTTATGTTTATATGTGAATTTACAATTTAATCCAAACATGAAGAACTAAGTAAATAAAATATGGAGTTTCGCATATTATATTGAATAAAAATGAGATTTTAAAGAAAAAGAGTTAATAAAAAACTAATAATTGGGAATTCAGTCTGTTGGTTCAATTGGGAACAATCTAGTCTGGTCCGATCTTGAAAACACTAATATTAGATTTAGCATATTTCTTGACATTTGTACTTGCCTGAACCACTAACATCTTTTTGTAATCATGTCTAAATACTCGGGTATTTGTCAAGTTAGTTCGATATGTTAAAATACCATTACCCTTTGAAATGATACAAAAATTGAGAACAAAAGCTGTTCATTATCGCCCTAAAGGCCGTGACTTCTGTTCTTGTGACAAAAAATGGATCCTATATATGTTGTGATCCAAGTGTTGCCATGCATTATGGATGAGTTGGGTGGTTTCAAATAAACACACAAAATGCATGATGAGTATTTCCGGCAACCTTTCAGAAACAACACGAATGCTTGTCATGTGTCTTAAAGAGTCATTCACATATCACACCTCAACTATGTGTTTCACACACACACACACATATATATATATATATAAAGGTCGGTCTTGCAAGGTAAAATGCAAGTGAAAATGGCTACAGCAAGTGGCATTTGTGTAGGATTCTTGGTCTTGGTTATGTGCCTTAGCCATGGCCCGTGGTCAGGATCGGCACGTGTAGATACCGAGTTCATGATATCCCAGTCTAAAATGCAACTTGATGAAGTGGCTAGTCAAGCTGCAAGTGAGCCTATTCAACCAAACGATATGTCGGATAAAATGCAACTTGATGAAGTGGCTAGTCAAGTTGCAAGTGAGCCTATTCAACCAAACGATCTGTTGGATACTAAAACGGTACCATTAGAAGTTGTACATAGATCGGCATCACCCACATCTACAATTAGCAACATTGATGGCGGTCGTGCTTATGGTCTAGTTGCGGTTTCAGGATCTCATTCATGGCGGTCGGCACAGAGTTACCCTCCCCAACCTAACCCTGGATACCTACCAAAGTACCCTCCCCAAACTGACCATGGATGCCATTTAATCTACGTTCTCCAACCTAGCCCTGCAGGCCAATCAAATTGTGTTCTCCAACCTAGCCCTGAATGCTTCTTTTTCCAACCTAACCCTAGGTATCTTAACCCTAGATGTGTACCATCTCATTTCGAGCCAACCACCAGGTGTCTTAACCCTGGGTGTATAGCTCATTCAGAGCCGGTCTTTCCTCTCCAACACAATCACAAAGCATGAATGATGACTCATCTTGAAATTAAAATAGAAGTTAGTTTCTGTTTTGATTATTATATTTAAAGTTTGGTTTCGAGATATTAAGTCATATTTTAAAAATAAATTGCTTCTTTGAAAATAAGTTGGAATAGTCTTGTAAAGAGATTAATTTGTTGATCAGTTATGTTTAAACATAATGAAAAACATGTAAATAATACCTGATAGAGCAGACAGGTCAACAGAGAATCTAGTCAGAGACGTAGCCAGGGAATTCGACATAGTTGTCAGCTTGATCTGGTTCCCCTTTAAGATGTATCTTCTCGATGGTAGTACCGAGTTCTTTAGGGTTGGAGAACTCGTAGTAATGGAGAGAGAGGAGGGGCGATTTTAGTGATGATATTATGAATGTCTAACCCTAATCCCTCTCTAATAATCTCCTTATATACACCCAAGGGGAAACCCAATTAGTTACTTAGGGTAATATGGCCCATCAACAATTACCAACTAATTATATTATAGGTTTTCATATATTTTGATCTATATTATATAAATGATAATGATGGCTACCAGATTAAATACAAACAAATGAATATTTAATCTTACATTCTCCCACTTAGCCGAATAATCATTATTAGGAGTATTAGATTAGTCTGATCAGAAGTTAATACTCATTTTAGCTTTAAACCAAGAACTGTAGCAGAGAAATACAGCAGTTGAGTCATTATGCAACTCAGGACCCCCATTAATCATACTACAGTCTCAATTTAGAACCTAACAGTTATGATCAAAATAAGCCCTTTAGCGTTTGATTTGTATTTATAGTTGTGTATATATATTTATACCGGCAGAACATATGTTAGAGACATACAAAATCAAACTGATGAGGAAAATTAATTAATAGTTAGTCATTCATAGTACGATATGCAGTTGTACATGGTCATCAATTAAAACCCGTCTCTTTTATGAGCTCTCTTAATAAGACTTATGGGTAATAGACCTTTAGTTATAGGATCCTTAAGCATATCATGAATTTATTCGATACAAAGATTTAGTTTCCTCAATTCGTTCATAAACGAATAATTATTTTCGTATTGAAATTTAATGCAGCACCTCTCGAACTGTTACTGTTCAAGGAGACATGATAGCTGACTTTATCACAATAAGTCTTCAATATATAATTTATATGGAGTTAATAAATGTAGGACCGATCCTCGATGCATAGGAACCTAGATTTGATCTCTATTGTCCATAATAGCGGAAATATTACGACAAGTTTACCAATAGACAAGAATTAATTAGTTAAACGTCAATTTTATTGATTAAACGTCAAGAATCCAAATTGACAGAGCTTCGCCTCAGAGATGCCAAAGTTACAAATAAGAGGAGGCATGCTAGCTATTTATAGAAGTCCAAGTTCGCTAGAGGGATAGCTAAGTTCGCCCGAACTTGCCTTAGCAAGTTCGGCCGAACTTGACTTTACATGATTCTCATGGGTGAACTTGACCTCACACTACATAAATACTTCGTATTGCTAGCCTATTCAACTCTATTCTATACAGACTCGATATAAGACTAAGACATAGACATTATGCACCAACAGACCCCCCCCTGGATATCGTCTTCGTCTTGTATCAGTCTTCAAAACTCTGTCTTCAAATAAACATTAACGCACACGACCGAAGAAGTTCTTGTAAGGTTTCCTTCGTCGTTCTTGCTTCGGATCTGGCGTCTGATCTGTAGGAGGCACTTTGTTCATAAACTGAAATCTTCTAATACTTCCCTTTCTACCTTTCTCATGAATAGCTTCTAGACGCTTTTATTCCTTTAAAAACTCAACCCGTTCCAGATCCCTCCAGCTTGTATGCCACATCTTTCCTGAATTTACTTCATGCGCATAGCAAACATTCACAACTCTTTGATATTGCATAGCCTGTTCTTTTTCACGTTCCTCGAATACTATTTTGCTGTAGAACAAGGTTTTGATATCTTCTCTGGAACAATTGACAAGCCACATTGGATCTAGAATCCTGATCGTTCTCCACAATCCTCTCATACCCTGAAAACCCAATATCTCCACCCTTTCCTTTGTGATATCCAGATGTTCCTCAAATCGTAACACATTAACAGCTTCACACGTCGGAGGATCAATCTGCCACCACTTGAATATCGGAAAGAAATTCTGCTCGATTGGCATTAAGGGCATGTTCCTCATCGCTCTCGGTCGTTTCATAATCAACGTTATATCTTTTTCTCCCGTTTTCTTGTTTGTCTTAATGCGACGCCCTGGAATAAATGGCTTCCAGTATTTAAATCCCTTTGTCGCTTCAAACTTGATCATTTTCCACAATAACTGATCAATATACTTCATATGATAAGTAACATTCACAGCCTGGACAAGCTCCTCAACATCCCAGTACGGCAAAGTCTTGAAATCAGCCAGATATTTGAAGTATTGCACTCCAAATTCCCTTTTGATTGCATAAACATTCAACTCCTTGAACCACCCCCAACTGAGAATATCCCCCAATGACACGTCTTTATCTCTGGTAAAGAATGCTAGAGGACGTCAAAACTTACGTTCGCGCGACATTTCTTTAAACCAAGATTTCTTCGCTTGAGCTATCTCTTCTTTCGTCATCGGCTTAGGAACTTTGCCTTCACGAATCGATTCTTTGATTTTCTCTTTCAACATGTCTTCATCTAGTTGCTTGTACCTCTCCTCAAATCTAGGAAAACTATCCGTGTTAGGACCGACGTACTTCACAGTTTGATCTGTTTCATCATCAGAAGACCAATCTTCAACAATTACTCTGTTATACTCGTCAGCTTCAAACTTTCATATATACTGATAATCATTCGGCTCAAATGTGTTTACATTCAACACTTGCTCTTCAAAATCAAACTCTAGTGATTCTGCATCAACTTCAATCAACTTTGCAAGATCTTCTTTGGTATAGTTGTGCACGAATTCTCCTTCTTCAACGTAATGTTCAAGCATCAAGATCATAGGCTTTGTTGCAGCAACAGGCTTTGCAAATCTATCAACATTCGCCATATCAACATCATTAGTTGGCCCTGTCTGCCCTGACTCCCCCTAAATCTGATCATCCATCTTATTCGATTCATCATCCATCAGAGAAGAAAAATCAAATTCATCAGCGACCTTTGCTTCATTAATCTTTAATCCAACTCCGCCCTGATCATCATCATCGTCATAAGCATTATTCCAATCCTCATAATCAGAATCGTCTTTCTTTTCATCATCATCTTTATCTTCTTTCTCTGCTTCTTCATCGTCCTTTTCTTCAGAAGCAACGATAGAATTAGAAGGCTTGACAGATTCGTCAACCTTTGGAATATCAGACTCAGAAGCTATAACAACATCATCAACAGACTTCTCTGCATCTTCAGATGATTTAGGGACTTCACCCTCAATACCTTTACCTTTGCCACTTGTTGCTAATTCTTTTTCAGATCTTTCCTTAGCTTCCTGACGATCCAGACGATCATATTCAGTGATGAAGTCAATTCCAAGTGTATTAGATAACACTTTCTGCATTCTCATGAATCTTCGATCATTTAGGGCTTGGATTGACTTCAGATCAGCAATCTCTGTTTGAAGTTTATCATTCGTGTCTTGTAAACTTTCGATTAATGCCTTGAAGAATTCGCGTTCATTCTCTAACACTTTGACTTTATCATCTAACATCTCTTTCTCTACTGCATTTTGATTCATTTTCTTTACCAGTTCAGCTTTCTCAACTTCATTTTGTTGCACTTTCTCTTCTAAAATCTTCACACATTTTTCAAGAAGATCAACATTCGTCTTTGGAGAGAAATCATTTAGATCTTGAAGGCTAATTGGATCATTATGCATATCACCAAACAGATTTGCCCTTGGGGTAGACTTTGGAGTAGCAGTCTGTGGTGTAGTCTTCTTTGGAGTAGAACTTTCAAAATGTGAAGTCGTTGGAGCAATAGGAGACAGAATAATAGGCACTTCCAATAAACCAGACACAGGAGGTTCTTGTGTTGCTCCTGGCCTTTCAGCTTCTGA
Organism: Scalesia atractyloides; assembly: GCA_947069175.1. NCBI lineage: Eukaryota > Viridiplantae > Streptophyta > Magnoliopsida > Asterales > Asteraceae > Scalesia > Scalesia atractyloides. The sequence goes on along the minus strand of CAMTDV010000018.1, from coordinate 37,439,640 downwards.
TGAAATGATCACAGGAGGTTCTTGTGTGACTCCTGGACGTTCAGCTTCACTTGTAACAGCAACAGGAGGTTCTTGTGTAACTCCTTTCTCCTGTACGCCAGAAGGTTCTTGTGTAACTCCTGCGCTTTTCAGCTTTCCCTTATATCGTTTACTAACTGGCTTTTGAGCTTTCTTTGTTTTGTTCCTGCCTTTTGTCAGAGGAGACCCTGTAGTCTTTGTCGATGAAACTGTAGCAGATTTCACTCGCTTAGCTTTTTCTTGGGTCTTTCCTCATCAGGTTCTTTTTCAAGGTTTGGATCGAAGCCAGCATCAGTTTCTTTGGCTTTCTCTGCCTCAGTCCCTGCTATTGTTTTCTTGGTAACTCTTTCAAGTGAATCGTCAGAATCATCATTCTCTGAAGTAGCTGATATCACATCATCTTCCTGAGTCGTCTTTTCACCTTCTTGACTCTCAATTACAACCGCTGCGCTTGAACCAGCCTCAGCTTGAACATTAACAGGCTCTTCCTCATCAACAAGCATTGTATTGACTTTCTTGCTGCTCGTTTCTTCTTAGGCTTATCAACTTCAGCCTTTAGGAACCAATCACTGCGAGCTTTTGGTTTGAAACCTTTAAACCATTCTTTCTCATCATTCAGCTCTTTCTCGTCACCACTACCGTCTTTCCTCCATTTGTTGTCTGACGGCGCAATATAGTTTGAATCTTTGATAGCCACAAATACTGGTTTATCAACCGGTGCTGATGCTTGCTTTTGAAACTTGATCAATTTCTTCACCGTTGTATCATCGAGGTGACTAAGATAAAGAACGTCATTTGGATCTCGTGCAATATTTGTGTACTTCTCATCGATTAGCATCTAAACAAACCTCGGATATAAGCACAATCTCAAATCATCCATGTTTTTCGACATAAGTGTAAACACAAGCTTTGAGTAGTTGAATGGCTTCTTTAGAATCAACGTCGTTGCCATACAGACCATGTAATCTTGTACATCATCTAGGCCTGCCTTTCTGTGACTAAAAGTATTAATAATTGCATGCATCAGGAGCTTGTAGGGGTTTGGCACTTCCCCTTTCTTTAAAGTCAGCTTATTCACATTGCCCTTGTAACCCATTCTGTAAAAACATCCTGTAACCATCTTCTCGTCCAAGAAAATCGGATCATCTTTGTCATCGTTGAATTGAAGAATCCTGCGAATATCTTCCTCTGTAGCAGTAATCTCTTTGACTTCGTTCCCGACTTGAACAAATGAGATAATAGACTTCTTATCATCGCTGAGCTCTGCGTTCATCCAGAAATGGTATGTATGAGATCTATACGACACTGTGCGCTCCGTGATAGCTCTATGAATAGGACACTCCTTAAGAAACTTCAGAATACTGTCGTAATCCTTCAGCGATGGACATATCGTTTTGTCGAGCGTAATACATGTATTGTGAAACTTTGAGAAATCCATAGAAATCACCCTCGCTGGTTCTTGAGCCTGAGAAACGATGCAAAACAATTAGCACGCATTACGAGAAAAAGTTTCAAAATTTTTCCAACACTTTTTCATCAAGATCGGGCGAACTTGATGTGTGTATAACAAACTGATTAAGTCAAGTTCGCCCGAACATGTATAACAACATGTTTATCATTTCAAATTTAAGTTCGGGCGAACTTATAGCCAACATACTATTTAGATTCTAAAGCATAAGTTCGAGCGAACTTCCCATTTCATTTTCAAATTTCAGCATCTAAGTTCGGGCGAACTTACGAATCACACAATTTTCTGATTTTAATTTCTAAGTTCGGTCGAACTTATCAAATGCTTTTCAAACACAGGTTTCAACAGAAGTTTGGTGGACTTGTGTTTTTATTAGTGATTATACAGGTTTTATTAGCAAGTTCGGCCGAACTTGTTATCTTCTTCAATCAAAAACCTGCCCATCTTATTAACAACCATTTTAAAGAAATCCAAGTCACATTTATGGTCGATTTATGTTGATTATTTCCTGTTTAAGTCCAATTTGTCCATTATAACCCTAGAGCTACTAGATTAATCACTTTCAGATCTGCTTTAGTCGATAAGGTTCAATTGACGACCCTAGATTGTCAATTTCACAAATCGCTCACACAGGTATCAAGTTCGCTCAGGGAAAGTTGGTTGTGAATAATGAAGTTCGGCCGAACTTGCAAGGTATAAATACCTTAGCAAGTTCGGGCGAACTTGAATGGCCCAAGTTATAAAGCCCAAGTAAGTTCGGGCGAACTTACTTTCTATCAATCATCACCAAACAAGTTCGTTCGAACTTGCTTCAAACTGAAAATTTTGAACCTTAAACAAGTTCGGCCGAACTTGCCTAAAACCCATTTCTAATTTTCAAGTTTTCACAATTTTAGTCCCTGAACTTTTCACTTTTTACCAGTTATGACATTCCACTCAGTTGACCAAGTCCAAGTTAATGACCTTGGTTAACCGATTTGTCTGCCGAGTCCAAGTTAATGACCCCGGTTTGACCCGTTACGAACAAACTGTTGATATTTTCAAAATCAAAGTTTCAAATTAATGAACTTTTCATCGTTTTGGCTTATTAGATTTTACAGGTTAGCTCCCAGCCCGTTGTCAATGAGATTCCCACCAGTTCTAGCACCTTACCAGACTTCAAAGACCCGTTCTCCAACATTGGTTTGCTGAAAACAAAGTAGAAACAAAATATTTTTGTATTTTTGTAAGTTTAGGCTAAATACACTGAAAATATTTTTGGTTTTCATCTGTAAAGCTGATAAACTATGTACAGAACAATGTAAACTATGTACAAACATATTTACATACATATTTTTGTGAATTCGTGTCTAAGGATCATATCAGTTAATTGAGACATATCACCAGTACCGTTGTCCTTTAGATGACAATAAGTTTTAAACTCATTTACCTAGATTTTCGATATGTTTGTCCACTTAAACTTTAACACGTTTCTCAACTTTTCAAGATATGTTAAGGTATGATTTATGAAACTTGACTTATCTGCGATTCCCACTTCTTGAATATACTCCCGCATCAAGATTCCCTAGATTTCATCTTACAGGTGAATATAGCGTAATTGATATTTGTATCTGGGTTATGCGAGACCTTGAGAGCTCAGGTTAGTACTACCGTACAGACAAAGAGATGAAGGCTCGTCTCTAAGGCGTGTTCCAATTAAGGAATCTTTTCAGCACTGCAAATGATTAGATCTTTAGATACTTTTTCAAGATTGCATGCAGTTTAGGGGTTTATTGCAAAAGTATTATAAAAGTTCTAGGCTATTGCTTCCACAAAATCCGAAGAACTTGTATAATACCCCAGATATCACCTATCTATAAAGGCCTCATATCTCAGAATTAGGCAATCTATCAAACGAACTTTCGGAGTACTAAGTCCATATATCCAAGATGTGTTAATCCACAAGATTAAGTAGTTGTAAAATTTAGTTTATATCTCGAAAACAGTTTACTGAACGTGTTAAGCCTATCGACACATCCACTGTAAGATTTGTTTATCACTTTTAAACTTTTCATTTCTTTAGCATAATGTGATAGTCCACTGATGTACTATCATTTCCTTTTTGTGACACTGAATTCTTTTTGTCTTTTTCAATGTTTTGTACTTTTTTGCATTTTTCATATGTTTTGGATTTTAAAATTTTCAAATGTTTTTGTATTTTTCTAACATTTCTCCTGCTAAAATCAAAAACATCTTTTTGTATTTTAGTTTTTAATAAAATTCTAAACTAGAAAGATATAGACAAACCAATGTGGATCACGCGAACTCGTCGTCCGATCCGTATTCAACCTCAGCGTCCGCACCTGTCAGCAAAGTTTTCATACCATTAATTCTTAACAAGTATTTAAACCGTGATAAAGAAAATGGTTTGGTATAAAAATCAACCTTTTGTTCATCGGTGTGGATTTTTTCTATTCGTACCAATTTCTTTTCGTAACAGTCACGAATGAAATGATAACGAATTTCAATGTGTTTTGTGCGTGAGTTATGAACCGGATTTTTAGTTATATCAATGGCTTCCTTATTATCAACATACAGCGGAGTGTCGAGACATTGCAGACCATAGTCTCTCATCTGCTGTTGTATCCATAGAATCTATGAACAACAGCTGGAGGCCGAGATACACTCAGCTTCACAGGTAGAGAGAGCGAGCGTAATCTGTTTCTTACACTGCTAGGTTACCATTCCTGTTCCGAAGAACTGGCATCCCGCTGTAGTCGATTTTGAATTCAACTTATCTACACCAAAATCAGAATCAGCGTATCCTGCAAGATCGAAATTATCATTCTTCGGGTACCACAAGCCGGTGCTTGGGCATCCCTTCAAGTATCTGAAGATTCGCTTCACGGTCTACATGTGTGAAATTCTCGGGCTTGACTAATATCTGGCGCATAGGCAGGTAGGATACATGATATCTGGGCGCGATGCCGTTAGATACATCAGCGATCCTATCATTGATCTGTAGAGCGTCTCATCAACTTTGGTTCCAATTTCGTCAATGCAAATCCCGTGATTAAGAGCAAGAGGAGTAGATAACGGCTTCGAGCTTCCATATCAAACTTCTTCAAGATGTCATGCACATACTTGGTCTGATGAATGAAAATACCGTCAGGAAGTTGATCTACTTGCAATCTGAGGAAGAATTTCATTTCGCCCATCGAAGACATTTCGAATTTCTTTTTCATGATGCCCTCAAACTCCTTGCAAAGACTATCATTAGTTGATCCAAAGATGATGTCGTCCACATAGATTTGAACGATAATTAGATGATTACCAACTTCTCTGGTGAAGAGAGTACTATCCACAGTTCCTCTGACAAAGCCGTTTCCCACGAGATGTTGCGATAACGTCTCGTACCAAGCTCTTGGGGCTTGGTGTAAACCGTAAAGTGCTTTATCAAGAAGATACGCTTTCCTTTTGTTAAGTGGATCGACAAACCCTGGTGGTTGTCCGACGTACACCTTCTCGCGTAATTTTCCGTACAGAAAAGCTGATTTGACATCCAACTGATAGACTTTAAATCCTTTCCATGCTGTGAAAGCAAGAAATATTCGGATAGATTCTAAGCGAGCTACTGGTGCGTAGACTTCTGTGTAGTCTATCCCTTCCTGTTGGTGAATTCCCTTGACAACAAGCCGAGCTTTGTTTCGAACTATAACTCCTCGTTCGTCTCGCTTGCATTTAAAGACCCATTTCATATCAATCGCTTTCTGATTTTTAGGTAGGTCTACAAGCTTCAACACTCCTAACTTCTCGAACTGTAACATTTCCTCTTGCATTGCTTGTACCCAGTTTTCATCGCCTAAAGCTTCAGAAACACTCTTTGGCTCAAACTGGGATATGAAACATGAATAGTAGCAATACTCTTGAATTGGAGCAACACGAGTATAGAAACAGCTCAAAGCTTTGTTTATTTGACTCCGTGTTCTCACACCAGCTTGTAATTCGCCTATTATAGAATTTGACGGATGATAAGAATATGATCTTGGCATCACTTCACCTGGAACAACCATATGTGTTCTCTTGATTTGTGATATGTTGATCTACCACCACTACAACTTCAGGAGCACTACTCGGGCTTGCAGATTCATTCAATAAACTTGTAATCTGCTCTGCTTCTTCATCTGAAGAATATTCTCCATCGGCATCGAATGTTGGAGCCTCGTCCGAGTCTGAACTCTGTGCTTCAGAAAGATTAGGATTCACTGTAGTATTGACTGGTTCTGTAGTCGGTGACATTTGTTCTGATTGTATTTCTTGACCATCGCTATTACTTGAACTAGCACCAGAAGAAGATGATCCCAACGTGGGTTGATTAACCACAATTGGTTTGACGATTGCTCTTGATTTGCTGATTGATGAAGATAATATAACGCTGCAATTTCTTCATCGGATGGTTCTTCAGGCAAATCAAATGATTTCCACAAGTCTTGATAGTTGAATAACCATGCATCACCTTTTCTCTGAACGGGATCCGTATAGTTAAAACAATCAACATGCTGCGCTTCAATGACTCTTCTTAATTTGCTATCCGACAAAGAAACCTTCAAGTGATTTAGCTCCAAATTTGCCATCTTGATCGATTACAGTACATGGCGCTTCAAATGGTTCTAAGAACTTCAAATTTGGTTTCCGTCGGTTAATCATCTCAAAACAGGTCTTCTTCGTTGGTTTTACTGTTAAGACTCTGTTGAGTGTGTAACAAGCCGATGCAACTGCTTCACTCCAGAAGCTAACTGGAAGCTTTGAGTCTGCAAGCATGGTTCTTGCAGTTTCGATTAAAGTTCTGTTCTTTCTTTCAGCGACACCGTTTTGCTACGGAGTGTAGGGTGCACTAAACTCGTGCAAAATCCCTTTAGCATTGCAGAATTCCCTCATTTTGGTGTTTTTGAACTCAGTACCATTCTCACTTCTAATGCGTCTCACCGGAAGATGGTACAGGTTCTCAAGTTTCTTGAAAAGAATCACCAGGAAGATGGTACAGGTTCTCAAGTTTCTTGAAAAGAATCACCAAATTTTCAAACGTCTCATCTTTTGATTCTTGGAAGAATACCCACGAGTATCAGGAAAAATCGTCTGTAACTACCAAGCAGTAGAGATCTCCAGGGATGCTTCTAACATTCACTAGACCGAAGAGATCCATATGAAGTCTTTCGAGAGGCAACTTTATCGAATTGAGAATCTTTTTCGGGTGAGATTTCTTGATCTGCTTTCCCTTTTTACACTCGAGGCAATTATCTGACATATGAAAACTTTTCAGATTCACACCTTCTACCAATTCATTATGCACCAAATGATTCATCTTTCTTAGATGAATGTGGCCCATCTTTCTATGCCATAAGATTGACTCCTTCTCAGTAGCTTTCGAGACAAAACATTGTGCCATTTTTGAAGAAGTAGTAGCATTTCCCATGTCAAGAACATACAAATCATTCTTTCTTGGTACACGCATGAGTATCCACTCGTCTGGAATTTTGAAACCTAGTTTGATGGTCATGCATTCTTTACCGTTGAAGTGGACGGTAAATTTCTTATCACAAATTTGAGAAATACTGAGAAGGTTGTTCTCAAGCTCTGCAATGTAGTTCACTTGATCAAATGAAATAACTCCGGTTGAGAGCTTTCCCTCGGCGACAATCCTTCCACCTTGGTTTCCAGCAAATCCAACATATCCGCCTTTGATAGCTTTCATGTCGAGCAAGAGCGTTTTCATTCCTGTCATATGTATGGAAACTCCACTATCCAGAATCCACTTGGAAAGTACGGATCTCTGGAGCCCCTACACATTTCAACAATTAGTTAAACAGCACGACCCAAGCCTTCTTGGTCTTGGGTTGAATTGGATAACCATCATCGTAATCAAATTCACACTCGTCAGCATAATCAAATTCATATTCATCATCTGGATATTCTTCGATGTTTATGTTTGAAAACTTCACTTTCTTTTTATCTTTCAAACTGTTACCACTTGTAGTTTTGACAGTTTCAGACTTGATTTCAAATTTTGATTCTTTCATGCTATCACTAGTCTTAACAGTCTCAGACTTAGTGATTTCAGATGTTGTTGACCTTTTCTTCGTAACCCAGGCTTGTGATTTGATATTAGCCTTTTTGATATAAAACTTTGTTTCGTTTGCTTTTGAAGATTCTCCTTTTTCGAACGTTGAATTTTCGAATTTCTTTTCAAAAATTTGTTTCATTTCTTCTTTGTCAACATTTATTTTTAAGATTCTTATTTGCCCAATCTCTGGTTGCTTTGGTTTTTCAACATTTGAACTTTCTTTCCTTCGAAGTTAAGCCGGTTTAGATTTCGGACACTTCCGTGCAATATGACCAACTTCGTTACACTTGAAGCAAATCCGATTATCATGTGAATGTCCACTAGTGGATTTTACACCACTTGTGGCTTTCGCCTTATCTCGAAGTTCTTTCTGTTTCTTAAACTCGTCATTTGATTGCTTCCCAATCAAACTCTTCTCGTGAAACCGTGCTTGTCCCATAAACAAATTTCATGTTTTTATCTTTGTACTCGTGAAATGGTGACTTTTTCTTAACCGGTTCTTCTTCCTCATCTAGACCCAACCCAGCTCTCCGGTTTTCCGGATGATCACCACCCTTTCTCCGGTAGTTGTTATAATTTCTTTTGGGTTTAGAATATAATTTCTTTTCATTTTTCTCCAGGTCATCTGATGTGACTTCAACCAGTTTAAACAGTTTATCCAATTGATCTTCTTTGACGTTCCGAATCGGAAAACTTTCATCAAAGTATAATCTATCAGATTCCTTAACCTTGTACATGACAACGTTAGGATCATCACATAGATCATCTTCCGATGATGTCTTGTCATTTCAGGATTTGTGTCATAACTGTTCAAACTCGAGGTGGCGCTCTCAAAGCTGCCATCATCAGAATTGTTCAGAACATTTTCAACCACCTTTTTCACTACCACATTTTCATCATCTGATTTAGTATAGGCTACATCAATGTTCTCCGGCAACTCATTTTTCTTTTCAGATAACAACTCAATGTTGAGTGCCTTATCCATCCCATCAACAGTTTTGCGACAATACTTCTCGCAAAGGGGTGGAGGAACATTGCTGTATTCTTTACCAATTTTCTGTTTAGGTTTTTCTTCCGATTAAATTGTAGGAAGAATGTGATCAGTGACATATGCGTTAGTTGAATAACTTCTTAAAAGTTGTTGAGCACGTTCTGTTTCAATTTTCATGTCCTGGAGTTGTTGTTTGGTCTCAGCAATGGTGTTAATATAAATGTTTATTGCTTTTTGTTTATCCACTACTGTACCTTTCAACATCCTTATGGTATCATGTTGTTCAATATTATTTCTATCGAGCCTGCCATAATCATCTTTCATTTTGTCATACGCTTCCTTCATTGTACGATAATCGTATTTGAAATGTTCGTTATACACATTGAGTTTAGCGATTGTGATTTTTCGGCGCATTTAGCACATGGCTCGGTACATTTTGTGCAAGGTTTTACAACCTCCACAATTTGCACTTTAACAACTTCTTTTACCTCTGGACCTACCCTGTTTAGATTCGCCATCATAGCTTTATCTGCAAAGTCCTTGAGGTTTTCGGCAGTTACTTCTTGAACAACACCAGTACTTTCTTCATTCGACTTCTCCTCGATCACTTGCTCCTGAGAACTTCCATCAAAGTGTCCTGCAAAACTATAACACGAGTTAGGAGATAATACTCCTTGGTTCTTCATGTGAAGATATTCCTCTTCCTCCTGCTATTGCAGATACTGTTCCAATAGAATACTCTCTAGAGCTGCTGCTTCTTCGGCAGATGTATCTTCAACAATCTCAGCCATTAATGCAACTCCGGTCTTCTTACCAATATAAGGATTCCAATCGAAGCCATCATCCTTGTTTAAAGCAACCATTGCTTTATCAATGTTACTGTTGTTTGGCTTTTCTTGAATCTCAACCTGTGTCTTCTTTGGGAAAGGCTTGTATTGAAGAGATTTCTTGTAATACTCGTTGCCTCCACCAAATGGACTTTGATTGCCCGTGGCTTCAGGATTTTTGCATTCTCTTTTGAAATGCACTTTCTGTCGGCATCTGAAACAAATGACCTTCGATTTGTCGAACCCTAGTTTGTTGCTTGAATTTCCGATATCTCGGCCAGTGAGTGCAACAAACTTTGTGACCCTTTAAATGATAGAAGCTAGAGACCACTTGATATCCATCAGTTCAAGCTCTTCTTCGTCTAGCTGATCATAGTCTTCGGCAGTCATTTCGGGATTGCCAATCTTTCCAGCTACAAGACTTTCGTATGATTCTAGAACAGTGGCGAGAAGTGACATGTGTTGTTTTGCAACTTGCTCAAAAACACCATTGTTTAGATTTACAGCAATGTTACAGTTGTACACATTTGGATCAGAATTTGTTTGTTGATTCTGATTTGCTTGACTCTGATAAGACGAATTTGAACCAGTGCTTGAGAACGAAGAGCTTTGTGGACTTTGATCATATTGAGGATATGATTGGCTCTGATTCTGTGGAGAATAATTCATGTTTGCATTGAACGTTGTATGTATCTTTGGGCTTGAAATACTATCTTGCATTCCGTTCTTGTAATACAGACCAACATCTTGAACAATGTTAGCATTCTTCAACTTTGCAATCTTCAGTAGTTCCATTTCATGACCTTCAAGTTTTTCGATGAATGTTGACAACTTAAAGAATTCCCAATTCGGACTTTCTTTCAGAACCATCAAATAAGTAGTCCACTCTCCGTCAGTTAAGGCGTCTGCAAGCTTATCGATGTATTCTGGTTCAGTCTTCTCAAGACCGTGTTTTCACATTTGGACTTTCAGATGACAGAAGCGCTCAATCATCTGCTTCATTGTCTCGCCCTTCAACGTGTTGAAAATATCGAACTCCTTCATGATGAGAGCTTTCTTACTCTTGATCATCTCTGCACTGCCTTGGTATTTCTTTTGTAGTGATAGCCAGAGATCTCTCGCAGTAGTATACTCAGGCAACAAGACCAGAATATCTTCTTTAACAGGTTGTTGAATGAGGCTTATCATCTTTTTCTCAGCAATGTACTCATCTTTCTGTATTGTGGTGTATTTGTACTTCTCTAGTACTTGCTGATGTTTGTCCAACGGAACAGTGTAACCTCTCTCAATCGACACCCAGCCTTGGAAATGCATGGCCTGAACCCAATAAGTAAATTTCTCCTTCCATCCTTCATACTCGTCCATGCTCATTAACTTTGGCGGTTTAACGGACGTGCCCATTTCGTTGTCTAGATTGACTTGCTGTATGACATTAGCATTGGATGTACCCACTCCGGACATATACGCTCTCTGAATATCATCCATCGCAAATATCGAGACACGTACGGTGAAAACACGTAAAACTTTTTGAAAATGTTAGATTTACTACAAGTTCGGTCGATCTTGTAGTTGTAAATGAAGAATTCACAGAATTTATAACAAGTTCAGTCGAACTTGTGATTCCAGATTTGAAAATATCCCTTGAGAACTTCGGTCGAACTTGCAATCTAGAATTTGTAAGAAACTTGTAAGTTCGGGCGAACTTAACCTAAATTTTCTTGATATTAATAAAGTTCGGTCGAACTTGATATAAAATCAATGATTATTTGGTAAGTTCGAGCGAACTTGGCAAAAATTTCCTCAAAAACACCTCAAGTTCGAGCGAACTTGGTAAAAACTTACTAAAAAGTAACTTTTTAGCACAAGTTCACTCGATCATATCTATCTCCACTAGGCATGTGTTATGTGAAAAAATTTACATCTACATTTACTCATATGTGGTTATGCACATTATTTATAATCAATTGTATAAACTTGTTTAAAATGTTTTCCATAGGATTCACTCGCCAACATTATGTTGATCCAAAAACTTTTTTACACATGATACAGGTGAACAGGTTGAAGCAAGGAAAACATAGGATATGCCTTAGAAGAGAACAAAGAAGCTTAGATTGGTAGTTAGAACATGTTGTATCATTTATTGTAAATTTCCATTAAATTGTATTAATGAATATGAAACGTATAATAAATGTCATGAGCTTTGATGATAACCCAATTATGCCCCGATCACCTTTTCCGCTGCGGGTCGGGGTGTGACAGATTGGTATCAGAGCCATGACTATAGGGATATAGGATAGGTTATTAGACCCTTAGAGCCTATACTATAGTCTGCCTAAATTTTAATTGATTAGGTGGTTACATGCAAACTTGTGATATTTATTTGTTTCATATTTGTTTACATTTACAGTCAAACATACATGCTTATATACATATTCATTATACATATATCAATGTTCATATATTCAATTCATTTTCATACTCTCATTATTCAAGGATTTTGTTGCAATTTTCAAATCTCATCAAAGTAAGTTCTGCGACGGGCATGTAGTAACCGGAAGGGTACAAGTACCGGTAGTCGGAACGTCCTGTCTAGGTTGGCATTCGTATAAATCCCAAAATAACGGACCAGTTTGCCTACCTGGGGACTAACGATGAGAGTACGACGGACCTATTAGGCCAAAGCATGCCACACCAAACGTCGTTCGAACTAACCCCACTTTGAGATGTCACCGTGTCCATGCCTGGGCACATTCCGAATATCATACGTTACATATTTCTCGATTTTCTCCGGCTTTTAGTGTACGTAACCAGGCTAACACATGCGAACCATATGAAAAACCCGGTAATCATGGGGGCCCACGTGATTACGAAGGTGAAGTATGGCGGCATGCAAGGCCCAATTACGAGCAAAGCCCAAGACATCCTATGGATGTAGTAGATTTATTTTTCTATATTTATTTTATGAATGTTCATTCCCAAACACGACCCACGATCCCAAAAGCATCCAACTCATACTCTTGACATGTATTCCTTGTAGATGTCTTCTAGCCTCGCTCGTAGGAAAATGAGAGCAGGAAAATCCCGTGAGCGCATGGCTGCCCAAATCGCTCAGCAAATGGCGACCGTAATACCCAACGTCGTAGTTCAAGTTCAACAAGCCCTTACCGCTAATTCCGTCAACCCAACCCACCAAGAAGATCAAAACACTATCAATCCTTCAGTCACTAAATGCACCTACAAACATTTCAAATCCTGCGATCCTCCAAAATACGAAGGTACTGAAGGTGTCACCGCTCTCCTCCATTGGTTTGAAGAAATGGAGAACACTTTTCTAAATTGCGATTGCCCCGATGATCGCAAAGTGCGTTATGCTACCGGTCGTTTACTTGGAACAGCACTCACATGGTGGAATACAGAGAAGACCAAACGAGGTGTTGAAGAAACTATGACCTTGACTTGGGAAGAGTTGAAGGGAATCATGACAAGACGGTTTTGCCCAAGAAGTGAAATCAAGAAATTGGAGGATGAGTTCCATGCTTTGAAACAAAAGGAAGGCGACCACACCACATACAACAAGAGATTCCTTGAGTTAAATCAAATGGTTCCCAACTTGTTCACTCCCCTCTACCGCTTGATCGAGCACTACATTCGTGGTCTTCCATCAAAGATTCAAGACTCTGTAATAAGTACCTCGCCTGCAACTTTGGAAGCAGCAATGGAGCTAGCAACAGCGCTCACCGAGAACCGAATCCGGAATAAAGATTTCAAGGAGGAGAAGAAGAAGGATAAAGCCACAACCGAAACCACAAACTCCACCCGAACCGAATCCTCTACACCACCTATTTCTAAGAGAAAACGAGATGGGTAAATTTTCGCCGTCACCCAACGCAACCAACCAGCTTCACAAGTTGTACCTCCCCAAACTATCCCAATCGCTCAACTAGCACCCAACTCAACTTACCCAAATAAGAAACCTTACATTGGACCTCACCCTCAATGCAACACCTGTTTCTATCACCATCCATCTACTTTACCCTGTCGACTATGTGCGAATTGTGGACGCTACGGTCATTTGAGCAAAGTTTGCCGCACCTCTCAAAACCAAACCTCAACCCCTACTCAAAACATGGTCCAAACATATCAGCAACCTCAATACCCCATGTTCCCATATGTTCGAGCTTGTTTCAATTGTGGCGACCCTACCCATTTTAGAAACACGTGCCCTCGTTTGGTTAACATCATAAACGCCCAAGCTCAAGCAAACCCAGTTAACCAAGCAAATCAAACAAACCCAGCTCCACCGCCAGCAAGAGGAAGAGTTTATAACATCAACGCCAATCCTGTTGAAGATATTAACGGTCCAAACCAACCACTTAACTAGCCTTCTCTCACCAAGAATCAAGATTCAACTCCAATCACTTAGTTTTTATGTTTTTCTTTATGTTATCTCAATTTTCACGTATCTCAATTGGAAATTTATCCAAGAATTTTAATGCAAATTACTAGTTCAGTTTGTTTTATACTCATTGATTTAATATTCATATCATCATACCTCACGACGTATCTCAGTTCATCATTTAAAGAAGTTGAGTTGTGTCTCACTTCTACATAGACTAACCTCTCCATCATAATAAACGAGAGAGGTATTGTCATCATTCAAACATGTATACTATCAGAATTAAGACTCAAGCGCTGGTTGTTGTGTTTGTTTATGTTCTAGAGTCACATAGAACTAATCATAACTTACTGATAAAACCAATGAAAATTTGACAAGAGTATGGTGGATACGCCGCTGGTACTTCCTATATATAAGTATTCTTGTCAAATGATCGGAGGCATTATCAGGCGGTTATGAAAGGTTCCATGTATAGGCTATTTGTGTGATTGTTGTTTAGATTAAGTTTATCATTTTCAGTACATACAATACGATCGGCTCCGTTTGATTGAGCCTTGATCGCACGGACATTTTCATTCTCAGTACATACAATACGATCGGCTCCGTTTGATTGAGCCTTGATCGCACAGACATTATCATTTTCAGTATTCATGAGTTGTTGTATTGGTTGTAGAGTCACATAGGACTAATCATAATTCACTGATAAAACCAATGAAAATTTGACGAGAGTATGGTGGATACGCCGCTGGTACTTCCTATATATAAGTATTCTTGCCAAAGGATCAGAGGCGTTATCAGGCGATGATGAGAAGTTCCATGTAGGATTTAGTATTGCCTTGGTTGAAATTTGTGTTACATTTATATCATCTCGCTATTTAAAGAAATTGGATTGTGTGCCATTTCTACATAAACTAACCTCTCCATCATAACAAACGAGAGAGGAACCGTCACCATTCAAACATATATGCTATCAGAATGTGGATTCAATTATTAGTTGTTGTGTTTATTTGTGTAGATTATAGTATTAGAATTTTTGCCTTAGGATATAACCCTAACCTACTAAGCATATTCAAACTTTTATGCATGAAATCAAAGCTAGCAAATCAATTCTGTTTATCAATACTTTTGCAGTAGGCAACAAAAAGCGATTCCTGTATTAGGGTACTTAACCTGTACAAGGAACGTTACCGCCTCAAACAAAAACTTAAACCCTTATTTCTTCTAAGTATGTAACTGTCAAACTAAACACCATCATTCTTTTAGTCAAATATATCACTATTTAAATTTTGGGACGAAATTTCTAAAAAGCAGCGGATACTGTAACATCCGTCAAAAAACGGATTTACCAAACCCGCACCGTTTATCAACCGAACAGTCAGTTAAAATTTTCGTTGCGAATTAAATGCCCAAAATAATTTTAAACGATACATAATCAATTATTATACGGGGATATATAATTAGTTTTTGAAAAACTGTTAAAAATCGCAAAATAAAAATGTTTTGTTTCTGCCGGGTTTCGAACTCGGGTCTGTACCGGTTCAACAAACACTTATCACCCAGCCAATCAACCGCTCCGCCACTTTGTTTTTCTGATAATAAAAGGAAACAATTAATTCAAATATTAAAGTTCGGAAGTCAAATTCAGTCATTGCGCCCAAATAGCAGTCGTCGGAAATCCCGACGACTTCGCCGTTAATTTACGTCTCCGCTCAAGATAACCGAAGGATTAACTCCCACGACGGTTATAACCGACGTCTGAACCCGCGACATCAGCCGTAACCGCTGGAGAACGGCTGACTTCGAATTGAGACCGAATTCAGACCCCATACATCTCGATACTACCCTATAAATTCATCCACAACTCACCAGAAATCTTTCACTCTCAAATCGCACCCTTTCTCGGCGAAAACTCACTCGCCGGAAATATTTTATACGTCGCCGGAAAACCGAGTCCTTAATCTCTGAGCTTTACTGAACCCCCTAAACTTATACCGAAGTCACCCACACCCTTTGTAAGCTTTCTGAAGATTCTCTGCCGCAAGACACTCGTCGCCGGAAGAGCTTGCTGTCGCTGGAGTTCTGCCGGAAAACAGAGGAATTCAATCAGTATACCTCACGCTCAATTTCTTCATTCTTTTTCTGTAATCTCACTTGTTATTAATCATACAACGCTAAAGGAACCTGAATCAACACTTTGAACCAATCAGTCGTCATTTCCGGTTAAAACCAGTAAGGAAGACGATGTTTTGGTAATGGTTAAGTATAATTAAAATCAAGTTATTTACCGGGTTAGACACACAGTCCAGCGGTGGACTGTGTGCACATTGAACGCTAAGGTCTCGAGTTCGAGTATTGTTTCCTCACACGCTGCCTTAATAAAAAAATCATTTTTTCGCAAAACTGAACCGGATTGATTTAGGTATATGTTAAGTATATTAATAACCGAGTTAATAACCAAGTGAGACACACAGTCCAGCGGTGGACTGTGTGTACGCTAACCCACAGGTCCCGGGTTCGAGACCTGTGGAGCGCACCGGTTCTCTGGATTAAATCGTTTTTAAAATAAAGGATTTCTGTTTAAATCTACTTAATATATATATAATTAAAATCGGATATATGACGGGTTAGACACGTAGCTCAGTTGGTAGAGCTGCGTGCACGCGTACGGGAGGTCTCGGGTTCGAGCCTCACTCAGCGCACAACAATATGCCTTCGAACCGGTCAACAGTCAGTCAAAGTCAACGGTCAAAGTCAACTGTAGCAAAAACCAAATTTTTTTTATTATTTTTATTTATTTATTTTAATTAAAAATCAATTAAAAATACTTAAAAATAACATCTTTAAGGTTAGAAAATAGCCTCAAACTCACAAAAATACACCCAACAATCCTACTAGAATAGATTAATAAAATCCGTTTACTTACCAAACCATAATGCGATTTATCTAGGTTAATTTCACTCGTGGTTAAAACCATTTCGCGTGCATTCAACATCATCAACCGAACACACCCAATGTGAGTGAATTCTTACAAATTCCCCTTTTTATTCATGTTTTGGGGTGTATCATGTGTCGCTTAAACTAATTCTCTTATGCAAACTCGTGCTATACCATTATATGATCTAAACTAGAATGTAACTATTGTTGGTTGTGATGTATTACATATTGTCAAAGTTGTATGCAAATTATTTAGGCCCATCAGTTCCTCGTGGGAGACGAGTTGAACAACGCGTGCGTTTAAAACTCATTCATTAGGCCCATCAGTTCGTAGAACAACGCGTGCCTCAAAACTCATTCATTAGGCCCATCAGTTCGTAAGAACAACGCGTGCCTCAAAACTCATTCATTAAGCCCATCAGTTCGTGGAACAACGCGTGCCTCAAAACTCATTTATTAGGCCCATCAGTTCCTCGTGGGAGACGAGTCGAACAACGCGTGCCTCAAAACAATCATTTGGTGTATGTATGTTCAATATTCAATATTATGTGTTGTGTGAATAAATTTACATCTACATTTACTCATATGTGGTTATGCACATTATTTATAATCAATTGTATAAACTTGTTTAAAATGTTTTCCATAGGATTCACTCGCCAACATTATGTTGATCCAAAAACCTTTTTACACATGATACAGGTGAACAGGTTGAAGCAAGGAAAACATAGGATATGCCTTAGAAGAGAACAAAGAAGCTTAGATTGGTAGTTAGAACATGTTGTATCATTTATTGTAAATTTCCATTAAATTGTATTAATGAATATGAAACGTATAATAAATGTCATGAGCTTTGATGATAACCCAATTATGCCCCGATCACCTTTTCCGCTGCGGGTCGGTGTGTGACATTGATAGTCATAAAGCTATAAACTTGGTTTACTTGTCATTGTTTAATTACAGATGACACTTGCTTTAGGTGTGCAAGTGTTTTCAAGTGTATCAGATAAGGTTTTAGTGGTTGGTCCTAAATGAAACAGAGAGAAGCAAATCGAATGACTGGAGGGCCAAAAATTAAAGCAAGATATCAACACTTACCTGGCAGTAGCAGAAGGATGTAACAACTACCAAACCAGAGAGGATGCAGAGAAGAAACCAATGTGTAATAAAGCTAGTTCATGAGCCAGCCATGTAGAACAAAAGGAATATACGTGAGTAGAATAAGATGAACAATTCTCAAAACCATGACTCAAACACCTCCTCATACTCCTCCCAGAACCCCTCCACAAACTCCTCCTTCTTCTCCAAATTCCAACCCACGGTGTCATCTCTTACCAATATTGCATCATTCGTCAGTATCAAACTCACCTATGCAAATTATCTTGCATGGAAACATCAAGTCATTACCATTCTCAAAACTTTGGGTCTTCTCGATCATATCTCAGCCACACCCGCCTCCACCAGCGACACTTCCAAATGGGAACGTGATGATGGCTATGTTTCCGCATGCATCAATGCAACACTCGATGCTACGGTCGCCCATCTTGCCATCGGCACGAAAACCGCCTTGGAATTATGGAAAGTACTCGAAGACACCTTTTTTTAGCAAGCCTTTACCAAAAGTACCAAATACCGCACCCAGTTTCAACTGCTAAAACACAATAATCGAACCGTCACTACCTACTGTGACGAAGCAAAACAACTAGCTGATCAGTTGCAATCAATTGGAGATCCGGTCACTGACGAAGCTCTTGTTTTGCAAGTTTTGAATGGTCTTGATCACTCCGAGAAAACCCCAAACTTTGCTCAGTTGCGGTCTAAATTACTGCTTTATGAGGAACGTCTCCAGCATCAGCAAAGTCAAAGTACGCCCCCTCCGGTGGCTATGGCCGTCGCTGACAATGTTCCTCATTCTCCATCCAATCCGCAACTCAGAACCATGTGTCAAATATGTAAAAAAACTGGCCATGAAGCATCCACTTGTCATTATCGTTACACTCCTTCTAGCCAATCCTTTGACCCACGTTCCAACTTCTCTACAAATCGTTATCATAGCGGTCGTCGCGGAGGTTCGAACAACTATCGGGGTCGTGGCCGCTCTAACGGATCACGTTGACCTCCGCTTGAATCTTTTAATCAAGCGTTGAACACCTATCAAGGCTACCCTGGTCCTGATTACTCTCCAAACCACCATCCTAATTTTTCTAACTCCTTCCCTGGCAATCGCCCAACTGATGAAAGCAATCGCTCAGTTATGTCTGGGGAATGAACAGGATTTGTTGAAGATAACAATAATCGTTCAGCAGCCTTTTTTGGTTACAACCCAACCTTACCCACCCACACCCCACATCCATCACCCGACTCGTTTTACACACCAGACCCACGTACTCACTCTTCCTTTTCAACTCTCTCATTTATCCTCATAATAATCACCCCATTGGTCCCTTCCATGCTAACCTTGTGGCTGGCCCAACTGGTACATCTAGTCTCACATGTGATTTTTCATATTTTACCAGTGGGCCATCTATTTCTGATTTTCCTACATTGTTGAATGATAATAAACCTGGACACTTTGACTTCTATACATCTGGCTCTTGTTCAAACTCTACTTTTCTTGGTTCTAATTATGGTGACTCATGGTTTAATCACTCTTCTAGACCTACGCATTATGGGCTAACAACTAATCTTCCAAATTTTTCTGATATTTGTGAAGAAATTGACTCTTGGATCGCTGACTCGGGTGCCACCTCTCACATGGCAACCGATGTTTCTATGGTTGATCGTGCGGTTCCGTATCTTGGTTCTGAAAAAGTCATAGTGGGTAATGGTATGGCTTTACAGATTACTCATGTTGGACAAACTACACTATCGTTATCCAATCATAAACTCCTATTAACCAATGTTTTAATTGTGCCAAAACTAACTAAAAGTTTATTGTCGATAACACAATTAGTAATCGATAACCCTATTTCCATTGTTTTCTCATATCTTGGTTTATCTATACAGACGTTGACGGGACAACTCATCCATTGCTTGCACCCTAAACCGATGAGGCTCTACTCTCTTGTTGCACGGACTTCCAAGACTCATGCTTTATGGCACAATAGATTAGGGCACCCATCAGATTATGTTTTTAGTCGTATTTCCTTTCCTTTTGTTGTGTCTTCTTCTAATAAAAGTTGTTCATCTTGCAATATGTCCAAATCGACTAGACTACCATTTATGCCCACTTCAACACGAAGCACTACACCTCTACAAATTATTCACTGTGACATTTGGGGACCCTCTCCCATTGTCTATCGATCTAACTATCAATATTTTATTATTTTTATTGATGATTTAGTAGATTCACATGGATGTATCCTTTAAAATATCGCTCACAAGCGGTTAATACTTTTCGACATTTCAAAAACTTGGTCGAAAACTTATTTTCTACAACCATTAAAAATCTCCAATGTGATGGTGCGCCTGAACTAATTCACGGCACTATGGCCACTTTTCTCTCTAATTGTGTAATCAACTATCGTATATCATGTCCTTACACACCCCAACAAAACGGGGTTGCCGAAAGAGAAAAAAATCGTCACTTATCCGAAACTGCTCGGTCATTACTCATTCAAGCAAACTTATCAAAAGTCTACTGGTATGACACCTTTGCCACTGCGATCTTTTTAATCAATCGTCTCCCTTCAAAAACGCTTGATCATTGTTCTCCATATGAGCTTTTGTTCAAGACCAAACCTAATTATACTTATCTACGCACTTTTGGTTGTCTTTGCTACCCGTTTCTTGGTGACATTCGTCCGGATAAACTTTCACCAAAATCCATCCCTTGCATCTTTCTAGGGTATGCTTCTAACCATCATGGTTATATTTGTCATGATCCTAGAACCCGACGCACGTATACCTCTCGACATGTTTTTTATGAAACCATCTTTACTCTCCATCCCAACCTACTACCTCTTCCTCAAACACCACTAACATACCTCACATTTCTACACTACCCGACTTCTGCCTACCTACATCCAACTCACATGTTTCACCTACACATTCCACAACAACCTCCTCATCACCACCCACACAATTACAATCATCTCCTTCACCACTCTCACATTCGCCGTCAAAAACACCGTCACCAAACCCACCACCACATTCAATGTCAACACCTTCACCACCCCACCCCCACCCCCATCACAAAATACACATCCCAGGATAACGCGTACACGAGACAACACCCGTAAACCCAAAACATTTCCTGACCATATTCTATATCATGCTTCCTCGTCTTCCATTATTGAACCATCCACATTCAACCAAGCATATAAACACCAAGAATGGCGAGATGCTATGCACTCTGAAATTCAGGCTCTTCATAACAATAACACTTGGGTTTTAGTTCCCCCTCCTCCAAACAATAATATTGTTGGTTGTAAATGGGTTTACCGCATCAAACATAATTCTGATGGCACCATAAATTGTTACAAGGCCCGATTGGTTGCCAAAGGTTTTCACCAGACTGAATGAAGGGGTAGATTGCTCTGATACCATGAAAGAAACAATGATTTGCAAGATAGTATATATTTTATATAAAACTATGTTGTGTATTTACATAATGATAATACCACTATTTATACAAGCTTATGATAGAAACATAGGAAGATGAAGAGTCTAGTAATTAAGGACTAATTATTCTATAATAAAGAGATAGTAAAGACTATCAGTTACGAATTAAAGAAGCCTTGAGAGAGAAAATGTTGAATTAATTGTCTAACACCCAGTCAACCCAAATTAAAGGAAAAGGGGAAAACAGTGAAAATAAAAACCCATTGGTAGGCCTCGAAGCTGCACCAAACTGCTAGCATACTTTCCCAACATTTCGAAAAGCCAAAACACCAAGCCTTAAATATTGTGGCAGTGGGAAATCAGATGATCAGATTATGCATTTCCATGTAGGGAGATGAATAAGGTACATACAAGTTTCATCTCAATTCTCAGCAACAAATTCTTCACAAAAATAAAAAAAAATAAAATAAGTTTTGGATAAATATTGCCATAAAATAAACAATAAACTTAGCAATAGTTTAAGCAGCAGTGTAAATTGAGTTAAAAAAAGATAAGGAAAAAAACAGGGGTGAATTTGGAAAATATTAAATGTATAATCTGTAAAAAGAAGGAGAAAACCTGCGCTGCCCGAGTTTCGGGCCCAGGGACATTATTGTGCTTGAACAAACTTGACCACTCAACAAGATGATATTTTAGTATTGGCGTTTGCTTTGAAATGTATGTATATGCACTTAGAAAACGGAATAGGCAAAATAATAATAATAATAATAATAATAATAATAATAAAAGAAAGTTGGGCACCATTGTTGACCAATTGAAACAAACACCATTCCCGCTCATCGTAATTGTCTTTGTAGGTAATATGGCCATAATCGTTTATTTCTTGTTGTACTTGTTAATTTTTTTTATTTAGTGTAGGAAAATGAATCTAACAAATCCTTCAACTTGTCCATATGCAACTTGTCCATGGTGGTTTTTAATGTTATAAAATTTAGTTTTTTTTGGAAAAGGCAGATTTTGTAGAAAATAAGCAAGCTGCTCCAATGAAACAACAATACAGTAGAAATTAAAACAAACTGAGGGGCATAACCTCTACATCAACTGTAGAATCTACCAAGCTATCCTAAATTCTCTCCGTTTCAGCCATTCCAGTTTCAAATGTGCTTCTCTTGCGCTTATCCACATAAAAGATAGTGCTTTGACCTCCCCGATTACCTTCGATAAATGATACGGTTTGTTTTTGAAGATTATTTCATTACGTGTTTTCCACAACGACCAACAAACCGAAGCCAAAATCATGTACACCGCCTTTTTCTTTTTGCCCACCATTTGCAGATTGTTGATAAACTCCAGCAGTTCTACGACACTTAGTAGATAGCGCCACAAGGGTATTTTCGTCCATTGTGAGACTGCGACCCAAAGCTGGTGCGCGAACTCACAGGTTATCAGAAGATGATGGTCAGCCGATTCCTGCCCCTTGTTGCACATAATACAGACAAGTGATGGTATTGGTATGTATCTTCTTGCCAACACCTCCCTGGTTGGTATCCGGTTTAAGACAACCCCCTAGAGAAAACATTTAATCTTCTTCGGGATCCAACTTAACCAGCTCAAAACCTTGGTTTTAGGGATGATTGGCATGTGATCCAGTTCACCTCTTAAGTCACAGACCCGAAAAGGAGCCACTGAATTGCCGGTTAGCCAGAGCCATACGTCTGACCCCACACCCATTGCTTGACCTTCTAGTAACTTCACATAGTTATTCCATTCCGCCAATGCACCATTATCCGTTAGCCCATTCGCACTTCCCCATAACCAAGTAGCTTGCCCCTGTAATAAACAGTATCGCTGCTCCACATAACAAAATTTATCAGATTCCAACGCAAAGAGTCTCGGAATTGAAAAAGATCCCGCAAAGAGGTATCCGCTGCCCATATATCTATCCAGAATTATGTTTTATCCCCCCGACCCATTTTCACCCTCAGTTTGTTTGGTCGACTCCGCGATACCCTACCCAGATTTACAATTTTCCTACATGTCCCACCTAATGAATTATTTATCGGTATAGATGGGAAACCCCGTGCACCACAATGAAACGCCTTAATGACCCGTGCCCATAGTTGAGTAGGTTCGTTTTTAAACCTTACGCTCCACTTGACCATTAGTGCCTTTTTTGTGGATATAAAATTTAATTATTTGAGTGTCATCAATTATTTCAATATAACGGATTTGCATCAAACACCAAAGAAAATCCAAGTTTAGTTATAATATAAGTTACAAAGTGCGGAATGCATAATTGTGTAAATTAAACTGAATTGGATACCCTTAATACACAACAAAGATCATATTGAACTTTGTATATTAACCAACTAACTAAATAAAAATGTATCACAAAAACATTGTTAAAAGAATTAAGACTATCTCCAACGTTACGTACGTCCTTAGCTGCCATAAAATATCATTACAAATCCTTAAAACCCTTTTTTTAATCTTCAACCCTACAAATGTTCTTACATTTCTTAATTTCCATATTATTACCTACCCACTACACCCAATATTTAAATAAAACAGTTTTTCCTTTTACTTTGGGCACACCCACATGCAAAAACCAAGAAACCAAAGCCTTTGTGGTAGAGCATAGTTGCTATGGGCTCCCAAAGATAAAATTTTACGATAGGTAAGGATTTGTAAGGGCCTCTAAGGCACCCACCATAGGATTCATTGGAGGTGGTCTAGGAAAAATGTCAATGTATTGTCAAGGACCTAGAGCTATTTTGAAAACCGTGTCAAGTCAACTGAAAACTTAATTAACCTAAATGGTACGATGGTTAAATGATTAACAATTTAACATTTTATGTTAAATTCTTATTTCTGTCTCGGTTGTATGTTGTTTATGCCCCTATTAAAACATTTTAAGCTTTTTTTACGCCTCAGTTGTAAACTTTTTTTACGCCCTTAGATGTAAACTTTTGGATGTTACTACAAAAAAACCTTGTGTAAAAAAAAACACATCGGTATATTTTAAGTACATGGTTATTTGTTGGGTGTACTGTTTTTTAATTTTACAAGCAGTAAATTTCCACACAGGTCGTGTGTGAAAACATTGCAGTTTTTACATGGGCGTAAAAAAGTTTGCAGAAAAATATTCACATAAAAAAGCATCGATTGTTTGACTAGGGTTTTTTTAAACTTTTTACGGGGTGTCATAACCCCCGACTACACCTTGGACGAGAGCCGTGAACAGTCAAGTGGTACCGATGGGTATTTTGAAAATATTGCAGCGAGAATTTTCACCAGGACCGTGAGTTAGAAAAAATATCAGAGTTTAGAAACACTAGATTTTATTTATTAAATAGATGGGAATTAAACCCATGTTTTACAAAGGTAGATTTAATAGGGGATAAACCCGCATGCAAAGTTTCTTGATTTTAATTGATAAAATAAGCCAATTCTATAAGCCTATCGGTGCCGTACAAAAACTCTTATTCAGATCTACAGTAATCACCTGAAACATGTTTAAAAACATTTTATCAGCAGGAAATACTGGTGAGTTCATTCCATTTGTACAAAAAGACATAGTATTGTAATTACAGCATTAAGAGTTTTTATATTTGTTTATATCTTTCAATTACCCACAGTATTTGTTGTCACACCCCGAAATATCAGAGTTGGCGTGACTGGACTGGTATCGTCATTGCACAGCGGAAGTATTATGGTACCAAGACTTCTATAAAATGAATGCCCGATAAGTACTCGAGTTCCAAATGGGTTCTCCTATTCCAACCGTGTCATAGTTTGTATATGTAACCCGAGAAAGAAACATGCGAAAAATCAACATAAAGTTGAGCGAGTTCATAGTTTGTTTGAAAAAGATTTAAAATAAATCTCTTGATAACCGGTTCGTGAGATCATAGTATCTCAAAACATTTGAAATGTCGTATCACGTATATCGGTATCAAAATGTTCTCTTTTATGTTTGTAAACCAATGCATGTAACTGTTGTATTTGTAATCCGGTAACAAAAAGTTTTCTGTCATAATTGTCATCAACATTGAAAACCCGGTATGTTATTGTTATTCCTACGGTTTAAGGATCTATCAGCGGGTAACTAGTCCCTGATATTATGTGTCATAAGTAAATAACCAAACCGAGACAACCTTGCACTCTAAACGGACTTGTTTTATTCAGAGTTTCTTAGGGCTCACAAAAGCATTCTGAAAGGACTTGTTTTATTCAGAATGGAGCGTGTCTCACAATTCAATAGATCTACACCTTTGCACCTTGGTCACTAAGTGATTAATGGTTATTATATAGTCTTTCCTACTCACACACATTGATCATAGTTCTTTCTTTAAACCCGTAGCTAACATACCCCTTTGTCATAGAATGTCATAGCATGTATTTCACCCCCGATTGTTAGAAAACTGGAAAACGTTTAAAAAGTTAAAAGGGGGAACATGAACTCACAGAGTCTTTGTGCCCCGCACAAGTGAAAATGGGCCTAGCCTGTTTAAGTCTAAAATCAGGACCAACCAGTCCTCTTGTTTGTATGTAGGACAATCCTATCGTAACACCATCACGAATCTGAAACAAACCCCAAAATATGTATATCTAAACTAAACCGAGCTTGAACCGAAACTCCCGAACTGAAACCGTAGCTGCGTTGACCCATAACCTAACTTGTTTACCCGAACTCGAGCCGAAACTGAACCAAGTCACTTGAACTCGAACCTAACCAGCCACCACCAACATCGTCGCCGCCTGTAACTCACCGAAAATCGACACACCACCGTCGCCGTCGCCGGTCGCGGCCCATCTGGCTGTCGACGTGACGGCGCTGCCGTCTGCCGTCGCCGTGCGCCACCGCGAGGGTGGTGGCCGGCCCGTACTGCCGCCGTCTCTCTCTCTTTCTCCGACCTCCCCTCTCCTTGATCTCTCTCTCTAAACCTGCTTAAGAGGTGCGTGGGGGTGTGAAGGTCCGTGATCAGGCGGTTCTAGACGGAAGTTAGTGGATAAACGTAAACCGATTCGGTAGAATGTTATTACAGAAAGGAGTAGAAACAGAATGCAGCGGAAGTCTTTATTCATACCGAAAGAGTATACATCTTTATAAGTCTAGCTGCCGGAGTTCCTAGAGAGGATCCGGCAGCACCTCTTCGTAGGGATGCCAAAAACTTAAATGACAAATGAACACACACCACCTATTTATAGGGTAATGTTGGTACATAATGTCTATGTCTTAGTCTTATATCGAGTCTGTATTGTATAGAGCTGAATAGGCTAGGTATATGAAGTATTTATGTTTAGCTTAGCTAAGTTCGCCCATGTGTGTCACATGTATACATGTTCGGCCGAACTTGCAGTAGCAAGTTCGGGCGAACTTGAGTCTCTTAGGGGCGAACTTGCAATAGTATAAATACCTAGCTAGCCTACTTCATTTGTAACTTTGGCATTTTGGAGGCGAAGCTCTGTCAGTTTGTAACCGGAACATTTGATCATTAAAACTGACGATTAACTGATTAAATCATGTCTATTGGTAAACACGACGTAATATTTCCGCTATTATGGACGTTAGATATCAAATTTAGGTTCCTAAGCATCGAGGATCGGTCCTACAAGTGGTATCAGAGCTAGAACAGCCTGATTTGATAGTATCAAGACAAGAACACTTCTATTTCATCTCCATTCTTCTATTTTTCTTAACTTTTAAACATAAAATGAAGAATTCACAGTCAAAATCT
Organism: Scalesia atractyloides; assembly: GCA_947069175.1. Taxonomy (NCBI): domain Eukaryota; kingdom Viridiplantae; phylum Streptophyta; class Magnoliopsida; order Asterales; family Asteraceae; genus Scalesia; species Scalesia atractyloides. The sequence continues at coordinate 37,412,605 of CAMTDV010000018.1, read as the reverse complement.
TTTCAAATTTGAGTATATCATGTAAAATACAACAAAGATAAACCCTTAAAAGATTGGAGACCAAATTCAACCGAATTCATGTCAAAATTTTGAAAAAAACCATGTTTTAGAAAACCCCCAACTTCGAACTTGTTAGCCAAGTTCGGCCGAATTTGGTCTAAAATGTCACTTTTCAAGTGAAGTTTTAGCAAGTTCGCTCGAACTTGTGTAATTTTTGAAGGAATCTTGATTAAGTTCGCTCGAAGTTACTGATTTCCATTGATTTTATAGCAAGTTCGACCGAACTTGTGTAATATCAAGGAATCTTAAGTAAGTTCGCTCGAACTTACTAGAATTTCATCAAAGTCCTATTAGCAAGTTCGCTCGAAGTTTCTGTTTGGTTTGTGTTGTAAGTTCGACTGAAGATCAAGCATAATTTTTTAAAACATAAATCACAAGTTCGACCGAACTTGTGATAAATTCAAGAATTCTTCATTCAAAACTACAAGTTCGACCGAACTTGTAGTAGATCTAACATTTTCAAAAGTTTTTGAATATTTTCAGTGTACACGTCTTGTTATTCACAATGGATGATATGCAAAGAGCTTTTATGTCCGGAGCTAGTTCGTCGAATGCCAACGTGATTCATCAAGTCAATCTTGATTACGAGATGGGGACGATTGTTAAACCGCCCAAACTGATGAGCATGGACGAATATGAAGCATGGAAGGAGAAATTCACATATTGGGTTCAAGCCATGCACTTTGCTGGCTGGGTGTCGATTGAAAGAGGCTACACTGTTCCGGTAGATGAACATCAACAAGTCCTTGAAAAGTACAATTACTCTACAGTACAGAGAGACGAATACATTGCTGAGAAAAAGATGATCAGTCTCATCCAACAGTCTGTTAAAGAAGATATCCTGATTTTGCTACCAGAGTATACTACTGCAAGAGATCTTTGGTTGTCATTACAGAAGAAGTATCACGGCAGTGCCGAAATGATCAAAAGTAAAAAGGCGCTTATTCTGAAAGAGTTTGATATCTTCACCATGTAAAAGAATGAGACCATGAAGCAAATGATCGAACGCTTCTGTCATCTTAAAGTTCCAATGCGAAGACACGGTCTCGAGAAGACAGAACAAGAATACATCGACAAGCTTGCTGACGCACTACCAGATGGTGAATGGACTACTTATTTGATGGTTCTGAAAAATAGTGATAAGTGAGATTTCTTCAAGTTGTCGACATTTATCGATAAACTCGAAGGCCATGAAAGGGAGCTCTTGAAGATTGCAAAGTCAAAGAACGCTAATGTAGTTCAAGATGTTGGGTTGTACTACAAAAGTGGAATGCAAGACAACATTTCAAGTCCGAAAATTGGGACAACATTTAGTGCGAACATGAATGCTTCTCCACAGAACCAGAGTCAATCACAGCCTCATTATGATCAGAGTCCACAGAGTTCGTTCTCAAGCACTTTTTCAAATTCATCTTATCAAAGTCAAGCAAATCAGAATCAATAAACAAATTCTGATTCAAATGTATACAAGTGCAACATTGCAGTGAATTTGAACAATGTTGTTTCGGAACAAGTTGCTAAACAACATATGTCAAGTTGCTAAACAACATATGTCTCTTCTCGCCACTGTTCTGGAATCATATGAAAGTCTTGTAGCTGGTAAAATTGGAAATCCCGAAATGACGGCAGAAGATTATGACCAAGTGGATGAAGAAGAACTCGAGTTGATGGATATCAAGTGGTGTTTAGCATCTATTATCTGAAGAGTCACAAAGTTTGTTGCTCTCACTGGCCGAGATATCGGAAATTCAAGCAACAAGTTGGGCTTCGACAAATCAAAAGGACGTGCTTCAGATGTCGCCAAAAGGGACATTTCAAGAGAGAGTGCAAGAATCCTGAAGCAACGGGAAATCAGATTCCGTTCGGAGGAGGCAACGAGTATTATAAGAAGTCACGTCAGTACAAGCGATTTCCAAAGAAGACTCAGGTTGAAATCCAAGAGAAACCAAATAGCAACAACAATGAGAAAGCTATGGTACCATCAAACGAAGATGATGGTTTCGACTGGAATTCCTACATCGGTAAGAAGACCGGAGTTGCGTTGATGGCTGAGATAGTTGAAGATACTTCTGCAGAGGAAACAACGGTAGCGGCAGAAGTAGTGGCTGTAGAACAGATTCTGCTGGAACAATACTTGCATCAACAACGAGAAGAAGAGGAGTATATCCACATGAAGAAACAAGGAATTTTATCTCATAACTCGTGTGATAGTTTTGCAGGTCATTTTGATGGAAGCTCTAAAGAACAAGTGGTTGAGGAGAAAACAATTGATGAAGAGATCATCAATGTTACACAAGAAGTGAATGCCGAAAACCTCAAGGACATGGCAGATAAAGCTTTAATGGCAAATCTAACTAAGGTATGTCCAGAGGTAAATGAAGTTGTCAAAGTACAAATTGTAGAGGTTGAAAAACCTTGTACAAAATGTACTGAACCATGTTCTGAGTGTGCCGAAAAATCAAAAATCATTGCTGAAAACTATGTGCATAATGAACTTTTGAAATACGATTATCGCACAATGAAGGAAGCGTATGATAAAATGAAAAATGATTATGGTAGGCTTGATAGGAATAACATCGAACAACATGATACCATAAGAACGTTAAAAGGAATAGTAATGGATAAGCAAAAAGCGATTAAATCTATATTAACACCATTGCTGAAACTAAGCAACAACTCCAGGACATGACAATTGAAACAGAGCATGTTCAACAACTTTTGAGAAGTTAAACCTGTAACACATATGTCATTGATCACATCCTTCCGACAATTCCATCGGAAGAGAAACCTAAAAAGAAAATTGGTAAAGAATACAGTAATGTTCCTCCACCCCTTTGCGAGAAGTATTGTCTCAAATCTGCTGATGGGATGGATAAGGCACTCAACATTGAGTTGTTATCTGAAAAGAAAACTGAGTTGCCAGAGAACATTGATGTAATCTATACTAAAACAGATGATGACACTGCTGTGGTTAAAAAAGTTGTTGAAAATGTTTTGAACGATTCTGATGAAGGAAGCTTTAAAAGCGCCGACTCGAGCTCAAAGAATTCAGATTCACAGTCCGAAGATGACGATACATCATCGGAGAATGATCTATGTGGTGATCCTACTGTTGTCATGTACAAGATTAAGGAATCTGATAGATTATACTTTGATGACAGTTTTCCGATTCAGAATGTGAAGGAAGAATTATTAGACAAATTCTTTAAACTCGTGGAACTCACATCAGATGATTTGGAGATCAATGAAAAGAAATTCTATTCCAAACCTAAAAGAAACAACTACCGAAAGAATGGTGGTGATCATTCGGAGAACCAGAGAGCTGGGTTGGGATTAGAAGAATCAGATGAACCTAAAAAGAAAGTGTCACCATTTCATGAATACAAGAATAAAAACATGAATTTTGTATATGGGACAAACACGGTTCATGAGGAAAGTTTGATCGGAAAACAATCAAACGATGAGTTTAAGAAAGAGAAAGAACTTCGAGATAAAGCCAAAATTGCAAGTGGTGCCAAAACAAGTGGTGTAAAACCCACTAAAGGACATCCATGATTCTCGGACTTGTTTCAAGTACAACGAAATTGGCCATATTGCACATTACTTTCAGAAATCAAAGCTGGCTTATCTTCGAAGGAAAGAAAGTTCAAATGTTGTGAAACCAAAGCAACCAGTGTTTGTAAAACCTGTAAAGATTTTGAAAAGAAATGAATCAAAAGCTGAAGTCAAACCTAAGTTTGAAAATTCAATTTTTGAAAAAGGCGAAACTTCAAAGGCTAATGAAAGTAATTTCTACATAAAAAAGGCTAACATCAAATCTCAAGCCTGGATTGCAAAGAAACGGTCAACAACATCCAGTGTTATTAAGTCTGAGCTTGTAAAGACTGATAACACAAAAGAATCAAAATCAGAAATCATAATTGAAACCACATCTGAAAATATCAAAACTACAAGTGGTAACAATTCAAAAGATAAAAAGAAAGTGAAATTTTCAAACATAAACATCTTAGAAAATCCAGATGATGAATATGAATTTGATTATGCAGATAAGTGTGGATTCGATTATGCTGATGAGTGTGATTTTGATTATGATGATGGTTATCCAATTCAACCCAAGACCAAAAAGGCTTGGGTCTCGCTTTTTAAATAGATTGTTGAAATGTGCAGGGGCTCCAGAGATCTGTACTTTCTAAGTGGATTTTGGATAGTGGAGCGTCCAGGCATATGACGGGAATGAAAGCGTTGCTATTCGACATTAAAGCTATCAATGGTGGATTTGTTGGATTTGCGGGTAACCAGGGTGGATGGATAGTCACCGAGGGAAAACTCTCCAACGGCGTCGTTTCATTCGATCGCGTGAATTATATTGCAGAGTTGGAAAATAATCTTCTGAGCATATCGCAGATTTGTGACAAGAAGTTCACGGTCCATTTCAACGACAAAGAGTGTATTATCTTGAAACCGGGATTTAAAATACCAGATGAGTGGATTCTGATGCGAGCACCACATGAGAATGATCTATATGTTCTTGATATGGGTGTCGCTACCACTTCATCAAAATCAGCATAGTGTTTTGTGACAAAGGCTACTGAAAAGGATTCTATTCTTTGGCATCGTAAGATGAGGCATATTCATTTGAGAAAAATGAATTTCTTGGTTCATAATGATCTTGTAGAAGGCGTAAAATTCAGAGTTTTCAGATGTCTGATCATTGCTTAGAATGCAAAAAGGGAAAGCAGATCAAGAAATTTCATCCGAAGAAAATTCTAAACTCAATCAAGTTGCCATTAGAATGTCTCCACATGGATTTATTTGGTCCTGTCAATGTTCAAAGCATCTCAGGAGACTTATACTGCTTGGTCGTGACAGATGACTATTCAAGATATTCGTGGGTATTCTTTCAAGAATCAAAAGACGAAACGTTCGAGAACTTGGTTATTCTATTCAAGAAACTCGAGAACCTTTATCATCTGCCGGTCAGACGCATTAGAAGTGACAACGGCACAGAGTTTAAGAATAAAAAATGAAGGAATTCTGCAACACAAAAGGGATTCTGCACGAGTTTAGTGCTCCCTATACTCCACAGCAAACGGAGTAGCTGAACGAAAAAACAGAACTTTGATTGAAACTGCGAGAACCATGCTTGCAGATTCTAAACTTCCAATCTATTTCTGGAGTGAAGCGGTTGCTGCAGCTTGCTACACCCTAAACAGAGTTCTCACTGCCAAACCAACAAAGAAAACATGTTTTGAGATGATAAACTGACAGAAGCCAAATTTGAAGTTCTTAGAGCCATTCAGTGCGCCATGTACCGTAGTAGACCAAGATGGCAAATTCGGAGCTAAATCTCTTGAAGGTTTCTTTGTCGGATATGCGAGTCCGTTGAGGAGAGTATATGTTCCTTCGTTAAGAAAGGTTATTGAAGCACAACACGTGGATTGTTTCAACTACACAGATCCTATTCAAAGGAGAGGTGACGTGTGGCTGTTTAACTATCAAGACCTTTGGAAGTCATTTGACTTGCCCAAAGAACCGTCTGACGATGAAGTTGCAGCGTTATATTATCTTCACTAGTCAGCGAATCAAGAACAAATTGTTCGACCAATTGTGGTTAATCAACCCACGTTGGATCCATCTTCTTCTGGTGCAAGTTCAAGAAATAGTGGTGTTCCGGCTGAAAATGTTTCTGAAACATTAGTAACACCTACTACTCCTCTAACAAATGCCTCTACTGAACCAGTGAATACAACAACGGATCCCAATATGCCTCAGAATCAGAATTCTGACTCAGATGAAGCACCAACATTTGATGCTGATGGGGAATCATCTTCTTCAAACGAGGAAGTGGAGCAGATAACAAGTCTTCTTAATCAATCTGCAGACCCGAGCAACAGAAATGAAGCTTCATCAAGCTCTCTAAACGTTGAATTGGTCGTTGATCTCAACATCACGAATCAGCAAAACTCAGTAGATGTTCCAAGTGAAGAATTGCCACGATCATATTCCTATAATCTGTCAACAAATATTATCGGAGAACTTCAAACTGGTGTTAGAACTCGAGGGCAATTTAACAAAGCACTCAGTTGTTTTTACACTCACGTTGCTCCAACCCAGAACTATTGCTTCTATTCATGTTTCATCTCTCAGATAGAACCAAAGACAGTTAATGAAGCTTTAGCCGATGAAAACTGGGTACAAGCAATGCAAGAAGAACTATTGCAGTTTGAGAAGTTGGGAGTGTGGAAACTTGAAGACCTACCAGAAAATTAGAAAGCGATTGATACAAAATGGGTCTTTAAGTGTAAACGTGATGATAGAGGGGTTATTGTTCGTAACAAAGCTAGGCTTGTTGTCAAGGGATTTTACCAGCAGGAAGGGATAGATTACACGGAAGTCTACGCACTAGTAGCTCGCTTGGAATCTATTCGAATCTTTCTAGCTTTTGCATCATGGAAAGGATTTAAAGTCTATCAATTGGATGTCAAATCGGCTTTTCTGTACGGAAAATTACGCGAGAAGGTGTACGTTGGACAACCACCAGGGTTTGTCGATCCACTCAACAAGAAGAAAGCATACCTACTGGATAAAGCTCTTTATGGTATACACCAAGCCCCGAGAGCTTGGTATGAGACGTTATCACAACAAATCGTCGGAAACGGCTTTATCAGAGGAACTGTGGATAGTACTCTTTTCACTAGAGAAGTTGATGGTCATCTGATTATAGTTCAAATCTACATCGACGACATCATCTTTGGATCTACAAACGATAGTCTATGCAAGGAGTTTGAGGGAATCATGAAAAAGAAATTCGAAATTTCCTCGATGGGCGAATTGAAGTTCTTTCTTGGTTTACAAGTAGATCAGCTTCCGGATGGTATTTTCCTTTATCAGACTAAGTATGTTCACGACATCTTGAAGAAGTTTGGTATGGAAAGCTTGAAGCCTCTATCTACGCCTCTTGCTCTAAATCCCGGGATTTGCGTTGACGAGACTGGAGCCAAAGTGGACGAGTCGTTATACAGATCGATGATTGGATCGCTGATGTATCTGACGGCATCGTGCCCATATATTATGTATCCATCCTGCCTCTGCGCCAGATATCAATCAAGCCCGAGGATCTTACACATGCAGACCGTGAAAGGAATCTTCAGATATCTGAAAGGATGCCCAAGCACCGGCTTGTGGTACCCAAAGAACGACAATTTAGACCTCACAGGCTATGCTGATTCTGATTTTGGTGTAGATAAGTTGAATTCAAAATCAACTACAGCCGGATGCCAGTTCTTTGGAAAAAGAATAGTAACCTGGCAGTGTAAGAAACAGACTACGATCGCTCTCTCTGTATATCTCGGCCTCCGACTGTTGTTCACAGATTCTGTGGATTCTACAGCAGATAAGAGACTATTGTCTGCAATTTCTAGACACTCTGATGTTTGTTGATAACAAGGCAGCCATAGATATAACTAAAAATCCGGTTCATCACTCACACACAAAAACACATTGAAATTCGTTATCATTTCATTTGTGATTTCTACGAAAAGAAATTGGTGCGAATAGAAAAAATCCACACCGGCGAACAAAAGGCTGATTTTTATACTAAACCTTTTTCTTTGTCACGGTTTAAATACTTGCTGAGAATTAATGGTATGAAAATTTGCTGACAGGTGTGGACGCTGAGGTTGAATACGGATCGGACGACGAGTTCGCGTGATCCACATTGGTTTGTAAATATCTTTCTAGTTTAGAATTTTGTTAAAAACTAAAATCCAAAAAGTTTTTTTTGATTTTAGGGGGAGAAATGTTAGAGAAAATACAAAAAACATTCGAAAAATTTTAAAATCCAAAAACACTGAAAAATTTCAAAATGTACAAAAACATTGAAAAAGACAAAAAGAAATCAGCGTCATAAAGGAAATGATAGTACATCAGTGGACTATCACAGTATGCTAAAGAAATGTAAAGTTTAAAAAGTGATAAACGAGTCTTACTGTGGATGTGTCGATAGGCTTAACACGTTCAGTAAACTATTATACAAGTTCTTCTGATTTTGCGGAAGCAATGGCCTAGAACTTCTATAATGCTTTTGCAATAAACCCCAAACTATATGCAAACTTGAAAAGTATCGAAAGATCTAATCATTTGCAGTGCTAAAAAGATTCCTTAATTGGAACACACCTTAAAGTCGAGCCTTCATCTATTTGTCTGTACGGTAGTACTAACCTGAGCTCTCAAGGCCTCGCACAACCCAGATACAGATATCAATTACGCTATATTCACCTGTAAGATGAAATCTACGGAATCTGGACACGGGAGTATATTCAAGAAGTAGGAACGACAGAGAAGTCAAGTTTCATAAATTCTATCTTAACATATCTTGAAACCGGTTGAGAAATGTGGTAAAGTTTAAGAGGACAAACATATCGACAATCTAGGTAAACGAGTTTAAAGCTTAAAGTCATCTAAAGGTCAACGGTACTGGTGATATGTCTCAAACAACTGTTATGATCCTTAGACACGAATTCACAAAAAATATGTCTGTAAATATGTTTGTACATAGTTTACATTGTTTTGTACATAGTATTTCAGCTTTACAAATTAAAATCAAAAAAGATTTTCAGTGTGTTTTAGCATAAACTTACAAAAATACAAAAATATTTTATTTCTACATTGTTTTCAACAAACCAATGTTGGAGAACGGATCTTTGAAGTCTGGTAAGATGCTAGAACTGGTGGGAATCTCTTTGACAACGGGCTGGGAGCTAATCCGTTAAATCTGAAAAGTCAAAATGATGAAAAGTTCATTAATTTGAAACTTTGATTTTGAAAATATCAACAGTTTGTTCGTAACTGGTCAAACCGGGGTCATTAACTTGGACTCAGCAGACAAATCGGTTAAACAAGGTCAATAACTTGGACTTGGTCAACTGAGTGGATTTTCATAACTGGTAAAAGGTTGGAAAGTTCAGGGTTTAAAATGAAAATTTGAAAAAGTTTGGTTTTAGGGTTTGGCAAGTTCGACCGAACTTGCTAAACAAATCATGTTTAACAAACAGCAAGTTCGATCGAACTTGTAGATGGATTGTTGAGTTTTTAAAAGTTAAGTTCGCCCGAACTTAGTTGGGCTTATGTGATGAGCTTGCAAGTTCGCCCGAACTTAACATGGTATAAATACCTATCAAGTTCGACCGAACTCACTTATCAGCAAACACACATTCTCTGAGCGAACTTAACCTCTGAGGCTTTTTGAGAAAAATTGGCAATTTAGCACCGTTATTCTGCCTATTTTCATTTGGTTTTGGTGATTTACACACCACAATCAATGGCAAAGGTATTGTGTAGGACCGATCCTCGACGCTTAGGAACCTAAATTTGATATCTAACATCCATTATAGCGGAAATATTACGTCGTGTTTACCAATAGATAAGATTTAATCAGTTAATCGCCAGTTTTATAGATCAAACGTTCTGGTTACAAACTGACAGAGCTTCGCCTCTGAAATGCCAAAGTTACAAATGAAGTAGGCTAGCTAGGTATTTATAGAGATGCAAGTTCGCCCGAACTTGCCTTAGCAAGTTCGGCCGAACTTGGCTATACATGATAGTCATGGGCGAAGTTGCTTACATTGTTCATAAATACTTCATTCACCTAGTCTATTCAGCTCTATACTATACAGACTCAATATAAGACTAAGACATAGACATTATGCACCAACGGGCTCCCCCTTGGATATCGTCTTCATCTTGTATCAGTCTTCAAAAACTCTGTCTTCTTATAAACATTAACGTACACGACCGAAGAAGTTCTTGAACGGCTTCCTTCGTTGTTCTTTCTTTGGATCAGGCGTTTGATCAGTTGGCGGTGGTCTTTTAAAGTTAGCCGTTCTTAGCGAACTTTGCCTTACCGCTTTTTCCATTCTTTCTTTAATCACCTCATTTCTGGTTTCTTCTTTTAGAAACTCAACTCTCTCCAGATCCCTCCACTTCGTTTGCCATATTTTTCCTGAATTTACTTCACGTGTATAACAAACGTTAACAACTTTCTGATACTGCATCGCCTGTACCTTTTCTCTTTCTTCAAAAACAATCTTGCTGTAGAAAAGGAATTTTATATCTTCTCTCGAGCAGTTAACCAACCACATAGGATCTAGAATCCTTATCGTCCTCCATAAACCTCTCATTCCCTGATAACCCATCACTTCAACTCGTTCCTTAGCAATATCCAGATGATCTTCAAATCTTAACACAATCACCGCTTCGCAAGTAGCTGGATCTATCTGCCACCACTTGAATAAATGATAGAAGTTCTGTTCGATCGGCATGAGTGGCATATTCCTCATGGCTCTAGGACGTTTCATAATTAACGTTATGTCCTTTTCCCCTGTAACCTTATTGATCTTAACCTTTCGTCTTGGAATAAACGGCTTCCAGTAATTCCAACCTTTAATAGCTTCGTACTTAATCATCTTCCACAACAACTGATCTATTGTCTTCATATGATAAGTAACATTCAGTGTTTGTACTAACTCTTCCATATCCCAGTACGGCAATGTCTTGAAATCAGCAAGATATTTGAAGTATTATATATCTCCCAAAGAAACATTTTTATCTCTGGTGAAGAATGCTAGTGGACGTTAAAACTTACGTTCACGTGGCATCTCCCTGAACTAGGACTTTTTCGCTTTAGCTATCTCTTCTTTGTCATCGGCTTAGGAATCTTTCTTTCTCGTAATGCTTCAGCAATCTTATCTTTAATCATATATTCATCAAGTTGTTCGTACATCTCTTCAAACGTAGGAAAACTTTCTGAATTTTGACCAACGTACTTAGCTTTCTGATCTGATTCATCATCTGAGGACCAATCTTCAACTATCACTCGATTGTACTCATCAGCTTCAAAACTTCTCTCATACTGATACTCTTTTGGTTCAAATGTGTTAACATTCATAACTTCCTCAAAATCAAACTCTAAGTTCTCAGCTTCAACTTCAACTAGTCTCGCCAAATCTTCTTTCTTGTAATTATGTACAAACTCACCTTCTTCCACATTGTGTTCCAACATTAGCAATAAAGGCTTCGTGGGTACTGCAGTCATAGGCATCGCAGAATGATCAACATTTGACATATCTATATCATCATCAGTTGGCCTTTCTGCCCTGACTCCCCTGACTTTTATCTTCCATCCTATTCGACTCATCGTTCATAAGATTAGAAAAATCAAACTCATCAGATACTTTGGCTTCAGTGATCTTTAAACCTGTACCTCCCTGATCAAAATCAATTCACCACCTTGATCGTAATCATCATCATCATCACCAACATTCCAATCCTCGTAACCTTCATCCTCTTCATCCTCTTTATTATCTTTTTCTGCTTCTTCATTGCCTTTTCTTCAGAAACAATAATAGGATCAGAAGGCTTGACAAATTCGTTAACCTTAATTTCAGACTCAGAAGCTTTCGAAACATCTTTAGTTGGTTTCTCTGGAATATCAGAAGATTTCTCAGTAGTCTAAGAAGATTTAGGGGCTTCACCCTCAACATGCTTTCCTTTACCACTTTCAGCTAATTCTTTCTCAGCACGCTCTTTTGCTTCCTGACGATCCAGACGATAGTATTCAGCAATGAAATCAATGTTCAGATTGTTTACTAACACTTTCTGCACTCTGTTGAATCTTCGATCGTTCAATGCTTGGATAGTCTTTAGATCTGCAATCTCAGTCTGCAATTTTTCATTCGCGTCTTGCAAACTTTCAATTAATGCTTTGAAATACTCACTTTCATTCTCTAACACCTTCACTTTGTCGTCAAGTAATTCCTTTTCAACCTTGCTTTGATTTACCTTCTTAACAAGCTCAGCCTTTTCAATCTCATTCTGTGCAACTTTCTCTTCTAACACCTTCACGCGCTTCTCTAGCATCTCAAAATTAGATTCTAGAAAAAATTCATCCAAATCTTCGAGACTGATTGGACCATGTGGCATATCACCAAACAGATTTCCCCTTGGTGTCTTTGGCGTTGAATCTTTAGGTGTTGCAGCTTTCGGTGTTGACTTCTTAGGAGTAGAAGTTTCAATATTTGAAGTCGTCGGAGCAACAGGTGATTGGATGACAGCAATTTCAACAAAATCAGACACAGGAGGTTCTTGTGTAACTCCTGGCCTTTCAGTTTCAGCATGAACAATAACATGAGGTTTTTGTGGAGGAGGTTCTTGTGTGACTCCTTTCTCCTGAGAACCAGAAGGTTCTTGTGGGGCTTCTATGCTTTTCGACTTGCTTTTGTACCTCTTACTTACAGCCTTCTGAGCTTTCTTTGATTTTTTCTTACCTTTTGTATGAGGTGACCCTGTAGTCTTCTTTGAGATTTCGATTGCTGGAGACTTTGTACGCTTAGACTTTTTCTTCGGTCTCTCCTCGTCAGACTCTTTTTCAGTGTTAGGATCAAAATCTGCATCAAACTCTCTTTCCTTTTCTGCTCTAATCTCTGCCTCAGTCTTTTCTGGCTCTTTGACAGGAACTTCTTCATCAGAATCTTCATTCTCAGAAGTAGCAGAAATCACATCTTCTTGAGTTGTCTTTACAGTTTCCTGACTTTCAATTACAACTGCAGCGCTCGATCCAGCAACTGCTTCAACATTCTCAGGTTCTTCTTCGTCAACGAGCATCGTTTCTACTTTCTTAGCAGCTCGCTTTTTTCTTTGGCTTATCAGCTTCTGCCTTTAACAACCACTCGCTCCTTGCTTTAGGTTTAAATTCTTTAAACCACTCATTCTCAACGTTAAGCTCTTTCTCATCGTCACTGCCATCTTTTCTCCACTTGTTATCAGGTGGCGAGATATAATTTGAATCTTTTATAGCTCCAAACACTGGTTTCGCAACAGGAGCTGAAGCTTGCTTCTGGAACTTGATTAGCTTCTTTACTGTTGTTTCATCAAGATGAACTAGATACAACACATCATTTGGATTTCGTGCAATGTTGGGATACTTCTCGTCAATCAACATCTGAACAAATCTCGGATATAGGCATAGCCTTGAATCTTCCATGTTCTTCGACATGTGAGCGAAAACCAACTTAGAAACATTGAACGACTTCTTCAGAATAAGCGCCGTTGCCATGCTAGCCAAATAGTCTTGAACATCATCTAATCCGGCTTTACGATGGCTGAATGTGTGAATTAGAGCATACATCAAAAGCTTGTAGGGGTTTGGCACTTCCCCTTTCTTCAGCGTCGGTTTGTTCACGCTCCCCTTATAACCCATACGAAAGAAACAACCATGCACCATCTTCTCGTCTAAATGAATCAGATCGTCTTCATTATCTTTGAATTCCAGAATCCGTCGAATATCGTCTTCAGTCATAGAAATTGGTTTAGCTTCATTTCCAACTTGTACTGTTGAAGTGATTGTCTTCTCGTCAGCACTAAGGCTTGCATTCATCCAAAAGAGAATGATGTGTGATCGATATGATACTGTGCGCTCTATAATAGCTCGGCGAATATGGCTTTTCTCGAGAAACTTCAATATACTGTCGTACTCCTTCAGAGACGGACATATAGATTTATCAAGTGTAATGCACATATTTTGTGTTTTGGAGAACTCAACAGAAATTACACGCGCCGGTACCTGTGCCTGAAAAACAACGCAAAACAATTAGCACGTATATCAAGAAAAAATTCTCAAAATTTTCTAACATTTATATCAAGTTCGGGCGAACTTGATATATGTGTTCAACATTCTGCCTAAGTTTGCCCGAACATGTATTAAACACATGTTCAACATTGAACGATAAGTTCGGGCGAACTTATATTAACAGCATTCAGTTTTTCAAGATCCAAGTTCGGGCGAACTTCCACATGATATTCAAAACCAAATACATGAAGTTCGGTCGAACATATCTCAATTTTCTTTATTCAGTTTTTGTAAAAGTCCGGTCGAACTTGACAACAAGTTCGGTCGAAGATATTAAGATTTCATTTATTCATATTTTAGACAAGTCCGGTCGAACATGACAACAAGTTCGACCGAACTTGTCGTCTTCTCCAAAGACCAACTTGTTCAAAAACAGTTAAAACAGCCGTTTCACTTCAATCAAAACATGTTATGCGGTCGCTTTTATGTGTAGATTAAGGATCTATGTTCAATTTTAACCAACAACTCCTAGATCTATCAGATTTTTAAGTTTTTTATCAAGTTTTGTTCACTACTGGTCCAAATACAGTCCAATGATCAAATCTCACCTCAGCCATGATAATTGGTATGCTAATCACCAAAAACTGACTTAATTTGGGCAGCGTAACGGTGTGAAATTGCCAAAATCGTTCAAATTCTCTCAAAGCTTAAGTTCGCTCAGAGAGTGTGTGTTTGCGGATAAGTGAGTTCGGCCGAACTTGATTGGTATTTATACCAAGTCAAGTTCGGGCGAACTTGTTAAGCCCAACATGAAAGCCCAGTCAAGTTCGAGCGAACTTAACTATAAAACAACACAGCCATACTGTAGCAAGTTCGGTCGAACTTGCTGATCGTTAAACTTGATTTGTTTTAGAAAGTTTGGCCGCACTTGCCAAACCACAATTTTTAACTTTTTCAAATTTTCATTTTTGATCCCTGAACTTTCCAACTTTTTACCAGTTATGAAAATCCACTCAGTTGACCAAGTCCAGTTAATGACCTTGGTTAACCGATTTGTCTGCCGAGTCCAAGTTAATGACCCCGGTTTGACCCGTTACGAACAAACTGTTGATATTTTCAAAATCAAAGTTTCAAATTAATGAACTTTTTTACCGTTTTGACTTTTCAGATTTAACAGATTAGCTCCCAGCCCATTGTCAAAGAGATTCCTACCAGTTCTAGCATCTTACCAGACTTCGAAGATCCGTTCTCCAACATTGGTTTGCTGAAAACAATGTAGAAATAAAATATTTTTGTATTTTTGTAAGTTTATGCTAAAACACACCGAAAATCTTTTGGATTTTAATCTGTAAAGCCGAAATACAATGTAATAAGCAATGTAAACTATGTACAAACATATTTGTAGACATATTTTTGTGAATTCGTGTCTAAGGATCATATCAGGTTATTGAGATATATCACCAGTACCGTTGACCTTTAGCAGATTTTAAGCTTTAAACTCGTTTACCTAGATTATCGATATGTTTGTCCACTTAAGCTTTACCACATTTTCAACTGTTTCAAGATATGTTAAGGTAGAATTCATGAAACTTGACTTATCTGTGGTTCCCACTTCTTGAATATACTCCCGTATCCAGATTCCCTAGATTTCATCTTACTGGTGAATATAGTGTAATTGATATCTGTATCTGGGTTGTGCGAGACCTTGAGAGCTCAGGTTAGTACTACCGTACAGACAAAGAGATGAAGGCTCGTCTTTAAAGTGTGTTCCACTTAAGGAATCTTTTTAGCACTGTAAATGATTAGATCTTTCAATTCTTTTCAATATTGCATGTAGTTTGGAGGTTTATAGCGAAAGTGTTATAGAAGTTCTAGGCCATTGCTTCCCCAAAATCAGAAGAACTTGTATAATACCCCAGATTTCAACTATCTATAAAGACCTCGTATCTCAGAATCAGGCAATCTTTCAAACGAAATTTCAGAGTACTAAGTCCATATATCCAAGATGTGTTAATCCACAAGATTAAGCAGTTGTAAAATTTAGTTTATATCTCGAAAACAGTTTACTGAACGTGTTAAACCTATCGACACATCCACAGTAAGACTCGTTTATCACTTATTTAACTTTACAATTTTTTAGCATACTGTGATAGTCCACTGATGTACTATCATTTCCTTTTATGACACTGAACTTCTTTTTGTCTTTTTCAATGTTTTTCTACATTTTGAGTTTTTATATGTTTTTTTATTTTAAAATTTTCGAATGTTTTTGTATTTCTCTAACATTTCTCCCCCTAAAATCAAAAACATCTTTTTTGGATTTTAGTTTTTAACAAAATTCTAAAGTAGAAAAATATTTACAAACCAATGTGGATTATGCGAACTCGCCGTTTGATCCGTACTTAACCTCAGCGTCCGCACCTGTCAGCAAATTTTTAATACCGTTATTTCTCAGCAAGAATTTAACTGTGACAAAGAAAATGGTTTGGTATAAAAATCAGTCTTTTGTTCGTCGGTGTGGATTTTTTCTATTCGCACCAATTTCTTTTCGTAGCAATCACGAATGAAATGATAACGAATTTCAATGTGTTTTGTGCCTGAGTGATGAACCGGATTTTTAGCTATATCTATGGCTGCCTTGTTATCGACATACAGTGGAGTGTCGAGAAATTGAAGACCATTGTCTCTCATCTGCTGTTGAATCCACAGAATCTGTGAACAACAGCTGGAGGCCGAGATATACTCAGCTTCACAGGTAGAGAGAGCGACCGTAGTCTGTTTCTTACACTGCCAGGTTACCATTCTTGTTCCAAAGAACTGGCATCCCGCTGTAGTTGATTTTGAGTTCAACTTATCTACACCAAAATCGGAATCCGCATAGCCCGTGAGGTCGAAATTGTCGTTCTTCGGGTACCACAAGCCGGTGCTTGGGCATCCTTTCAGGTATCTGAAGATTCGCTTCACGATCTGCATGTGTAAGATCCTCGGGCTTGACTGATATATGGCGCATAGGGAGGTTGGATACATAATATCTGGGCGCGATGCCGTCAGATACATTAGCGATCCAATCATCAATCTGTATAACGTCTCGTCAACTTTGGCTCCAGTCTCGTCAACGCAAATGCCGTGATTTAGAGCAAGAGGCGTAGATAAAGGCTTAAAGCTTTCCATTCCAAACTTCTCAAGATGTCGTGAACATACTTAGTCTGATGAATGAAAATACCATCCGGAAGCTGAACTACTTGCAAACCAAGAAAGAACTTCATTTCGCCCATCGAGGACATTTCGAATTTATTTTTCATGATTCCCTCAAACTCCTTGCAGAGGACTATCGTTTGTAGATCCAAAGATGATGTCGTTCACGTAGATTTGAACTATAATCAGATGGCCATCAACTTCTCTGGTGAAAAGAGTACTATCCACAGTTCCTCTGATAAAGCCGTTTCCGACGATATGTTGCGATAACGTCCCGTACCAAGCTCTCGGGGCTTGGTGTAGTCCATAAAGAGCTTTATCCAGTAGGTACGCTTTCTTCTTGTTAAGTGGATTGACAAACCCTGGTGGTTGTCCAACGTACACCTTTTCGCTTAATTTGTCGTACAGAAAAGCCGATTTGACATTCAGTTGTAGACCTTAAATCCTTTCCATGATGCGAAAGCTAGAAAAATTCGAATAGATTCCAAGCGAGCTACTGGTGCATAGACTTCCGTGTAATCTATCCCTTCCTGCTGGTGAAATCCCTTGACAACAAGCCTAGCTCTGTTACGAACAATAACCCCTCTATCATCACGTTTACACTTAAAGACCCATTTTGTATCCATTGCTTTCTGATTTTCTGGCAGGTCTTCAAGCTTCCACACACCCAACTTCTCAAACTGCAATAATTCTTCTTGCATTGCTTGTACCCAATTTTCATTGGCTAAAGCTTCATTAACTGTCTTTTGCTCAATCTGAGAAATGAAACATGAATAAAAGCAATAGTTCTGGGTTGTAGCAACGCGTGTGTAGAAACAACTGAGTGCTTTATTAATTTACCCTCGAGTTCTAACACCAGTTTGAAGTTCTCCGATAATATTTATTGACAGATGATAGGAATATGATCGCAGCAATTCTTCACTTGGAACATCTACTGAGTTTTGCTGATTCGTGATGTTGAGATCAACGACCAACTCAACGTTTGGAGAGCTTGATGAAGCTTCATTTCTGTTGTTCGGGACTGCAGATTGATTAAGAAGACTTGTTATCTGCTCCACTTCTTCATCTGAAGAAGATGATTCCCCATCAGCATCAAATGTTGGTGCTTTATCTGAGTCAGAATTTTGATTCTGACACATACTAGGCTCCGTTGTTGTATTCCCTGGTTCAATAGAGGCATTTGTTGGAGGAGTAGCATGTGTTGTTAATGTTTCAGAAACATTTTCAGCCGGAACACCACTATTGCTTGAACTTGCGCCAGAAGAAGATGGATCCAACATGGGTTGATTAACCACAATTGGTAGAACAATTTGTTCTTGATTTGCGGACTGGTGAAGGTAGTATAACACAGCAACTTCTTCGTCAGTCGGTTCTTCGGGCAAGTCAAATGACTTCCAAAGGTCTTGATAGTTAAACAGCCACACGTCACCTTTCTTTTGAATAGGATTCGTGTAGTTGAAACAATCCACGCGTTGTGCTTCAATAACCTTTCTCAATGAAGGAACATATACTCTTCTTAACGGACTCGCATATTCGACAAAGAAACCTTCAAGGGATTTAGCTCCGAATTTGCCATCTTGGTCTATTGCGGTACATGGTGCACCGAATGGTTCTAAGAACTTCAAATTTGGCTTCCGTCGGTTTATCATCTCAAAACATGTTTTCTTTGTTGGTTTGACAGTGAGAACCCTGTTTAGCGTGTAGCAAGCCGTAGCAACCGCTTCACTCCTGAAGCTGATAGGAAGTTTAGAATCTGCAAGCATGGTTCTCGCAGTTTCAATCAAAGTTCTGTTTTTCCGTTCAGCTACTCCGTTTTGCTGTGGAGTATAGGGAGAACTAAACTCGTGTAGAATCCCTTTTGCGTTGCAGAATTCCTTCATTTTGTTATTCCTAAACTCTGTGCCGTTGTCACTTCTAATGCGTCTGACCAGCAGATGATAAAGGTTCTTGAGTTTCTTGAATAGATTAACCAAGTTCTCGAACGGTTCGTCTTTTGATTCTTGAAAGAATACCCACGAATATCTCGAATAGTCATCTGTCACGACCAAGCAGTATAAGTCTCCTGAGATGCTTCGAATATTTACGGGACCAAATAAGTCCATGTGGAGACGTTCTAATGGCAACTTGATTGAGTTTAGAATTTTCTTTGGATGAGATTTCTTGATCTGCTTTCCCTTTTTGCATTCCAAGCAACGATCAGACATATGAAAACTTCGAAGATTTACGCCTTCTACAAGATCATTATGAACCAAGAAATTCATTTTTCGCAAATGAATATGCCCCATCTTATGATGCCAAAGAATAGAATCTTTTTCAGTAGCTTTTGACACAAAACATTGTGCTGATTTTGATGAAGTGGTAGCGACACCCATATCAAGAACATATAAATCATTCTCTCGGGGTGCTCGCATCAGGCCACTCATCTAGTATTTTGCATCCCGACTTCAAGATAATACACTCTTTGTCGTTGAAATGGACTGTGAATTTCTTGTCACAAATCTGCGATATACTCAGAAGATTTTTCTCAAGTTCTGCAATATAGTTCACGCGATCAAATGAAACTACGCCATCAGAGAGTTTTCCCTCGGCGACTATCCTTCCACCTTGATTTCATGCAAATCCAACATATCCACCATTTATAGCTTTAATGTCGAATAGCAACGCCTTCATTCCCGTCATATGCTGGACGCTCCACTATCCAAAACCCACTTAGAATGTACGGATCTCTGGAGTCCCTGCACATTCCCGTCATATGCCTGGAAGCTCCACCACTGTCGTTTACATTTTCAAAACTTACTTTCTTTTTATCTTTTGAATTGTTACCACTTGTAATTTTGACAGTTTCGGATGTGGTTTCAATTATGATTTCAGCTTTTGATTCTTTCTTGCTATCACTAGTCTTAACAGGCTCAGACTTAGTGATTTCAGGTTTTGTTTCTTTCATGTTATCAGTCTTTACCAGCTCAGACTTATTAACACCAGATGTTGTTGACCTTTTCTTGGTAATCCAGGCTTGAGATTTGATATTAGCCTTGATATAAAATTTGTTTTCGTTTGCCCTAGAAGTTTCTCCTTTTTTGAAAGTAGAATTCTCAAACACCTTTTCTATTTTAGGTTTAATTTCTGGCAAAGATTCATTTCTTTTCAAAATCTTGATTGGTTTTTCAAACTCTGGATACTTTGGTTTTACAACATTTGATTCTCTTCTTCGAGGATAAGCCGGTTTTGATTTTAGACATTATCGTGCAATATGACCCATTTCATTGCACTTAAAACATGTCCGATTATCAAATGGATGTCCTTTAGTGGGTAGTTTTACCCCACTTGCTGTTTTGGCACCACTTGTAACCTTGGCTTTAACTCGAATTTCTTCTCCTTTTTAAACTCATCATTTGATTGTTTACCAATCAAACTCTCTTCATGAACCTTGTTTGTCCGAATACAAAATTCATGTTTTTGTTTTATATTCATGAAATGGTGACATTTTCTTTACTGGTTCATCTGATTCTTCTAGACCCAACCCTGCTCTCCGATTTTAAGGATGATCACCACCATTCCTTCTGTAGCTGTTTCTTTTAGGTTTCGAATAGAATTTTCGTTCGTTAATTTCCAATTCCTCTGATGTGACTTCACGAGTTTAAAGAATTTATCAAGCAATTCTTCCTTCACATTATGAATCGGAAAGCTATCATCAAAGTATAGTCTATCAGAATCCTTAATTTTGTACATTACAACATTAGGATCGTCACTTAGACTCTGACGACTTATCGTCATTTTCAGACTGTGAATCGGAATTCTTTGAACTCGAGTCGGCGCTTTTGAAGCTGTCGTCATCCAAATCACTTAGAACATTTTCAACCACTTTGTTAACCACAGCATTGTTATCATCATCAGATTTAGCATAGATTATATCAATATTCTCTGGCAACTCATCTTTTTTCCCAGAAAGTAACTCAACGTTGAGTGCCTTATCCATCCCGTCTGTGGTTTTGCGAAAGTATTTCTCGCAAAGGGGTGGAGGAACATTGCTATATTCTTTGCCAGTTTTCTTTTTAGGTTTTTCTTCCGTTGAGATTGTCGGAAGAAGGTGATCAATAACATATGCATTTGTGGTATAACTTCTCAACAACTGTTGAACTCTTTCAGTTTCGATTGTCATGTCTTGAAGTTGTTGTTTAGTTTCAACAATGGTGTTAATATAGATGTTAATTTCCCTTTGTTTATCCATTACTGTTCCACTTAACATCCTTATATTATCACGTTGTTCGATGTTATTTCTGTCGAGTCTGCCATAATCATTTTTCATTTTGTCATATGCTTCTTTCATTGTGCGATAATCGTATTTCAACAATTCGTTATGCACATTGTTTTCAGCGATGATCTTTGATTTTTCGGCACATTCGACACAAGGTTCAGTACATTTTGTACAAGGTTTCTCAACCTCAACAACTTGTACTTTGACAACTTCTTTCTCGACAATTTTTACCTCTGGACCTACCTTGGTTAGATTCGCCATTAAAGCTTTATCTGCCATGTCCTTGAGGTCTTTGACTTTCACTTCTTGAGTGACATCAATGATCATTTCATCAATCTTTTTCTGCTCAACCACTTGTTCTTTCGAGCTGCCATCAAAATGACCTGCAAAACTGTCACAAGAATTAGAGGATAAAATTCCTTGTCTCTGCATATGAATATATTCCTCTTCTTCCTGCTGTTGATGCCAGTATTGTTCCAGAAGAGCTTGTTCAATAGCTGTTGCTTCTGCTGCTGCCGCTGCTTCAGCTGCTGCCGCTGCTTTCTCTACAGAATTATCTTCAACTATCTCCGCCATCAAAGCAACTCCGGTCTTTTTCCCAATGTAAGAATTTCAATCAAAACCATCATCTTCACTGGATGCCACCATAGCTTTCTTAGTGGTGCTATTGTCAGGCTTTTCTTTGAGTTCAACATGAGTTTTCTTCGGAAATGGTTTATATTGTAGTGCCTTTTTTAATATTCATTTCCTCCTCCGAAAGGACTTTGATTTCTGGTTGCTTCGGTGTTCTTACACTCTCTTTTAAAATGCCCCTTTTGATAACATCTAAAGCACGTGACTTTGGTTTTGTCAAAACCCAATTTGTTGCTGGAATTTCCTATGTCAAGGCCTGTGAGTGCAACGAACTTTGTCACTCTCCTGATGATCGAAGATAAGGACCATTTGATGTCCATTAGTTCGAGTTCTTCCTCGTCTACCTGGTCATAATCTTCTGCGGTCATCTCAGGGTTTCCGATCTTACCGGCAACAAGACATTCATAAGATTCTAATGCGGTAGCGAGTAGTGACATATGTTGTTTTGCAACTTGTTCTAAAACAACATTGTTCAAATTCACTGCGATGTTGATAGGTTGAATTTGAACCAGTGCTTGAGTAAGAACTTTGAGGACTCTGGTCATACTGAGGCTGTGATTGATTCTGATTCTATGGAGAAGCATTCATGTTTGCACTAAAAGCCGTCTGAATTTTAGGACTCGAAACACTATCTAGCATTCCGGCTTTGTAATAACCGACGTCTTGAACAACATTAGTGTTTTTGACTTCGCCATCTTCAGAAGTTCCATTTCGTGGCCTTCGAATTTATCGATAAACGTTGATAACTTGAAAAATTCCCACTTATCACTGTTCTTCTGAACCATCAAATACGTAGTCCATTCACCCTCTGGTAGTGCGTCACCAAGTTTGTCGATGTATTCTTGTTCTGTCTTTTCGAGACTGTGTCTTCGCATTTGCACTTTAAGATGACAGAAACGCTCGATCATTTGCTTTATGGTCTCATTCTATAGCATAGTGAAGATATCGAACTCTTCCAGGATAAGTGCCTTTTTGCTTTTGATCATTTCGGCACTGCCTAGATACTTCTTCTGTAATTATAACTAAAGATATCTTGCAGTAGCATACTCTGGTAGCAAAATCAGGATATCTTCTTTGACAGACTGTTGGATGAGACTGATCATCTTATTCTCGGTGATATATTCTTCTTTCTGAACCGTCGAGTAGTTGTACTTTTCAAGAATTTGTTGATGTTCATCTACCGGAACAGTGTAGCCTCTTTCAATTGACACCCAACCAGCGAAGTGCATGGCTTGAACCCAATAGGTAAATTTCTCTTTCCATGCTTCGTACTTGTCCATGCTCATCAGCTTGGGCGGTTTGACAGTCGTTCCCATTTCATTATCAAGATTGACTTGATTGATCACATTGGCATTTGACGAACTAGCTCCAGACATAAAAGCTCTTAG
The DNA here is from genome assembly GCA_947069175.1 of Scalesia atractyloides. Taxonomy (NCBI): domain Eukaryota; kingdom Viridiplantae; phylum Streptophyta; class Magnoliopsida; order Asterales; family Asteraceae; genus Scalesia; species Scalesia atractyloides. The sequence continues at coordinate 37,389,450 of CAMTDV010000018.1, read as the reverse complement.
TTGATCCTCCATTGTGAATAACGAAACGTGTACTCTGAAAATTTTCAAGAAACTTTGAAAACAGTTAGTCCTACTACAAGTTCGGTCGAACTTGTAGTATCAAATGAAGAATTTTCAGATTTTCTAACAAGTTCGGTCGAACTTGTTAGATTTGTTTTAAAACTTTGCTTAAAGTTCGGTCGAACTTGAGACACAATCCAACAGAACTTCGGGCGAACTTATCTTCAAGAATTTGATAAAAATCTAGTAAGTTCGGGCGAACTTACTTAAAGTTTCTTTGAAATTTACACAATTTCGATCGAACTTGATGTAAAATCAATGAAAAATTGTGTAACTTCGAGCGAACTTAGCTGAAATTACTTCAAAAACTACTCAAGTTCGGGCGAACTTGCTAAAAATCACTTGAAAAGTGATGTTTTAGTATAAGTTCGGTCGAACATGGCTAGTAAGTTCGATCATGGGGGTTTTCAAAAACATGGTTTTCTCAAAATTTCGACATGAATTCGGTTGAATTTGGTCTCCAATCTTTCAAGGGTTTATCTTTGTTGTATTTTACATGATATATTCAAAATTCAAAAGATTTTGACCGTGAATTCTTCATTTTATGTTCAAAAGTTAAGAAAAAGAGAAGAATGGAGTAGAAATAGAAGTGTTCTTGTCTTGATACTATCAAATCAGGCTGTTCTAGCTCTCATACCACATGTAGGACCGATCCTCGATGCTTAGGAACCTAAATTTGATAACTAACATCCATAATAGCGGAAATATTACGTCGTGTTTACCAATAGACAAGATTTAATCAGTTAGTCGTCAGTTTTATAGATCAAACGTTCTGGTTACAAACTGACAGAGCTTCGCCTCTGAAATGCCAAAGTTACAAATGAAGTAGGCTAGCTAGGTATTTATAGAGATGCAAGTTCGCCCTAGGAGACACCTAAGTTCACCCGAACTTGGCTATACATGATAGTCATGGGAGAACTTGCTTACGTTGTATATAAATACTTCATTCACCTAGTCTATTCAGCTCTATACTATACAGACTCGATATAAGACCAAGACATAGACATTATGCACCAACATATTGATTTTAACTTTGAACCATGATTGAACCATAATCGGACCAAATAGATCTGAAATTGTTAATATTGGTAGATTTAGGTGTTTCTAAACAAAATTGAACTTAAAATCTTAATTACACATAAAATCGACCGTGTAATTGGTTTTGATTGGATTGTTATGTTGCAAGTTAGCAGGTTGAGGTTGGGGAAGATGACAAGTTCAGTCGAACTTGTTGTCAAGTTTGACCGAACTTGCATTAAAGTCTTGTTTATAAAATCTGATATAAATGACATGTTCGACCGAACTTCCACAAGAGAATCAAATGCATGTTTGACCGAACTTAGTTTTTGGAAATCTGAAAATTGTATAAAGTTTAAGTTCGCCCGAACTTATAAAGAGCATGTGTTTAATATATGTTCGGGAGAACTTAAATAAAATAGATAGGTATAACACTCAATTAAGTTCGCCTGAACTTGATAAATGTGTTAGAAAATTTTTTGTGCTTTTTCTCGAAAAGCGTGCTAATTGATTTGCGGCATTTTTCAGGCACAATTACCAGCGCGTGTAATCTCGATTGAGTTCTCTAAAACTCATAACACGTTTATATGATCGATAAGGCAATCTGTCCATCTTTAAAGGAATACGACAGTATTTTGAAGTTTCTGGAGGAAAGCTCGATTCACAGAGCTATCACTGAGTGCACTGTATCATACAGATCTCACACTTTCCACTTCTGGATGAATGCAAGACTCAGTGATGATCAGAAGTCCATTATTTCTTCAGTACAAGTCGGGAATGAAGTGAAGGAGATCATTGTGACTGAAGATGATATTCGCAGAGTTCTACATTTCAACGACAACAAAGATGATCTGATTTATCTAGACGAGAAGATGGTTCGTGGTTGTTTCTTCCGCATGGTTTATAAAGGAAGCGTGAATAAGCCAACGTTAAAGAAAGGGGAATTGCCAAACCCCTACAAGCTTCTAATGCACGCCATAATTCATACATTCAGCCATCGCAAGGCTGGTTTAGATGATGTTCAAGATTATTTGGCTTGCATGGCCACGACACTTATTCAAAAGAACATGGAAGATTCAAGACTGTGTTTATATCCAAGATTTGTGCAAATGTTGATCGATGAGAAGTACACAAATATTGCATGAGATCCGAACGATGTTTTATACTTAGTTCATCTTGATGAGACCATAGTAAAGAAGCTAATCAAGTTTCAGAAGCAAGCTTCAGCTCCTATTGCAAAGCCGGTATTCGAAGCTATAAAAGATTCTACTTACATCGCACCGCCAGAAAACAAATGGAGGAAAGATGGAAGCGACGATGAGAAAGAGCTTAATGCTGAAAAGGAATGGTTTAAAGACTTCAAGCCGAAAGCTAGAAGTGAGTGGTTCTTAAACGCAGAAGCTGATAAGCCAAAGAAGAAACGAGCGGTTAAGAAAGTTGAAACTATGCTCGTCGACAAAGATGAACCTGAAAATGTTGAAGCAGTTGCTGGATCTAGTGCTGCAGGTGTTATTGAAATTCAAGAAACGGTGAGAACAACTAAAGAAGATGTGATTTCTGCTACTTCTGAAAACAAAGATGATTCTGAAGAAGAACCTTCTAAAGAGCCAGAAAAGACTGAGGCAGAAATTAGAGCAGAGAAAGAAAGAGAATTGGATGCTGATTTTGATCCTAATGCAGAAAAAGAGTCCGATGAGGATAGGCCTAAGAAATCTAAACGTGTTAAGTCTGCAACTGTTTCGTCGACAAAGATTACAGGGTCTCTTCAGACTAAAGGAAAGAGAAAATCAAAGAAAGAGCAAAAGGCTATAAGCAAAAGGTACAAAAGATCTTTGAAAAGCGCATGAGTAACAAAAGAACCTTCTGGCGCACAGGAGAAAGGAGTTAATCAAGAACCTCCTACACAAGAACCTCCTGTTGTTGATATAAGTGAAGCTGAACGTCCAGGAGTCACACAAGAACCTCCTGTGATTGTTGCATCGGAAGTAGAAAGGCCAGGAGCTACACAAGAACCTCCTGTGTCTAGTTTTGTGGAAGTACCGATTATTCAATCGCCTGTTGCTCCAACGACTTCTGTTCCTCAAAGTTCTACTCCAAGGAAGTCAACACCAATAGCTACGACTCCAAAATCAACACCAAAAACTCCAGGAGGGCATATTTTTGGTGATATGCATAGCGATCCGATAAGTCTGCAGGATCTGAACGATTTCTTCCCAGAAACAAATGTTGAACTTCTAGAAAAGCGCGTGAAGGCGTTAGAAGAAAAGTAGCACAGAATGAAGTTGAAAAAGCAGAGCTTATTCAGATGATGAATCAAAATGCGGTTGAGAAAGAAATGTTGGACGACAAAGTGAAGGTGTTAGAGAATGAGCGTGAGTACTTTAAAGCGTTGATTGAAAGTTTGCAGGATGCAAATGAAAGAATGCAAACGGAGATAGCTGATCTGAAGTCAATTCAAGCCCTAAATGATCGAAGATTCTTCAGGATGCAGAAAGTGTTATCTAATGCATTGGGTATCGACTTCATCAAAGAATATGATCGTCTAGATCAACTGGAAGCAGACCTGAGAAAGAATTGGCTGAGAGTGGCAAAGGTAAAGGATTTAAAGGTGAAGCTCCTAAATCTTCTGATGCTACAGAGAAACCAGTTGAAGATGTTTCGAAAGCTTCTGAGTCTGATATTCCAAAGGTTGACGAATCTGTCAAGCCTTCTAATCCTATCACTGCTTCTGAAGAAAAGACGATGAAGAAGCTGAGAAAGATGATAAAGAGGATCAAGAGGAAGGAGGTTACGAGGATTGGAATGTTGGTGATGATGATGATGATGATTACGATCAAGGTGGTGATGATTTTGATCAGGGTGGTACAGGTAAAGATCACTGAAGCGAAAGTCTCTGAAGATTTTGACTTTACTTCACTTATGGATGACGAGTCAAAATAAATTGAAGATAAAAGTCAGGGGTAGTCAGGGAAGACAGGGCCTTCAGATGATATTGATGGGACAAATGTTGATCGATCTGCTAAGCCTATTACTGAAGTACCCACGAAGCCGTTAATGTTGATGTTAGAACATAATGTGGAAGAAGGGGAGTACGTGCATAACTACTCGAAAGAAGATCTTGCGAGATTAGTTGAAGCTGAAAATTTAGAGTTTGATTTCGAAGAAGTGTTGAATGTAAACACTTTCGAGCCAAATGACTATCAGTATGTGAGAAGATTCGAAGCAGATGAATACAATAGAGTTATTGTTGAAGATTGGTCTTCGGATGATGAAACTGATCAGAAAGCAAAGTACATTGGTTCTAATTCAGAAAGTTTTCCTACGTTTCAAGAAATGTACAAGCAGCTTGATGAAGGCATGCTAAAAGAAAAAATTATTGAATTAGTTCGAGAGGGTAAAGTTTCTAATCCCATGACTAAAGAAGAAATAGCTCAAGCAAGGAAGTCTTGGTTTAAAGAGATGCCACGTGAACGTAAGTTTTGACGTCCTCTAGCATTCTTTACCAGAGACAAAGATGTTTCTTTGGGGGATATTTTGAGTTGGGATTGGTTCAAAGAGCTTAACGTATATGCAATCAAAAGGGAGTTTGGAGTGCAATACTTCAAATACCTTGCTGATTTCAAGACATTATCACATTGGGATGCGGAAGAGTTGGTACAAACTGTGAATGTTACATACCACATGAAAGTGGCTGATTAGTTATTATGGAAAATGATCAAGTATGAAGCGGTGAAAGGATTCAACTACTGGAAGCCTTTTATTCCTAGCCGTAGAATCAAGACGAACAAGAAAACGGGAGAAAAAGACATTACGTTGATCATCAAACGTCCAAGAGCCATGAGGAATATGCCACTTATGCCGATTGAACAAAACTTCTATCCTTTGTTCAAGTGGTGGCAAATAGATCCAGCTATGTGCGAAGCTGTTATCATGCTAAAGTTTGAAGAACATTTGGATATTACCAAGGAACGGGTTGAAGTGATGGGTTATCAGGGCATGAGGGGTTTATGGAGGACGATAAGGATTCTAGATCCTATGTGGCTTGTGAACTGCTCGAGAGAAGATATCAAAACCTTGTTCTACAACAAGATTGTATTTTAAGGACGAGAAAAGGTACAAGCGATGCAGTTTCAGAAAGTTGTGAATGTTTGCTATGCGCGCGAAGTCAATTCTGGAAAAATGTGGCAAGCGAAGTGGAGAGACTTAAAAGAGTTAAGTTTTTAAAGGAGGAAAAAAGAAATGAGGCGATTAAAGGAAGAATGGAAAAAGCAATAAGGCAAAGTTCACTAAGAATGGCTAATTTTAAAAGAGCACCGCCAACTGATCAAATGCCTGATCCAAAGCAAGAACGATGAAGGAAGCCGTTCAAGAACTTCTTCGGTCGTGTACGTTAACGTTTATATGAAGACAGAGTTTTGAAGATTGATACAAGACGAAGACGATATCCAAGGGGGAGTCTGTTGGTGCATAATGTCTATGTCTTAGTCTTATATCGAGTCTGTATTGTATAGAGCTGAATAGGCTAGGTATATGAAGTATTTATGTTTAGCTTAGATAAGTTCGCCCATGTGTGTCACATGTATACATGTTCGGCCAAACTTGCAGTAGCAAGTTCGGGCGAACTTGAGTCTCTTAGGGGCGAACTTGCAATAGTATAATACCTAGCTAGCCTACTTCATTTGTAACTTTGGCATTTTGGAGGCGAAGCTCTGTCAGTTTGTAACCAGAACGTTTTATCAATAAAACTGATGATTAACTGATTAAATCTTATCTATTGGTAAACACGACGTAATATTTCCGTTATTATGGACGTTAGATATCAAATTTAGGTTCCTAAGCATCGAGGACCAGTCCTACAGGTAAGAAGTTCGCTGGTAAGCATCTAAGTTCGAGCGAACTTGACCTAGTCATGTTCGGCCGAACTTGACATCAACATTACCATTATGAGCGAACTTGACCTTCACAGGTCAAGTTCGAGCGAACTTTTTACTTTTTACACTGAAAACTCCGTACCGCTGTCGTGTGTTCAATTCTAACCTATACAAAACTCAACACACGCTCTATCTAGCCTATTCGACAAGTGACGAACACAAAGTGCACCAACAGATTCCCCCTTGTTCGTTACTGTCGAATCTTGGTCTTAAAACATGAGTCGTGTTTGAATATTCGGCAACTTCAATCAAGGTATCTACCATGGTCGTCGAAACGCGTCAACAAATTCCCCCTTAATTGATGATCTGGGTTAGCATTATCAACATCTAATTCACCCTGAAATCTCCAGTTCAGATATTTTTTGCACAGTTTCCAACCTCCTCTGATTTGCCTGACCGACAGATTAACTTGAATAGACACCAATTTGAAATTCATCAATACAGCTTCTCCATTTCAACTTTAACCACATCCGCGTTCAGTTTTAGTGCATATCTCCCATGCTCGATCTTCCGATCTTCAAAAACTCAACCAGCAATTGATAGAAACTTCGAATTACCACACTGGTAAACTTCAAATCAATGTTTCCCCGCAATAATCCGAAATCGCGATTTCCGTAATCACTCCAGATCAGCAAATCGGTAATCTTTTTCAATCAGCAAATCTTCAACGGAACCAAATAATCTGGTAACACTTCGAATCTGAGAATCACTCGTCCATGATCAAATCACATTCTTCCTCTTTAGTCATAATGGCAGATATATAGCTATCTCCGGTAGAACAGCGCCACTTAATCACCAAACATCATCATCCAATGGCGGTTAGTCCAAAGAGAAGAGTGATTCATCTGCTTGAAGACTAAAAATAATGGCCACCAAAGGCTATCATCAGTTAGCGTATATGGGATAACTTCAGATCTCCTTGGTAATTTTGAAACCATCCGTCTTCGAAGCTAGTCATTAATCCTAAGATCATCACTGAACGTTTTGAACGTCCTCAGTTCCTTCATCGGTACTAACGACTGCTAATCCAGCTAACTGTTCCTTAACCAGAGATCAGGACTCTAACCCTTAAGCATCAATCTGTATCATGATCTGATAAATCAGAACTTCCTATGATCACAAAATCTCAATGAATCTCAATTCTATGCATTTCCCGAAACTCTGCAATCGGTAACCACCCGGATACTGTTGCAGTAGTCACAAATTTCAAAAATGCCGGAATCTTCAAATATTGAAATTTTTTTATTCCCCCTCATTTTTGCAAATTTTGACCATACTGAATTTTCACTGAAATTCCCCCTGAAATCTGGAATTTTCAGTTTTCATCAAATGCGGAATTTAACTTTAGGCCCATCGGTAGTCTTCAACTCTAATGATCACCAAATTGCTTTGGAATCAATGACTACCCTCTCATCTTCAACCATATCTAACCTCATCATCTCAGCCTATCTCTAAGGCCTCTGACGGTTTCCCCGAACAGTCAGTATCGGATGTTAAAATTTCGGAAAAATTTCCATCACCAAATTTTTTCTAGACACCCGTCTCATCAAACCGAACAATAAATTCTTTCAATAAAAATCAGTCAAGTTCGGGCGAACTTGATGAAAATTCATGAAAAACTTTGTTAAGTTCGGGCGAACTTGATGAAAAGTCTTGAAAAACCTTGTTAAGTTCGGGCGAACTTGACCTCACAGGTCAAGTTCGTGCGAACTTGGTCTCCCAAATCAGCCATTTTTCACATTTTTCGATCCAAAATCCTTATTTCTTCGAATTTCGAGATGATTTCACCATAGATCTGGTCGAAATTGGTTTCCTAACCTTCCTATCCGTTCAATTTTAGATTTTGTCCGTGGATTGTAGGTTTATTTCATGATTTACGTCCAAAACCCCTCCTAATATCCATAAATGTCCAAATTCATGAGCGTAGGTGATAACCGTAGCTCTGATACCAACTGAAGGTCCGTGATCAGGCGCTTCTAGACGAAGGTTAGTGGATAAACGTAAACCGATTCGGTAGAATGTTATTACAGAAAGGAGTAGAAACAGAATGCAGCGGAAGTCTTCATTCATACCGAAAGAGTATTCATCTTTATAAGTCCAGCTGGCAGAGTTCCTGGAGAGAATCCGTCAGCACCTCTTCGTAGGGATGCCAAAAACATAAATGACAAATGAACACACACCACCTATTTATAGGGAAAGAAGTTCGCTGGTAAGCATCTAAGTTCGGGCGAACTTGACCTAGTCAAGTTCGGCCGAACTTGACATCAACATTACCAATATGAGCGAACTTGACCTTCACAGGTCAAGTTTGAGCGAAATTGTTACATTTTACACCGAAAACTCCATATTTCGGCCGTGTGTTCAATTCTAACCTATACAATACTCCACACACGCTCTATCTAGCCTATTCGACAAGTGACGAACACAAAGTGCACCAACAGGGTGGGTATGATAGGGAAGAAGATGGAGGGTTGTGGTTGGGTGGTTGGTTCGCCGGAAAATCCGGCCAGAACCGACCTTCGGTGACCGGACAGGAAGCGAGAGGGATGGAAAAAGGGGTGTTGGCTGAGGCTTTGTGTTAGGGTTTTCAGAAAAAAATGGTGAACTAATGAGGAAGATGAGTTTATATAGTTAGGGTTAGGAGTGGGTTGGGGCTCAAGGCCCGTTATCGCGTATCTAGACTTTCAAGTGGCCTAATGACGTTTCTAAAGCGGGTTAACATACCTGAACATTGTGTAACGTCGTAAACTAAATTTTTAGGACCATAAATATGTATAATGACGCATATACTCGATATCAGTCGCGCAAACCCCGTCGTTTTCGTTAAAACTACGTAAATGTGCATGTTATCGTTTCTAGTCCGTTTTTCATTCCCGAACTTCGTACTAGGTTGTAATATACTTGTTTAGGGTCGGTACTCCTAAAATTATGTCGGTATTCGATATTAGGTGCGTACGTTAGTCTGTTGCGTTAAAATCGTATAATATGCTTCAATCATCGTTTCTGATTCATTTTTCGATATGGTTCCGACTGTGAGTATTAAAATATCAAAAACGACGCTAAATATATCATAATATATGAATGTCAAGACGTACTTGAGTCCAGTGCTTCCGTTTCGTTGTTAACTGCCGACGTGTTCTCGTTTCCGCGGTTTCCGTTCACGTTTGCTTTTAAGACATTCGAAGGCACGATATATTCCTAAAAATATATTCGTGTACAAATATACGTATAAAATTTGAAATTCGCCGGCGTTGCCAATGTTTTGTCCGGTGGCAGCTCGTTACCGTTTATCGTTCAGCGGTTTCTCCCGAAAATCACTATACGCGCACTATAAGGTTAGTTAGGCGTTCCTAGGCATTTCCAAAGCCTAATTAAGTTAGTATGTGTCTTAAACACTAGTTATTATCGCCTTAAATGTTTGTTAATTGCGTAATTAGGAGCCAAAAAGTACCGGTTGTCACATTCTCCCCATGTTATAGAAATTTCGTCCTCGAAATTTAGACTTTGTTTGTCATGCACAGATAAGTATGAATAATACCGAGGTAGCTGAATACGAGAATGAATCAAGACTTGTCCGTAGTATATGAGTACAATGACTTACTACGACAATATGAAACCAACGGCTCAACTGAATTTGTTTTCTGAATCGACGCCAAGTGAACGAGTTGTTATAATACAGTCACCAATGTGACTAAGTTAACTAGAGTCCAACAAAAGAGGAATTCAATCAATATGATATCAAATGGACGTTCACAATATGCGAATGAATTCTAGAAACAATAAATGTACTAGCAGCAGTACCTTACATTAGTTGTTGTATGATTGAAACTCAGAATCAACAAGCTTAATTAGAATAGGACCATGAAAATGATTTTTCAACTATCGAACCATTAAATGAAATAAAATTTGTGTTGACATTATCGAATTGCAAGGATACACCGAAATACAACCGATCCTGGTGTATCATTGTCTTAATACATAGTTGCATTAAGATTATTTAAACGAGTCAAACGAAAACTATACATTTTTAAATGAAACATATGATCATAATTAGCCCAAGCTACAAGTTTATACCGACGCCACAAGGCGTTGTAGTGATCGAAATAATTCAATAATAGCGGTGATCGAAGAAGTTCACCGTGCTTGCAATAAGATAGGAGATTCAACGAAGTAAATTCAAAATTTTATTCTAAATGAATTTTATAGAAATTTCGGTTGATGACAAAAAAATAACAAATGAACGTCATCGAGTTTGCAAGTGGCGTTGAAATAATTGTTAGAGGTACACCAAACTAAGCCATGAATTTGTGTACCATTTTCTTAATACACGATTGTATTAAGAATGTTTCAAGATAACGAATCAACAAAGTGGATTTAAAATTAAATAAATAATTAAATCCGTATGTGAAATGTGTAGACGAAATCAACACAAGCTTCAATTTAGTGAAAACGCCACCACAGGGTGTCGTAGCCAAGGAAACAATTCCATGAAGATGAAGCCCAAACAAGTCTACTATGGTTCGAAATAGGTGAAACGCTTGTTGATATCACTTTGAATATGATGGCCTCAATCCATCATATGATGCCTTGAATTGAATATGTATAGTGAGTAAGTTTAGCCAACTAAACTTGATTTAGGTATCGACCAACAACGGTATATGTTTTACCAAGGAAATTTTGACATGGCCATACGAAGACCATGTATGTAACTTGCCAAGAAAATGCTTCAAAGAATTTAGTTGACTCGATATCTATGAGTCAACTTTTTCAATAATGTAGGCCATCAAGATTGCGATGCAATAATTGTGTATAGTGATAACAATACTTGAAATGTTGATTGAACAACCCTTCGATGTGGAGCCCCTGATGGTTTCCATGAATCAATCTAACCACATGCGAAAGAACAATGCATGCGTAACGTATGAATTTGTCAAGGAACTGTAATTGGGTGTTCATTAATCATGAATGAAATTTTCACGATAAGATGACCATTAGGAGGAGTAGAGCCACAAGAATCTATTAACTATATGCAAAAGTCAAAATTTTCAACAAAAGGGTTTAAGACTTACCTCGAATTTCTTGCAATGACCTAGCGTTATGTGACATCACCAGGAGATGTCAATCTTGGCGTAGTCGCCATTAGGAGAGTGGGGAGATGTGAGGACTCGTAGTTTCTGTTGTGATACCCATAGTCGTGATTTCCCTTAGTTTGTGAAGTCCTCGTTTGGACGTACCTTCGCATGTTTCACATCGCTTGCAAGGATACGTGATGTTAGCTGTATTATGACAGGCAGTTATTCCACTGACGGGATTTGCATCGTTGTTGTAATCGTGCGTTCATGTTTTCCCAAAGGGCCTTGCCTCGAATTTCGTATGTTTCGTGTTTCTACATCCGTGATGTATGCGCTAAGTTTCATGTATTCATGCGCCTCGGCATTATGTTTTTTCGTAGATTACCTGCTCGGGTTATTAAAATAGTATAGATAGCATAGATAATGGCGTTTGCCCGAGTTGTTAGTCATGGTTTCTAAGTGAGGACCTTTAATGAGTCTCGACATAAGTTTTCCAAAGGTCCTAAATGCATGTTATCAAAACACTCAAAGTTTTGCTTATTGTATGTACTCGTTTTGTGTACTGTGTATCAAACACAACACTAATGCATGTTTTGAAATAAATATGTTGACTCGTTGTTTTCGGCCACGGTTGGAACCCATGTATATGTTCTAGGCGTTCTGTATGTGTTCAAGCCTTAATAAACTAAGTCCCCAAAGGAAAGTGAGGTTAAAGCCTAGGTATCTCTACAGAAACCTAATTCGCTTAAACCTATAGCTCTGATACCAATCTGTCACACCCCGAAATATCAGAGCTGGCGTGACTGGTATCTTCATTGCACAACGGAAGTATTATGGTACCAAGACTTCTATAAAATGAACGCCTGATAAGTACTCGAGTTCCAAATGGGTTCTCCTATTCCAACTGTGCCATAGTTTGTATATGTAACCCGAGAAAGAAACATGCGAAAAATCAACATTAAGTTGAGCGAGTTCATAGTTTGTTTGAAAAAGATTTAAAATAAATCTCTTGATAACCGGTTCGTGAGATCATAGTATCTCAAAACATTTGAAATGTCGTATCACGTATATCGGTATCAAAATGTTCTCTTTTATGTTTGTAAACCAATGCATGTAACTGTTGTATTTGTAAACCGGTAACAAAATGTTTTCTGTCATAATTGTCATCAACATTGAAAACCCGGTATGTTATTTTTATTCCTACGTTTTAAGGATCTATCAGCAGGTAACTAGTCCCTGATATTATGTGTCATAAGTAAATAACCAAACCGAGACAACCTTGCACTCTAAACGGACTTGTTTTATTCAGAGTTTCTTAGGGCTCACAAAAGCATTCTGAAAGGACTTCTTTTATTCAGAATGGAGCGTGTCTCAATAGATCTACACCTTTGCACCTTGGTCACTAAGTGATTAATGGTTATTATATAGTCTTTCCTACTCACACACATTGATCATAGTTCTTTCTTTAAACCCGTAGCTAACATATGTCACACCCCGACCCGCAGCGGAATAAGAGTCGGGGCATAATTGGGTTATCACCAAAGCTCATGATGTTTACTAATATGTTTCATATTTATTAAATTCAAAATTACATCCTCAATATTCCAAACAAGTTCATACAATTACAAAGAAAAATAACTAACTAAACAATCCAAAGTCTAAACCGGTTTATTCTTCTAAGCCATCCTATATGTTTCTTGCTGCATCTGGATCACCTGTATCATGTGTAAAAATGGGGATTTTTGGGTCAACAAAAGTTGGCGAGTGAACCTTGTTAGAAAATATTTATTATTGATTTCTTGTTATATTTATTATGGAAAATTGTGCAATAATCATATGTGAGCAAACGTAAATAAACATACAATAACAAACAATAACATACAATAACAAACCACCTTGCATGAATATATAACATGAATGATAATGTAAATGTTGGCAACGTCTCGTTCACGCTCATAGGTAATGGGGAACGGCTCACGCTCATAGGTAATGGGGAGCAGACGGCCTATGATGAAATGTATGTGCGATCAAGGCTCAATCAAACGGAGCCGATCGTATGTTGGCAACGCCTTGTTCACGCTCATAGGTAATGGGGAACGGCTCACGCTCATAGGTAATGGGGAGCGGCATCCTATGATAATGTATGTACTGAAAATGATAAATTTAATCTAAACAATAACCACACAAACAGTTGATACATGTTGAATACACATTTGATCATGGATATGATGGATGCACAAGTGTTTAAATGTAATAAATAATAAGACACATGATACACCCCAAAAACGTGATTAAAACGGGGAATTTGTAGAGATTCACTAACATTGGGTGCGTTCGTTTGATGATGTTGAATGCGCACGAGTTTAGAGGATTGATCGACGATGAATAACTAACCTAATAATAACGAAAAGGTATGGTAAATAAGTGGATTTTATTAATAATTTTAATAGGATTTTTAGATATATTTTGTGAGTTTAAGGTTATTTTCTAACTTTAAAAACATTATTTTTAAGTATTTTTAATTGATTTTTAAATTAAATAAATAAATAAAAAAATAAAAAAATGTTGACTTTTTTTTTGGGTTTGACCGTTGACCATTGACTTTGACTTGTTGACCGGTTCGGTCGTGTATATTGTTTGCACTGAGTGAGGTTCGAACTCGTGACCTCTCGTACGCGTGCACGCAGCTCTACCAACTGAGCTACGTGTCTAACCCGAAATATTTCTGTTTTTAATTATATTTATATACTATTTAATTTATTCCAAAATTCATTTCTTAAAAAGATTTAAATTCTATCGAACCGGCGTGCGTATCAGGTCTCGAACCCGGGACCTGTTGATTAACGTTGCACACAGTCCACTGCTGGACTGTGTGTCTAACCTGGTTAAAACACTTGTTTTTATTTCTCTTATATACTAACTGGAAGTTTTCATATTTGGATTTTATAAAAAGTCTGAATATTGTGACGAATCGGAATAAGACGGACTCGAACCCGGTATCGCTGTGTTTCAATTGCACACAGTCCACCGCTGGACTGTGTGTCTAACCTGAGATATAATCCAATTTATATTAAATTTATATACAGACTAACTTCATCTTTTTCGTTACAATCACCCAGACAACTGATTTTCGACTGAACTTGTTCAATTCAATTAACAGGCATATAAGTGATTAAAATGTAACGGATAGGAAAGGTTTTGGGAATGAACATACCGGAAGATGATCTTTCTCAGAACTCCGGCGAAGTCGTCGGCTCTGTTTTTATGAACTCCGTCTGAGCGGACCAATCAACAGTTTTTGATTAACTAATTGTGGAATTGAAGGACTAAACAAGAGTTATCAGAAGGTTTAAATGATAATACCGTTTCACAGCGCGATTTAGGAAATTTTCAGAAGTTTTCCGGCGACTGCAGATTATCCGATATCGTCGTCTGGGACCGATTCTGATTGGAGGGTTTGAGTTAGTAAAAGTCTAACAACAGATAGAAGATGAAATCATTTAGAAATTTACCATTTTGATGAAAGACACGGTTTTCCGGCGAAAGTCCGCCGAGTTCAAAAAGCGATTCCGACGATCAGAAATTAGAGTAAAAGTGAAATTAGAGGTTCTGTGAATGTTATTGAGTCGCGAGATGATGATATGTTGGAGTAAGAATGTTTTCGGTTTCTAAACCCGAACATCATATGAATTCAAGTTCATTTAAGGCTTAATTGATTAAGAATGTCGGTTTATCGGTTATAATCAAGAATCCGCGATCACTCAAAAGTCCCTGGACGTTTGGAAGCCGATATCGGTTTCAGTTTGGCGCAAACAGGTTGATTCACGGTTGAACTTATGTTTTAATTGTTTCCTAGAATTCACAAAGACATTAAGTGGCGGAGTGGTTATGTGTTTGTTGTTAAGGTTCTCCGGCTGACCCGGGTTCGAAACCCGGCAGCCCCTTTTCATTTTTAATTGTTTTAATTTTATTTTTTAACAATTTTAATTTCCATAATCTAAAATGTTTATTAGTTATGTTTTGTTTAAAATTAAAATAAGCATTAAATGAGCAACAAGAAATTAAACTGATTATTCGATTAATAAACGAAGCGGGTTTGGAAAACCCGTTTTTCGACAAATGTTACAGTATCCCCTACTTTTAGAAATTTCATCCCGAAATTTAAGTAGTAGTGGTAACAGGAATAAGATGCGGGTATTTTTCGCGCATTGAGTCTTCACGTTCCCAAGTAAACTCAGGTCCCCGTTTCGACTCCCAGCGTACCCTTACAATTGGAATACGACTCCGTCTTAAACGTTTTTCTCCAAAGTCCATGATCTCTACTGGTCTTTCAATGAAATGCATAGATTCATCGATCTGAATATCTTCCAGGGGAATATGGAGGTTTTCATCGGCGAGGCACTTCTTCAAGTTTGATACGTGGAATGTGGGGTGAATTCTGTTGAGTTCTTCTGGTAGATCAAGCTTGTATGCTACAGGTCCTACTCTTTCGAGTATCTTGAAAGGTCCTACGTAGCGTGGTGCTAGCTTGCCCTTCTGGCCAAAACGAACTATTCCCTTCCACGGTGATACTTTTAAAAGTACATGATCACCAATGTTAAATTCCAAAGGCTTTCGTCGTTTATCTGCATAACTCTTTTGACGACTTTGAGCCGCTAGAAGATTGTTTCAAATTTGATGGATCTTGTCTGTGGTTTCTTGAATCAATTCTGGACCGGTGGTTTGAGCTTCTCCAATTTCGTGCCAACATACTAGAGATCGGCACTTACGACCATATAAAGCTTCGAAAGGTGCCATGCCGATACTTGAATGATAGCTGTTGTTGTACAAAAATTCAACTAATGGTAGTTGAGCGTCCCAATTTCCCTTGAAGTCTATGACACATGCTCGAAGCATATCTTCAAGAGTTTGGATGGTGCGTTCAGATTGTCCATCAGTTTGAGGATGACAAGCGGTACTGAGGCCTAATCGTGTACCCAAAGCGGCTTGTATGGCTTGCCATGTTCGTGAAGTGAAACGACCATCACGATCTGAAATAATGCTTAACGGTACACCATGACGGCTTACGAGTTCGCTGATGTAGATACGAGCTAACTTCTCGTTCTTGAAATCTTCGCGGATCGGAATAAATTGAGCTGATTTTGTAAGACGATCAATGATTACCCATATAGTGTCATACCCGCCAGAAGTGCGAGGTAACCCGGTAATGAAGTCCATGGTTATGTTTTCCCACTTCCATACAGATATTTCAGGTTGGACCAGAAGTCTGAGGGTCTTTGATGTTCAGCTTTTACTTTGGAACATGTAAGGCACTTAGAAACAAAAACAGCAATATCCTTTTTCATTCCAGGCCACCAGTAGGTGCATCGAAGGTCTTGATACATCTTGTCGGCTCCTGGGTGTATAGAATATCGTGTTTTGTGCGCCTCATTCATAAGGAAATCACGAAGGTTATTGTGGTCAGGAATCCATATGCGATCTAGACAGTACAGAATACCGTCGGATTTAGTTTCGATTTTAAGTTCAGCTCCATAAGACAGCTCCTTGCGTACGTCGTTTTCCGTTACTGAAACATGTTGGACTTCTCGAATTTGATCTTTGATGTAACATCCGCCAAAAACCGGATTTACCAAACCCGCTTCGTTTATTAACCGAGCAACCAGTTAAAAATTTCGTTGCGTATTTAATGCCCAAAGGGTGTGACATTTGATGTCGGTTATGATTTTATGCATAATAGTTTTGAGGGAATTGATACGTTTGACATGATAAAGTATGTATCATAAAACAAAAACTTCAACCATGACGATATTTAAACCTACATGGAACTTCTCATAACCTCCTGGTAATGCTTTTGATCCTTTGCAAAGAATACTTATATATAGGAAGTACCAGCGGCGTATCCACCATATTCTTGTCAAATTTTCGTTGGCTTTATCAGTGAATCATGACCAGTTCTATGTGACTCTAAAACATAAACAAACACAACAACCAAAGCTTGAGTCTCAATTTTGAAAGGATACATGACTGAATGATGACAATACCTCTCTCATTTGTTATGATGAAGGGGTCAGTTTATATAAAAGTGAGACACAACCCAACTTCTTTAAATGATGAGATTGAGATATGTCGAGATGTATGATGATGTGAATGTTAAATCAATGAGTATAAAACAAAACTGTAATATCAATTCGCATTAAAATTCTTGGATACATAAACTCCCAAATTTTACAATTGGGATACGGAAAGATTGAGATAACATAAAGAAAACATTAAAACTAGACGATCGGAGTTGAGTCTTGATTCTTGGTTAGGAAAACTAGCTGGGTGATTCGTTTGAGCCGTTATTATTTTCAACAGGATTGGCGTTGATGTTGTAAGCTCTTCCTCTTGCAGGTGGTGGAGCTTGGTTAGCTTGATTCACCGGATTTGCTTGAGCTTGGGCATGAATGATGTTCACCAAGCGTGGACAAGTGTTTCTAAAGTGGTTTGGGTCTCCACAGTTGTAACAAGCCCGCATAGGTTGTATCATGGGATAGTTGGGTTGGTAGTAGGATTGGGCTACATGTTGGGTAGGTGGTAGTAGTAAAGGTTGTTGGGCTTGACCCACTATCTGATGGTGGGCTTGGGTTGAGGGCTGATGGCGGTTCGTTCGCTGAGGTACGTGACAGGTTTGCATGGTGTGACCTGCACAACCACAGCCGGTGCAATGCTGGCAGGGATGATCAGGAAAGTGATGGTATTGGCAACGGTTGCATTTTGGGTATGGCCGGAGTATGGCCTTTTATGTGGTGCAGGTGAGGGGGCAACTTGAGTGATGGGTGCAGCAGGGATAGGGAAATTTGTTTGTGTGACAGCAAAGTTTCTGGTGTTTCGGTTCCTTTTACCAGTAAACTTCGAAGAGGAGCCAGAATGGTTTGAAGTTTGAGCCTCAATGGGGGCTTTCTTTTTCTCCTCTTTGAATTTACCGTTTCGAATGCGATTTTCGGTAAGTTCCGTAGCTAGTTCCATTGCGGCTTCAAGTGTCGCAGGCGAAGTGCTTAGAACTGAGTCTTGAATTTTTGAGGGGAGGCCTCGAATGTAGTGTTCAACCAAGCGGTACACTGGGGTGAACAAGTTGGGGATCATTTGGTTCAACTCTAGAAACCTTTTGTTGTAGGAAGTATGATCTCCTTCCTTTTGTTTTAACGAGTGGAATTCATCTTCCAACTTCTTGATTTCGCTTCTTGGACAGAAGCGTCTTGTCATTATTTCCCTTAACTCTTCCCATGTTAAGGCCATAGCATCTTCGACTCCTCTCTTACCCTTCTCTGTGTTCCACCAGGTCAGGGCTACTCCAAATAGTCTCCCGGTTGCGTAACGTACCTTGCGATCCTCGGAACAACCGCAATTGAGGAAGGTGTTTTCCATTTCCTCAAACCAATGGAGGAGAGCAGTGACACCTTCGGTCCCTTCAAATTTCGGGGGATCGCAAGACTTGAAGTGTTTGTAAGAGCATTTTTTGCAGGGAGGGTTGTCGACGTTCTGGTCCTCTTGATGGGGAGGATTGTTGGGATTTGCGGCGAGAGCTTGTTGGGCTTGAATTACGATGTCAGGAAGCACCGCGGCCATTTGTTTTGTGATTTGAGTGGCCAAGCGTTCGTTTGACCTTCCTGACCTTCTACCTCCACGTAGTTGCCTAGTCGACATCTACAGGAACGTACATAGGAAGATTGTGAGTTTAAGAAGTTTTTAGGAGTCATGTGTCGTTAAAAATAATAAAAATAACATAAACATCAATAATGCAACTACATCCATAGGATGTCTTGGGTTTGCTCATGTTTGGGCCTCAAATGTCCCCCATACCTTCATCTGTATAGTCATGTGGGCCCCATGACTATTGGCTTAGTAGGATTCACATTGGTATTGGCGGTTTAACACTCGCATCACCCGAATGAAAACCATGAAATATGTTTGCGAGATGTATGGTCGGAGGGTGTCCAGGTGTAGACACAATGACAACTCAAAGTGGGGTTAGCTCACACGACGTTTGGTATAGCATGCTTTGGCCTAATAGGTCCTTCGTACTCTCATCGTTAGTCCCCAGGTAGGCAAACTGGTCCTTTACTTTGGATTTATACGAATGCCAAGCCTAGACAGGACGTTCCGATTACCGGTACTTGTACCCTTCCAGTTACTACATGCCCTGTCACACCCCGACCCGCAGCGGAAAAAGGTGATCGGGGCATGATTGGGTTATCATCAAAGCTCATGACATTTATTAAGCGTTTCATATTAATTAATACAAATTAAATGGAAATTTACAATGATTGCTACAACATGATCTAACTAACAATCTAACTTCTTTGTTCTCTTCTAAGGCATATCCTATGTTTTCCTTGCTTCAACCTGTTCACCTGTATCATGTGTAAAAAGGTTTTTGGATCAACATAATGTTGGCGAGTGAATCCTATGGAAAACATTTGAACAATTTACTTAAATTGATTATGAAATATGTGCACAACCAAACATGAGTAAAATTAGATGTAACTTGATCAACAATCATAAGATGTTAAATGAAACACTCATGAATAATAATGGAACAATTAAAGGCACGCGATGCTCAACTCGTCTCTCACGAGGAACTGAGGGGCCTGATGAATGAATTGCATAAACATGATGATATGAATGACACAACTACAAACAATATAAACTCAATGAAACACACATGTACAATAATGAATTTGAATTGAAGCACGCGATGTTCTACTCGTCTCCCACGAGGAACTGATGGGCTTAATGTATGAGTTTCATATAATTTGACAAAGGAATATAAGTAAATCACAACAATAAAACAATCTAAGTTTAAGTCATGATGTGGTATGGCACAAGTTTAAATAAATAAATTAATTAATTTCATAACACATGACACACCCCAAAACGTGTAATTTAAAAGGGGAATTGTAAGATTCACTCACAGTGGGTGCGTTCGGTTGATGACGTTGAATGCACGCGAAGTGGTTTTAACCACGAGTGAGATTTAACCTAGATAAATCGCATTATGGTTTGGTAAATAAACGGATTTATTAAACTATTTTAATAGGATTGTTGGGTGTATTTTTGTGAGTTTGAGGCTATTTTCTAACCTTAAAAATGTTAATTTTAAGTATTTATAATTGATTTTTAATTAAAATAATTAAATAAAATAATAAAAAAATATTTTATTTTTTTTGCTACAGTTGACTTTGACTGGCGTTGACCGGTTCGAGGCATATTGTTGTGCGCTGGGTGAGGCTCGAACCCGAGACCTCCCGTACGCGTGCACGCAGCTCTACCAACTGAGCTACGTGTCTAACCCGTTATATATCCGATTTTAATTACATATATACATTAATTACAATTAAACAGAAATCCTTTTTATTTTAAAAACAGTTTAAACGACACGGTCATGCACTCCACAGGTCTCGAACCCGGGACCTGTGGTTTAATCCAACACACAGTCCACCGCTGGACTGTGTGTTCAACATGTTATATCATTCGATTTTTATTATACTTAAATACTAATTATTTATTTCCTTTTCTGCCTTAATTAAAAAGAAGAGATAATTGTCCGAGTCGGTGCTGAAGACCGGACTCGAACTCGTGACCAGCGATATAAACAAACACACAGTCCACCGGTGGACTGTGTGTCTAACTTGGTTATTATTCCGGTTATCAATATACTTAACATATATCTAAGGCGACTCCGGTTCAGTAAACAAAAACAATGGTTTTTATTAAGGCAGCGTGTGTGAGACGGGAATCGAACTCGAGACCTTTGCATGTATAACGTTTTATGTGCACACAGTCCACCGCTGGACTGTGTGTCTAACCCGATTAATTTCATGATTTATATTATACTTATATAATACAGAAAAACATCGTCTTCCTCGCTGGAAAATAATCAGAGTTCGGAAATCGATTGGTTCAAAGTTTTTATCGGTTTATTAGTGTTTTACAGTCGATTAAGGTAAGATAAAAGTGAAAAGGAAAAGAAACTGGGCGGAGAAATATACCGACTGGACTCTCTGTTTTCCGGCAGGAACTCCGGCGACAGAATTCAACTCCGGCGACAGGTTCCTTATAGCAGCTAGTCTCCGGAAAGCTTGGAAAAGGTAAGGGTGACTTCGGTATAAACTTAGGAGGTTCAGAAAAGCTCAGAGATTAAAACTCGGTTTTCCGGCGAAAAACAGGAAAGTTCCGGCGATTGGAATTACGCCGTGAAAAGATGTGTTTTTGAGCGAAAAGGTTTGTCGTCGGTTGTGGGTCAATTTATAGGAGAAAAACGAGATGCACTTGGTCTGATTTCCGACTGTGTTCGTTTATTTAAATTTTCCGGCGGTTTTGATTTTTGGTCGCGGACTTCAACCATCGGTTATAACCGATATCTGGTTAATGGTTTACGTTATAACGTAAATTGTAGTTAAGACTCGCGAGAATTCCGGGATTCCGACGACTGAACCGTTTGGGCGCCGGTTTTGAATTCGTAACGACACTTTATCAATTAAATGATTCTATTATTTAACAAACGGAACAAGTGGCGCGAGTGGTTTGTGTGTGAGGTGATAAGTCGCTGAGTGACTCGGTACAGACCCGGGTTCGAAACCCGGCTAGATCATTTCATTTTTATTTTGCGATTTTTGACAGGTTTTCAAAAACTAAATATATATTCCCGTATAATAATTGATTACGGATCGTTTAAAAATATTTTGGGCATTTAATTCGCAAGGAAAATTTTGACTGACTGTTCGGTTGATAAACGGAGCGGGTTTGGTAAATCCGTTTTTTGACGGATGTTACAGTATCCCCTGCTTTTTAGAAATTTCGTCCCGAAATTTAAATTATGATATATTTGACTAAAAGAATGATGATGTTTTGTTTGACAGTTGTATGCTTAACAAAATAAGGGCTTAAGTTTTTGTTCGAGGCGGTAACGTTCCTTGTAAGGGTTAAGTACCCTATTCAGGAATCGCTTTTTGTTGCCTAATGTATGAATATTGATAAACAGGAATGATTCGCTAAAAATGATATCATGCATAAGAGTTTAGATACGTTTGGGAAAGTATGGTTATATCCTAAGGCAAAACTTCTAACACTACAACCTGTATGGAACATAAATAAAAATACAACAGCTGATATTTGAACATAGGTAAACGCAACAGCTCATATTCGAACATGAATAAACACATCAGCAAATATTTGAACATGAATAAACACATCAGCAAATATTTGAACATGAATAAACACATCAGCAAATATTTGATCATGAATAAACACAACAGCAAATATTTGAATTCACATTCTGATAGCATATATGTTTGAATGATGGAAGTTCGTCTCTCGTTTATTATGATGGAGAGGTTAGTTTATGTAGAAATGGAACACAATCCAATCTCTTTAAATAACATGATGATATCAATGTAACACAAATTCCAACCAAGGCAATACTAAATCCTACATGGAACTTCTCATAACCGCCTGATAATGCCTCTGATCCTTTGGCAAGAATACTTATATATAGGAAGTACCAGCGGCGTATCCACCATATTCTTGCCAAATTTTCATTAGTTTTATCCACAAGTTATGATTGGTTACCAAGAAACTAATAAATCCTACATAGAACTTCTCATAACCGTCCGATAATGCCTCTGATCCTTTGACAAGAATACTTATATATAGGAAGTACCAGCGGCGTATCCACCATATTCTTGTCAAATTTTCATTGGTTTTATCAGTGAATTATGATTAGTCCTATAACTCTACAATCAATACAACAAACATAAAATACTGAAATGAAATATATCTGTGCGATCAAGGCTCAATCGAACGGAGCCGATCGTATTGCATGTACTGAAAATGAAATGGATGTGCGCTCAAGGCTCAATCAAGCGGAGCCGAACGTATTGAATGTACTGAAATTGAAATTGTGTGCTCAAGGCTCAATCAAACGGAGCCGAGCGTATTGCATGTACTGAATATGAATAACTTAACCACACAAACAGCCTATGCATGGAACCTCTCATAACCGCCTGATAATGCCTCCGATCATTTGACAAGAATACTTATATATAGGAAGTACCATCGGCGTATCCACCATATCCTTGTCAAATTTTCATTGACTTTATCCGTAAGTTATGGTTAGTTCGATGCGACTCTAGTACAAACACCACAACCACAAGATACTGATAATGAAATTGTCTGTGCGCTCAAGGCTCAATCAAACGGAGCCGAACGTATTGAATGTACTGAAATTGAACAACTTAATCTAAACAACCATCACACAATCAGCCTATGCATGGAACCTCTCATAACCGCCTGATAATGCCTCCGATCATTTGATAAGAATACTTATATATAGGAAGTACCATCGGCGTATCCACCATATCCTTGTCAAATTTTCATTGACTTTATCCGCAAGTTATGGTTAGTTCGATGCGACTCTACTACAAACACCACAACCACAAGATACTGATAATGAAATTGTCTGTGCGCTCAAGGCTCAATCAAACGGAGCCGAACGTATTGCATGAACTGGAAATGTAAATTGAAATGTGCGCTCAAGGCTCAATCAAACGGAGCCGAACGTATTGCATGAACTAGAAATGTAAATTGAAATATGCGCTCAAGGCTCAATCAAACGGAGCCGAACGTATTGCATGTATTGAAATGTAAAATGAAATAACCGATCAAGGCTCAAACAACGGAGCCGATCGTGCGGGCACGCCCTGATCAACCCATAATAAAATGGGGATCAAACTCAACCTCGATGGATGGGGAGCTACGGCCTCGGCAAAAGCATATACTGAAAACAATATATAATATATAATATCCAATAATTTCTCTAACAGTCTACACATGTGATAAAGAAAAACATAAGACTAAACAATAGGAGTTGAATCTGGATCTTCGGCGAAGAGGACTAGCTGAGTATCTTCGTTTGGGCCGTCATTATCTTCGACAGGATTGGCGTTGATATTGAAGACTCTTCCTCTTGCTGGTGGCATAGTGGTTGGGTTTTCTTGGTTTACTTGGTTAACTGGGTTTGATTGGGCTTGAGGGTTGATAACGTTAACCAATTGAGGGCATGTGTTTCTAAGGTGGGTAGGGTCGCCACAATTGAAGCAAACTCGAGCATATGGGAACATGGGGTATTGGGGTTGATGATAAGTTTGGGCCATGTTTTGAGTAGGGGAAAAGGTTTGGTCTTGAAAGGTGCGACAAACATTGCTCAAATGACCATAGCGTCCACAAGTTGCACATAGACGACAAAGTAGGGTATGGGGATGGTGATAAAAACAGTTGTTGCATCGAGGGTGAGGTCCAAGATATGGTTTCTTATTTGGGTAAGCTGAGTTGGGTGCCACTTGGGTGATTGGGATAGCTCGGATGGGTATAGCGTGAAAAACTGGTTGATTACGTTGGGTAGCAGCGAAAAGTCGCCCGACTCTTCTTCTCTTAGGATTGGGTTGAGAAGGTGATTCGGGTTGAGTGGAGTCGGAGGTTTCAGTCGATTCTTTATCCTTCTTCTTCTCCTCCTTGAAGTCTTTGTTTCGGATTCGGTTCTCGGTGAGCTCTGTTGCTAGCTCCATTGCTGCTTCTAAAGTTGCAGGCTTGGTACTTATCACAGGGTCTTGAATCTTTGACGGAAGACCACGAATGTAGTGCTCGATCAAACGGTAGAGGGGAGTAAACATGTTGGGAACCATTTGATGTAATTCGAGGAACCTTTTGTTGTAGGTGGTGTGGTCTCCTTCCATTTGCTTCAATGAGTAAAATTCATCTTCTAACTTCTTGATTTCGCTCCTTGGGCAAAATCGTCTGGTCATGATTTCCTTCAATTCGTTCCAAGTTAAGGTCATAGCATCTTCAACACCTCGTTTTGCCTTCTCTGTATTCCACCAAGTAAGTGCTATCCCATATAGTCGACCGGTAGCATAACGCACTTTGCGATCATCAGGGCAATCGCAATTTAGAAAGGTATTCTCCATTTCTTCAAACCAATGGAGGAGTGCGGTGACGCCTTCAGTCCCTTTGTATTTCGGAGGGTCGCATGATTTGAAATGCTTGTAGGTACATTTAGTGGTATTTGGGGAAGAGTTGAAAATGTTTTGGTTTGCTTGATTGACAGGATTAACGGTAAGTGCTTGTTGAACTTGGATTACAATGTTTGGTATTACGGCAGCCATTTGTTGAGCGATTAAGGCGGCCATGCGTTCGCGGGCTTTTCTTGCTCTCGTCTTCCTACGGGCGAGGTTAGAAGACATCTACAATGAATACATGACAAGAGTATGAGTTGGATGCTTTTGAGATCATGGGTCGCATTCAGGAATGAACATTCATAAAATAATTATAGAAAAATACTACATCCATAGGATGTCTTGGGCTTTGCTCGCTGTTAGGCCCGTCATGCCGCCATACTTTACCTGTGTAATCATGTGGGCCCCCATGAATACCGGTTTTTCATATGGTTCGCACGGTTTCTGCCTGGTTGCGTACACAAAACCCGGAGAAAATCGAGAAATATGTATACAACGTGTGATATTCGGAATGTGTCCAG
The DNA here is from genome assembly GCA_947069175.1 of Scalesia atractyloides. Lineage (NCBI taxonomy): Eukaryota > Viridiplantae > Streptophyta > Magnoliopsida > Asterales > Asteraceae > Scalesia > Scalesia atractyloides. The sequence goes on along the minus strand of CAMTDV010000018.1, from coordinate 37,363,798 downwards.
GTGTAGACACGGTGACACCTCAAAGTAGGGTTAGTTCGAACGACGTTTGGTGTGGCATGCTTTGGCCTAATAGGTCCTTCGTACTCTCATCGTTGGTCCCCAGGTAGGCAAACTGGTCCGTTATATTGGATTTATACGAATGCCAGCCTAGACAGGACGTTCCGACTACCGGTACTCGTACCCTTCCAGTTACTACATGCCCGTCGCAGAACTTACTTTGATGAGATTTGAAAATTGCACAAAATCTTTGGATAATGAGAATATGAAAATAAATTGAATTCATGAACATCGATATGTGTATAATGAATATGTATATATGTATAATGAATATGTATATGAGCATGTATGTTTGACTGGAATGTAAACAAATATGAAACAAATAAATATCACAAGTTTGTATGTAACCACCTAATCAATTTAAAATTTAGGCAGACTATAGTATAGGCTCTAAGGGTCTAATAACCTATCCTATATCCTTATAGTCATGGCTCTGATACCAATGTGTCACACCCCGACCCGCAGCGGAAAAAGGTGATCGGGGCATGATTGGGTTATCATCAAAGCTCATGACATTTATTAAGCGTTTCATATTCATTAATACAAATTAAATGGAAATTTACAATGATTGCTACAACATGATCTAACTAACAATCTAACTTCTTTGTTCTCTTTTAAGGCATATCCTATGTTTTCCTTGCTTCAACCTGTTCACCTGTATCATGTGTAAAAAGGTTTTTGGATCAACATAATGTTGGCGAGTGAATCCTATGGAAAACATTTGAACAATTTATTTAAATTGATTATGAAATATGTGCACAACCAAACATGAGTAAAATTAGATGTAACTTGATCAACAATCATAAGATGTTAAATGAAACACTCATGAATAATAATGGAACAATTAAAGGCACGCGATGCTCAACTCGTCTCTCACGAGGAACTGAGGGGCCTGATGAATGAATTGCATAAACATGATGATATGAATGACACAACTACAAACAATATAAACTCAATGAAACACACATGTACAATAATGAATTTGAATTGAAGCACGCGATGTTCTACTCGTCTCCCACGAGGAACTGATGGGCTTAATGTATGAGTTTCATATAATTTGACAAAGGAATATAAGTAAATCACAACAATAAAACAATCTAAGTTTAAGTCATGATGTGGTATGGCACAAGTTTAAATAAATAAATTAATTAATTTCATAACACATGACACACCCCAAAACGTGTAATTTAAAAGGGGAATTGTAAGATTCACTCACAGTGGGTGCGTTCGGTTGATGACGTTGAATGCACGCGAAGTGGTTTTAACCACGAGTGAGATTTAACCTAGATAAATCGCATTATGGTTTGGTAAATAAACGGATTTTATTAAACTATTTTAATAGGATTGTTGGGTGTATTTTTGTGAGTTTGAGGCTATTTTCTAACCTTAAAAATGTTAATTTTAAGTATTTATAATTGATTTTTAATTAAAATAATTAAATAAAATAATAAAAAAATATTTTATTTTTTTTGCTACAGTTGACTTTGACTGGCGTTGACCGGTTCGAGGCATATTGTTGTGCGCTGGGTGAGGCTCGAACCCGAGACCTCCCGTACGCGTGCACGCAGCTCTACCAACTGAGCTACGTGTCTAACCCGTTATATATCCGATTTTAATTACATATATACATTAATTACAATTAAACAGAAATCCTTTTTATTTTAAAAACAGTTTAAACGACACGGTCATGCACTCCACAGGTCTCGAACCCGGGACCTGTGGTTTAATCCAACACACAGTCCACCGCTGGACTGTGTGTTCAACATGTTATATCATTCGATTTTTATTATACTTAAATACTAATTATTTATTTCCTTTTCTGCCTTAATTAAAAAGAAGAGATAATTGTCCGAGTCGGTGCTGAAGACCGGACTCGAACTCGTGACCAGCGATATAAACAAACACACAGTCCACCGCTGGACTGTGTGTCTAACTTGGTTATTATTCCGGTTATCAATATACTTAACATATATCTAAGGCGACTCCGGTTCAGTAAACAAAAACAATGGTTTTTATTAAGGCAGCGTGTGTGAGACGGGAATCGAACTCGAGACCTTTGCATGTATAACGTTTTATGTGCACACAGTCCACCGCTGGACTGTGTGTCTAACCCGATTAATTTCATGATTTATATTATACTTATATAATACAGAAAAACATCGTCTTCCTCGCTGGAAAATAACCAGAGTTCGGAAATCGATTGGTTCAAAGTTTTTATCGGTTTATTAGTGTTTTACAGTCGATTAAGGTAAGATAAAAGTGAAAAGGAAAAGAAACTGGGCGGAGAAATATACCGACTGGACTCTCTGTTTTCCGGCAGGAACTCCGGCGACAGAATTCAACTCCGGCGACAGGTTCCTTATAGCAGCTAGTCTCCGGAAAGCTTGGAAAAGGTAAGGGTGACTTCGGTATAAACTTAGGAGGTTCAGAAAAGCTCAGAGATTAAAACTCGGTTTTCCGGCGAAAAACAGGAAAGTTCCGGCGATTGGAATTACGCCGTGAAAAGATGTGTTTTTGAGCGAAAAGGTTTGTCGTCGGTTGTGGGTCAATTTATAGGAGAAAAACGAGATGCACTTGGTCTGATTTCCGACTGTGTTCGTTTATTTAAATTTTCCGGCGGTTTTGATTTTTGGTCGCGGACTTCAACCATCGGTTATAACCGATATCTGGTTAATGGTTTACGTTATAACGTAAATTGTAGTTAAGACTCGCGAGAATTCCGGGATTCCGACGACTGAACCGTTTGGGCGCCGGTTTTGAATTCGTAACGACACTTTATCAATTAAATGATTCTATTATTTAACAAACGGAACAAGTGGCGCAGTGGTTTGTGTGTGAGGTGATAAGTCGCTGAGTGACTCGGTACAGACCCGGGTTCGAAACCCGGCTAGATCATTTCATTTTTATTTTGCGATTTTTGACAGTTTTTCAAAAACTAAATATATATTCCCGTATAATAATTGATTACGGATCGTTTAAAAATATTTTGGGCATTTAATTCGCAAGGAAAATTTTGACTGACTGTTCGGTTGATAAACGGAGCGGGTTTGGTAAATCCGTTTTTTGACGGATGTTACATGCCCATCATGAGAACTCACTTTGATGTGATTTGAAAATACAAAAATCGTTGCAAAAGTCATGGAAACTGTGTGGTGTGTGCTCTCATGGATATGATATGTTATGAGAATATGGTTCATGATAGGCATTGTATAATAATATGAACTTATGAACATGCTTGCATAACATTGAATGTAACAATAAACATAAAACATATAAACATCATGAATTTTGCATGTAACACACAAATAATTTTTAAAAATTCTAATCAACTATAGTATAGGCTCTAAGGGTCTAATAACCTATCTTATATCCCTATAGTCATGGCTCTGATACCAATCTGTCCCACCCCGACCCGGAGCGGAATAAGAGTCGGGGCATAATTGGGTTATCACCTAAGCTCATGATGTTTACTAATATGTTTCATATTTATTAAATTCAAAATTACATCCTCAATATTCCAAACAAGTTCATACAATTACAAAGAAAAATAACTAACTAAACAATCCAAAGTCTAAACCGTTTATTCTTCTAAGCCATCCTATATGTTTCTTGCTGCATCTGGATCACCTGTATCATGTGTAAAAATGGGGATTTTTGGGTCAACAAAAGTTGGCGAGTGAACCTTGTTAGAAAACATTTATTATTGATTTCTTGTTATATTTATTATGGAAAATTGTGCAATAATCATATGTGAGCAAACGTAAATAAACATACAATAACAAACAATAACATACAATAAAAAACCACCTTGCATGAATATATAACATGAATGATAATGTAAATGTTGGCAACGTCTCGTTCATGCTCATAGGTAATGGGGAACGGCTCACTCTCATAGGTAATGGGGAGCAGACGGCCTATGATGAAATGTATGTGCGATCAAGGCTCAATCAAACGGAGCCGATCGTATGTTGGCAACGCCTCGTTCACGCTCATAGGTAATGAGGAACGGCTCACGCTCATAGGTAATGGGGAGCGGCGGCCTATGATAATGTATGTACTGAAAATGATAAGTTTAATCTAAACAATAACCACACAAACAGTTGATACATGTTGAATACACATTTGATCATGGATATGATGGATGCACAAGTGTTTAAATGTAATAAATAATAAGACACATGATACACCAAAAACGTGATTAAAACGGGGAATTTGTAGAGATTCACTCACATTGGGTGCGTTCGTTTGATGATGTTGAATGCGCACGAGTTTAGAGGATTGATCGACGAGGAATAACTAACCTAATAATAACGAAAAGGTATGGTAAATGAGTGGATTTTATTAATAATTTTAATAGGATTTTTAGATATATTTTTGTGAGTTTAAGGTTATTTTCTAACTTTAAAAACATTATTTTTAAGTATTTTTAATTGATTTTTAAATTAAATAAATAAAAATATAAAAAAATGTTGACTTTTTTTTGGGTTTGACCGTTGACCATTGACTTTGACTTGTTGACCGGTTCGGTCGTGTATATTGTTTGCACTGAGTGAGGTTCGAACTCGTGACCTCCCGTATGCGTGCACGCAGCTCTACCAACTGAGCTACGTGTCTAACCCGAAATATTTCTGTTTTTAATTATATTTATATACTATTTAATTTATTCCAAAATTCATTTCTTAAAAAGGATTTAAATTCTATCGAACCGGCGTGCGTATCAGGTCTCGAACCCGGGACCTGTTGATTAACGTTGCACACAGTCCACCGCTGGACTGTGTGTCTAACCTGGTTAAAACACTTGTTTTTATTTCTCTTATATACTAACTGGAAGTTTTCATATTTGGGTTTTATAAAAAGTCTGAATATTGTGACGAATCGGAATAAAGACGGACTCGAACCCGGTATCACTGTGTTTCAATTGCACACAGTCCACCGCTGGACTGTGTGTCTAACCCGAGATATAATCCAATTGATATTAAATTTATATACAGACTAACTTCAACTTCTTCGTTACAATCACCCAGACAACTGATTTTCGACTGAACTTGTTCAATTCAATTAACAGGCATATAAGTGATTAAAATGTAACGGATAGGAAAGGTTTTGGGAATGAACATACCGGAAGATGATCTTTCTCAGAACTCCGGCGAAGTCGTCGGCTCTGTTTTTATGAACTCCGTCTGAGCGGACCAATCAACAATTTTTGATTAACTAATTGTGGAATTGAAGGACTAAACAAGAGTTATCAGAAGGTTTAAATGATAATACCGTTTCACAGCGCGATTTAGGAAATTTTCAGAATTTTTCCAGCGACTGCAGATTATCCGATATCATCGTCTGGGACCGATTCTGATTGGAGGGTTTGAGTTAGTAAAAGTCTAACAACAGATAGAAGATGAAAGAATTTAGAAATTTACCGTTTTGATGAAAGACACGGTTTTCCGGCGAAAGTCCGGCGAGTTCAAAAAGCGATTCCGAAGATCAGAAATTAGAGTAAAAGTGAAATTAGAGGTTCTATGAATGTTATTGAGTCGCGAGATGATGATATTGTTGGAGTAATTCAGGAAGTGAATGTTTTAGGTTTCTAAACCCGAACATCATATGAATTCAGGTTCATTTAAGGCTGAATTGATTAAGAATGTCGGTTTATCGGTTATAATCAAGAATCCGCGATCACTCAAAAGTCCCTGGACGTTTGGAAGCCGATATCGGTTTCAGTTTGGCGCAAACAGGTTGATTCACGATTGAACTTATGTTTTAATTGTTTCCTAGAATTCACAAAGACATCAAGTGGCGGAGTGGTTATGTGTTTGGTGTTAAGGTTCTCCGGCTGACCCGGGTTCGAAACCCGGCATCCCCTTTTCATTTTTAATTTTTTAATTTTATTTTTTAACAATTTTAATTTCCATAATCTAAAATGTTTATTAGTTATGTTTTGTTTAAAATTAAAATAAGCAACAAGAATTAAAACTGATTATTCGATTAATAAACAAAGCGGGTTTGGAAAACCCGTTTTTCAACAAATGTTACAACATACCCCTTTGTTATAGAATTTTATAGCATGTATTTCACCCCCGATTGTTAGAAAACTGGAAAACGTTTAAAAAGGAAAAAAGGGGAACATGAACTCACAAAGTCTTTGTAGTGAAAATGGGCCTAGCCCGTTTAAGTCTAAAATCAGGACCAACCAGTCCTCTTGTTTGTACGTAGGACAATCCTGTCCCGTGGTAACTAGGGCAATCCCGTCCCTATCCATGAAACTCATGCACGTTTCGAAAATACGCGAGTGTTTTGTAAAACCGCTATGTTAAGCATAAACCTTTCCTAGACCATTTGAGTTAATTGAAACCCTTTCGCAACATGGTTTAAAATATAAATTTTCGTTCATCGAAATTTTCTGTACTTTTGCAAAACTTGCATGTCTTTCCACCCCCGAAAACATTTAAAAAATGTAAAACTGTAAAAAGTGGGGGTTATGAACTCACCTTGTTATCCTTGTGCAAAGCTAGCTAAATGTGATTCCGTGATGTCGTTCTAAGAACATGAACTTGCTAGCGTGCAACTATAGCGTTCCTATCATGGAATATCTTATAAGCTTCTAAGTACAAACAACATAGTTAAATACGCTTCCGAGCTCTACCAAATCGTTATAACGATTCCTAAAAGGATGTTATTATCTTCATTTAGAATAACCAATCTATGGTTATTTGATTCCATTTGTAGTCGGGATACTAAAAAGTCGTGAAAACGACTTAGTTTTCGAGTGGATTATAATATAAATATATTTATGAAATCACGCTAGTCGTCTTGAATAGAAGGCGTAGATGGATAGTAGTACAACCCTTCGTAGTGTTCGTAAGATGTAATACATATATACTCGAAGATATACCCATATATGTAAAACATTTCGTATCCGAACAACAGTCTTGAGTTATCGTTTGTAATGAATAAAATAATTATATAATCGAATGCTTGTTATAATCTTAGGGTATTGTCGCGTACTTCGTTTAAGCGTTTGAACTGAATATAACAAGTATAGTATTGTTATAAAAGTATTCAAAAGTATTTGAGTCGTCGACATTTGAAATAAATATAACTATATTTATTTTATAAAAGTGCACGAAGTCGACGTGTGAAATAAATACTCGGATTCGCGATGTTTGAAATAAATATAACTAATATATTTATTGTATATAGGTACTCGAAATCTCGACGCTTGAAATGGATATAAATTATCATATTTATGTTATATGTTTTTTTCGAATACTAGGCTTTTGAAATATATTTCCGAATTCCTAAGTACGGAATAAATATAACTAATTATATTTATTGTATAAAAGTATCCAAATTTCAATGCGTTTCCGTTAGTTTTGAATAAAATATACATTTATTTTTAACGAAAAACGGGCAGAGTTTCCTCTGTTTTTGGAGTAACCCGACAACTAAAGTGTCGATATTTCGTCAAAACTCAACATTTCAAAACTAATATTTCAAAACGAACATCATATGACACAATATTATTATCCGTCCGATATTTAGATAATGACGTCACAAGTTACGTTTTAGACAAGTATATTAGTATATGTATAGAGAAAACTTTCTACAATCGACTAATAAATGAAATAATAAAGCTAATATCCCCAAAAGTGAAAATGTATAATCGTTAGTCGGTTAGGTCGAGCTCGGTTTTCGCGCTGAATTAACGAGATTAAACTGTAAATAAACACTCAAACGCGTCGTTAAAACTTTACCAAGTCTTGCGTTGTCTAGTTGACCCGACACTTGACTGGGCTTGACTGGTTGACTTGTGTTGACCACAGTTGACCAGGTTTGACCAAACCGAACCAAGCTGTTGACTGTTATTGAGCCGTATTGACCGAGTCTGACCAGGTGTTGACCGAAGCTAATCAGGTGCTGACGAAGACTAACCGAACCGAACCTGTACCAACTCTGAGTCGGCGGAACCGAGTTGACTCGGAGATTGAACCGAGTTGGCTCAGAGACCGAACCGAGTCGCACCAGGTGGACCGGGACTCGAGCCGAGACCCGAAATGTAAACATCACTGCCGTAAAACCGTCATGAATCTAAAACAAACCCCAAAATCTGAATATCTAAACTAAACCGAGCTTGAACCAAAACTCCTGAAACGAAACTGTAGCTGTGTTGACCCATAACATGACTTTTTTACCCGAACTGGAGCCGAAACTGAACCAAGTCACTTGAAATCGAACCTAACCAGCCACCACCAACATCGTCGCCGCCTGTAACTCACCGAAAATCGGCACACCACCGTCATCGTCGCCGGTCGCGGCCCATCTGGCCGTCGATGTGACGGCGCTGCCGTCAGCCGTCGCCATGCCCCACCGCGAGGGTGGTGGCCAGCACGTACTGCCGCCGTTTCGCTCTCTTTCTCCGACCTCCTCTCTCTTCGATCTCTCTCTCTAAACCTGCTTAAGAGGCGCGTGGGGGTGGGTATTATATGGAAGAAGATGGAGGGTTGTGGTTGGGTGGTTGGTTCGTCGGAAAATCCGGCCGGAACCGACCTTCGGTGACCAGACATGAAGCGAGAGGGAGGGAAAAAAAGGGGTGTTGGCTGAGGCTTTGTGTTAGGGTTTTCAGAAAAATGGTGAACTAATGAGGAAGATGAGTTTATATAGTTATGGTTAGGAGTGGGTTGGGCTCAAGGCCCGTTATCGCGTATCTAGACTTTCAAGCGGCCCAATGACGTTTCTAAAGCCCGTTAACATACCCGAACATTGTGTAACATCGTAAACTAAATTTTTAGGACCATAGATATGTATAATGACGCATGTACTCGATATCAGTCGCGCAAACCCGTCGTCTTCGTTAAAACCGCGTAAATGTGTATGTTATCGTTTCTGATCCGTTTTTCGTTCTTGAACTTCGTAATAGGTCGTAATATACTTGTTCAAGGTTGGTACTCCTAAAATTATGTAGGTATCTGATATTAGGCGCGTACATCAGTCTGTTGCGTTAAAATCGTGTAATATGCTTCGATCATCGTTTCTGATTCATTTTTCGATCTGGTTCCGACTGTGAGTATTAAACTATCAAAAATGATGCTAAATATATCATAATATATGAATGTCAAGACGTACCTGAGTCCAGTGCTCCCGTTTCGTTGTTAACTGCCGATGTGTTCTCGTTTCCGCGGTTTCTGTTCACGTTTACTTTTAGGACATTCGAAGGCACGAGATATTCCTAAAATATATTCGTGTACAAATATACGTATAAAATTTGAAATTCGCAGGCGTTGCCAATGTTTTGTCCTGTGACAGCTCGTTACCGTTTATCGTTCAGCGGTTTCTCCCGAAAATCACTATACGCGCACTATAAGGTTAGTTAGGCGTTCCTAGGCATTTCCAAGCCTAATTAAATTAGTATGTGTCTTAAACACTAGTTATTATCGCCTTAAATGTTTGTTAATCAAATAACTAGGAGCCGAAAAGTACCGATTGTCACATTTGTCACTCGCTCAGATTGGTGACGGTGGTCATATTACTATTGGCTAACCCGTTGTCCAATAGTATAGATTATCAAGTAATGTATACAAAACCCCACATACCGGCTGTAATTTTAGAATACAAAGATGTTGGTGCATAATGTCTATATCTTAGTATTATATCGAGTTTGTATAGTATAGAGCTGAATAAGCTAGTCGTATGAAGTATTTATGTATTGTTGTAACAAGTTCGCCCATAATAGTCATGTATAGCCAAGTCGGCCGAACTTGCTAAGGCAAGTTCGGGCGAACTTAGGTCCTCCATGAGCGAACTTGGTAGCCTATAAATACCTAGCTAGCCTCTCACATTTGTAACTTTGGCATTTTAGAGGCGAAGCTCTGTCAGTTTGTACTCTTGACGTTTGATCAATAAAATCGATGTTAAACTGATTAATTCTTGTCTATTGGTAAACACGACGTAATATTTCCGCTATTATGGGCGTTAGATATCAAATTTAGGTTCCTTAGCATCAAGGATCGGACCTTCAATTGGTATCAGAGCTATGTTATCACCTACGCTCATGAATTTGGACATTTATGGACATTAGGAGGGGTTTTAGACGTAAATCATCAAATAAACATACAATCCACGAACAAAATCTAAAATTGAACGGATAAGATTGTTAGACAACCATTTTCGACAAGATCTATTGTGGAATCATCTCGAAATTCGAAGAAATAAAGATTTTGGATCGAAAAATATGAAAAAAGGCTGATTTGGGAGACCAAGTTCGGCCGAACTTGACCTGTGGAGGTCAAGTTCTCCCGAACTTGACAAGGTTTTTCAAGATTTCTCTCAAGTTTGCCCGAACTTGACTGATTTTCTTTGAAATTAAGCACAAGTTCGCCCGAACTTGGTGGTGGCCAACCAAGTTCGCCCGAACTTGTCGCAGACTGACTAAGTTCGCCCGAACTTGTCATACAAGTTCGCCCGAACTTGTCAGGATGCCTAAAAAAAGAAGTTCGAACTAACTTTGCTTGAAATAGAACTTATGAATAAAAAGGAAGTTCGCTCGAACTTATCATTTGAAATCTGAATCCTTGTAATATGTAAGTTCGCCCGAACTTATTCTTTGATATTTGAACATGTGTATTACATGTTTGGGCGAACTTGATTAACTCAGAATGTTATACACTCTTCCAGTTCGCCCGAACTTGAAGATAATGTTAGAAAAATTTTGAAAGCTTTTCTCGATAAGCGTGCTAATTGTTTTGCATTATTTTTCAGGCACCACGAGTTATTACTATGGACTTTTCCAAGTTCCATAATACGTGTATCACGCTCGACAAAGATCTATGTCCACCTCTGAAGGAGTACGACAGCATCCTGAGGTCTCTCAAAGACTGTCCTATTCATCGAGCGATTACTGAGCGCACAGTTTCTTATAGATCTCATACGTACCTTTTCTGGATGAACGCGAAGCTCAGTGACGATAAGAAGACTATTCTGTCATCTGTGCAAGTAGGGAATGAAGTTAAGGAGTTCACCGTTACTGAAGATGATATACGCAGAGTCTTGCAATTCAACGACAACAAAGACGATCCAATATATCTCGATGAAAAGATTGTTAGAGGGTGTTTCTTTTGAATGGTTTATAAGGGGAGTGTGAACAAATCAACGTTGAAGAAAGGGGAAGTGCCAAACCCCTACAAGCTCCTAATGCACGCTATTATCCATACTTTTAGTCATCGCAAGGCAGGCCTCGACGACGTGCAAGATTATATGGCCTGTATGGCAACGGCGCTTATTCTGAAGAAGCCGTTCAATTATTCAAAACTTGTATTTACGCATATGTCAAAGAATATGGAGGATACGAGATTGTGTCTTTATCCAAGGTTCGTGCAAATGTTGAAAGACGAGAAGTTCACTAATATAGCACGAGATCCAATCGATGTGTTGTACTTAAGTCACCTCGACGATACAACAGTGAAGAAGCTAATCAAGTTTCAGAAACAAGCATCGGCTCCTGTTGCAAAACCAGTTTTCGGGGCAATAGTTAATGAAAATTATGTGGCACCGCCTGATAATAGATGGAGAAATGATGGCATGGTGATGAAAAAGAGCTTAATGCTGAAAAAGAATGGTTCAAAGACTTCAAGCCGAAAGCTATAAGTGAATGGTTCTTAAAGGCCGAGGTTGAAAAGTTGAAAAAGAAACGAGTTGCAAGGAAAATTGAAACTATGCTCGTTGATGAAGATGAACCTGAGAATGTTCAAACTGAAGCAGGTTCAAGTGCAGCAGTAGTTATTGAAAGTCAAGAGACTGAGAAAGTTACACAAGATGATGTAATATCTGCTACTTCTGAACAAGATGATGATTCTGACAAAGAACCAGTAAAAGAACAAGAAAAATCTGAAGCTGAGATTAGAGCAGAAAAATAGAAAGAAATGGATGCTGATTTCGATCCAAATCTTGAGAAAAAGGAAAGACCAGAGAAGAAAGCTAAACGTGTAAAGTCTGCAACTATTTCTTCGACAAAGAATTCAAGGTCTCCTCAAACAAAGGGCAAGAAAAAGAAGAAAGTTCAAAAAGCAGTCAGCAAAAGATACAAAGGAACGTTGAGAAGCGTAGAAGTTACACAAGAACCTTCTGGCGCACATGAGAAAGGAGTTACACAAGAACCTCCTACACAAGAACCTCCTGTTGTTGAAACAAGTGAAGCTGAACGTCCAGGAGTCAGACAAGAACCTCCTGTGATCGTTTCATCGGAAGCTGAAAGTCCAGGAGCTACACAAGAACCTCCTGTGTCTAGTTTTGTGGAAGTACCTGTTATTAAATCGCCTGTTTCTCCAACGACTTCAAATCTTGAAAGTTCTACTCCAAGGAAGTCAACACCAAAGGCTGCTACTCCAAATTCAACACCAAAGTCTTCAGGGCCTAATATATTTGGTGATATGCATAGTGATCCGATTAGTCTGCAAGATTTAAATGATTTCTTTCCAGAGACGAATGTTGAACTTCTAGAAAAACGTGTGAAGGTCTTGGAAGAGAAAGTTGCCAAGAATGAAGAAGAGAAAGCAGAGTTGGTAAAGAAAGTGAACCAAAGCTATGTTGAGAAAGAGATATTGGAAGACAAAGTTAAAGTGTTGGAAAATGAACGTGAATCCTTTAAAGCTTTGATCGAGAATCTGCAAGATGAAAATGAGAAGCTGCAGACAGAAATAGCTGATTTGAAGGCAATTCAAGCCCTAAATGATAGAAGATTCACCAGGTTGCAGAAATTTTTATCTAACTCTCTAGGAATAGATTTCATCAAAGAATATGATCGTCTGGATCAACAAGAAGCCAAAGAAAGGTCTGAGAAAGAACTAGTAGTGAGTGGTAAAGGAAAGAATATTGAGGGTGAAGTCCCTAAATCTTCTGAAGCTGCGAGAAGTCTGATGATGTGATTAAAGCTTCTGAGTCTGATATTCCAAAGGTTGACGAATCTGTCAAGCTTTCTGATCCTATAGTTGCTTCTGGAAAGGACGATGAAGAAGCTGAAAATGTGGATACAGAAAGATGATTCTGAATATGAGGATTGGAATGCAGCAGACGATGACGATGATGATGATCAGGGTGGTGTTGGTATAAGAATCACTGAAGCAAAAGTCTCAAATGAGTTTGATTTTTCCTTGCTAATGGATGATGAATCGAATAGAATGGATGATAAAAGTGAGGTGGAGTCAGGGCAGAAAGGGCCAACTGATGAGATTGATTTGTTGAATGTTGAAAGATTTGCTAAGCCAGTTGCTGCAGTACCCACGAAGCCATTATTGTTGATGTTAGAACATAACGTGGAGGAAGAAGAATTTATACACAACTATACTAAGGAAGATCTTACAAAGTTAGTTGAAGTTGATGCTACAGATCTAGAATTTGATTTTGAAGAGGATGTGTTGAATGTTACCACTTTCGAGCCAAACGATTACCAGTATGTTAGAAGATTTGAGGCTGATGAGTATAATAGATTGATAGTGGAAGATTGGTCTTCTGATGATGAGACAGATCAAACTGAGAAGTACGTCGGTCCTAATTCTGAAAGTTTTCCTACTTCTAAGGAGATGTATAAGCAGTTAGACGAAGACATGCTTAAAGAAAAGATTGAAGAATCTTTACGTGAAGGAAAAGTACCAAAGCCAATGACTAAAGAAGAAATTGCTCAAGCGAAGAAGTCCTGGTTTAAAGATATGCCTCGCGAAGGTAAGTTTGGACGTCCTCTAGCATTCTTTACCAGAGACAAAGACGTTTCTTTGGGAGATATCTTGAGTTGGGGTTGGTTTAAAGAACTTAACGTATATGCAATCAAAAGAGAATTTGGAGTGCAATACTTCAAGTATCTTTCTGATTTCAAGACATTACCTTATTGGGATGTGGAAGAGTTAGTTCAGACAGTTAATGTTACATACCACATGAAGGTGATTGATCAATTTTTGTGGAAATTGATAAAGTTTGAAGCAGTGAAAGGATTCAGATATTGGAAGCCATTTATTCCTAGTTGCAGAATCAAGAAAAAAGACAGGAGAAAAAGACATTACATTGATAATGAAGCGACCAAGGGCAATGAGAAACATGTCGCTGATGCTGATTGAGCAAGACTTCTATCCATTGTTCAAGTGGTGGAAGATAGATCCATCCACTTGTGAAGCAGTTATCCTTTTAAAGTTGAAGAACATTTGGATATCACGAAAGAACGAGTTGAAATACTTGGTTCTCAAGGCATGAGGGGGTTATGGAGGACAATCAGGATTCTTGATCCTATGTGGTTGGTTAACTGCTCAAGAGAAGATATTAAAACCTTGTTCTACAACAAGATTGTGTTTGAAGAACGTGAAAAGGTGCAATCGATGCAGTTTCAGAAAGTGGTGAATATTTGCTCTGCACGCGAAGTTAATTCAGGAAAGATATGGCAAACAAAGTGGAGAGATCTAGAAAGAGTAGAGTTTTTAAAAGAGGAGAAGCGTCTTGAAGCAATTAATGAAAGAACAAGAAAGGCAAGTATTATGAGATTTCAGCATTTGAACAATGTGCCTCCTACAGACCAGACGTCGGATCCTAAGTAAGAGCGACGAAAGAAGCAGTTTAAGAACTTCTTCGGTCGTGTGCGTTAAAGTTTATATGAAGACAAAGTTTTGAAGACTGATACAAGACGAAGACTATATCCAAGGTGGAGTCTGTTGGAGCTGAATAAGCTAGTCGTATGAAGTATTTATGTATTGTTGTAACAAGTTCGCCCATAATAGTCATGTATAGCCAAGTTCGGGTGAACTTAGGTCCTCCATGAGCGAACTTGGTAGCCTATAAATACCTAGCTAGCCTCTCTCATTTGTAACTCTGGCATTTTGGAGGCGAAGCTCTGTCAGTTTGTACTCTTGACGTTTGATCAATAAAACTGATGTTAAACTGATTAATTCTTGTCTATTGGTAAACACGACGTAGTATTTCCGCTATTATGGACGTTAGATATCAAATTTAGGTTCCTTAGCATCGAGGATCGGTCCTACAAAAGACTTAATCACTATAATACAATACAAGTCTTAAAACATTTGGGGTTTTTGCAAAAGCATTTGAGAAAAGAGAACGACTCACCTTGTTAGCTTATAGTCTTTATTTAACAGGCCTCCTGATTCTTAACCTTCTAATAGTTAAGCATCTATTATGATAGTAAGTTTATAATTCTTAGCTTTGTGATAGTTAAACATATAGTTTAATAAAGTAGAATATGTATTAGTGTAAAACCATATCAAACCTGCACAAGCTCGGAACCATAACGTAAGTGAACAAAGTATAGTCTTATTCGGACAACACTTTGGCATTCGTTAGGTGGTTCCCGGATCGATTGGACATAATATCGTATTAGTGATAATTGGTTAGAACACCAACGTATAGAGAGAAGAAGAGAAGGAATGAGCAAAGAAAAATGAATCCTAGGCTTCCTATTTATAGGTGAGGAATATTCCTTCCATTTTTAGGAAGTTTCATATATACCTTCCTTAGATAAAACCTTCCATTGATAAGGCCTTCACTAGATAAAACCTTCCCTAGATATATCTTCCTTAGATAAACCTTCCTTAGATAAACCTTCCCTAGATATAACTTCCTCATATATACGTTCCTTGTATGTTATCTACCCCATATATACCTATTTAGATGTTATCAACCTCGTGTATATCTATTTGGATGTTAAGTTATTAAACTTGCTTAACTGATTAATTAACTTAGATAGCTGATAATTAACTTACTTAGTTGTTAATCAACTTACTTAGCTTACTTAGCTGTTAAGTTTTCTTACCTATTAAGCTTTCTTAACAGCTAAGTTATCTTAACCATTAAGTTACTTAACCACTAAGTATACTTAACTACTAAGTTTACTTAACCACCACATTTACTTAACCATGAAGTTTACTTAACCACTAAGTTTACTTATTCGCTAAGTATTCTTAGCTACTAAGTTTTCTGGTTTAATAGCTCCCTGGTTATGAGTTCTAAGTTCTAGATATAATGGAACTCGTATTTGTGTATTAACTCATTTCAACTTTAACGATAACCACGAGATCTAAACCCACAACGAATGACAAAGTATAGTTAAGTACTGACAACACTTAAACATTCATTGGATCGATTTCAATCAATCGGATATAGGATAGTAATTACAGTTATTACCCTGGTATCCAAGTAGAGTTTCGGGATTTAGGGGCTTTGTTGTAAGAAACAGAGGTACGAGGAGTAGGACGTCGTTTTAAACGATCGATTTGAGCGATCTAAAATTGTCCCAGGCTGCTCTTTATATAGCCCCCTGGGCTTTTCCCGCGCGTCGCGAGAGGAGTAGGGGACTCCCTCGCGTGGTGCGATGATGGTTGACCTGGCATAGGTCTGCCACGTGTCTAGGTAGGCTGGACAAGTGCTGGGCCATGGTGACACGTGTCCTCGGCCACCTTTTTCGCCCAATCATGTGTTTTTCTCGATTTCCGTGTCGATACTTATTGCTTGGACCTTGATTCCAATTGGTTCGGTTTTTAATTGTGAGTCTAATAAGAGTACTTTTGTGCAGTTTGGTTCATCAATTGCCAAGTTTTGGTTTACGATTACGGATTGTTGGGTGACCTATTTGAGGGTTGTTACATCCTCCCCACCTTATTTTAAATCTCGTCCTCAAGATTTACCGGAACAACTAAGGATATTTTCATTTCATTTTCGAATCTAGTTCCCATGTATACTCTGGTCCTCTTTTCGAATCCTATTTTACTTTGGCCATAACTAATCTCGTATGCTTTGGGATTCTCATCTTTGATCTATAAAGGTTTTTCATAGATTTTCATTTATCTCTATATTTTGAAGAGATACTACTAAAGATTTATCAGCTAAGTATTTCCTTAAATTATGAAATGTGTAGTCACCATTTCTTTAGATAATAGGTTACTAGTCCAATTTGCTTAATGATTTAGAATAGTTCAATCGAACCTTAGAATTGATTTTTCCTTTCTTACCGAAACAAACTATTCTTTGCTATGGAGAAACTTTTAATAGCATTCTTTCTCTGATTCGAAATTCTAATGATCATATAGCCTAATCGTTGCCCTTTCTCCTACTTTTGTCTAACATACGGGATGACACTTTTATCCAGAAAGTGCTTCGAGTGAGCAACACTAATACTTGTAGGCTAACTATTGGAGAATCTTATGATTGATAAGTATTAGTCCTACTTTCACCAACATTTATCACACATGTACTCAACATGTCTTTCTATGTTTCGTAGTGTTCCTTCACCTTGCTCAAGATAAGTTGGGTTTCAATGGCTTTTTTAAAACTTTCCCAAGGTGAGAAGTGAAATGACTATCTCGATCTGATACAATAGATAACGAGATTCTATGTAACGAGACTATCTCGTCCACATACAACTTAACTAAGCATTTTATACTAAAGGTTTCCTTCATTGGTAGAAATGAGCTGACTCGGTTTAGTCGATCCACAATTACCCAGATTGTGTCGTTACGATTTATTGTTTTAGGAAATTTGGTAACAACATCCATCGGTAACAATATCCATCTGTTATCAATCCCATTTCCATACTAGCATTTCTAATTGTTGAGGTAAACTTAAAGGTTTCAAATGTTCAGTTTTAACTTGCTAACAGATTAAATATTTAGAGACATAATTTGCTACATCCTTTTCACTTCTATCTATTAGCAAATCTTATTCAAACCTTGATACCTCTTATCACTTCCATGATGAATCATTACTTAGTTTTATGAGCCTATTCAAGAATCCTTTCTCGTATGTTTCCTTGAATAAGTACCCGAATTCTCCTAGGTTTGTGATTACCTCTCCTGTTGGCTTACGAATCTTAGCAGAATTCTGATTACTTAAGATTTGAGTATGGTTGGATCTGGATGCTAATCATTCAATTTCCATCCGTACATCGAATCCAACGAGGTTCATATGAAGTAAAGTAGCACTAAGTTTGTTTCCTAGAAGTTTTATCTTTCTTTCCGAAGTACTCCACGAATATTGATGGGGTTCTAGACATGCCTACGTTTGATTAAAGATTGATTGCTTGACAGAACTTAGTATTTATAAAACTTTGGTTCGCACCAGAGTTAAATAATACTTTTAGTGTCAACAATATGTACAGAAAATGTACCAATAATCACTTTAGGAATCATTATTGCCTCTTACGCTGTGGCAACAATGCTCTTGTGTTCCTCTTGGGATCTCCAATTGTTTTCATTATGTTTTCAGGTGTCTGTGTTAGTTTCAGACAATCTTGGCGAATATGATTTAATTCCTTAATGGAACATATACGACTCCATGTTCTTCTTTCTTGTGTCCACGTATCAACCCATAGGTCAATGTATTTGCTAACTTGTTCATGTTGTTAATGGGTTGTGGTTCAACCATCGTTATCAGATCCTGGATCTTGCTGACTAAATAAAATGAGAAATTAGTACATATTTTGGCAAAGCCAGAACTAGTACCCTTTTCACATATCGGAAGAATTTTGTCGTATGCTTATGACACTTTCCACCAATCATTTGGTGATTTTGTTGCCATTTGTTCAATTTATGAAATAGACAAATTTTCATTTCTGTCAGTTCTTTTTATTATTTCCATTCCATGGCATATGTCTCGATCTTGTGTTTGGATGATCATGTCTTACTATTCTAATACCTCTTTTCGAAAAGATTAGAAGTATACTTCACTTCATTCTCCTCAACATATTTACTAACGGTTAGGACAACTTTAATCCTTTGTAGCCCACGTATTGTCGTAACAACTCTTTATTACTAGTAACGTTAGTAAGATTACAGGTGAAGAAAGTCTTTGTAAGTGTATCTAGTCGTGGTTACTCTTATCTTCTCAAGAGTTTGCAATGAAAGTAGAATTACTCTCATCTAGCGTAAGTTCTAGTTATACGTTTTGTGCCTAGCACAACTTTTTGTTACAGGCTTCCTACCAGCGTTAGGAACGCGTTAGAAATTCTTATACTTTTGATGGCGTCCTAATTTAAAATGTTATCGCCGTTCATCTTGTCGCACGAGCTACGAGACGGGTGATTAAATGGAATAGTGTTCAATATCAGAATTATAGATGTATACGAGAGATTCATGATAAAGAAATCTAAAATTATCATTGATACACCTACTCGTGATTCATCCTAAATTGTCAATCATTATGGCCTTTGGTTATCCTTAGAAATATACATATCTATAGAATCGTATGTTTCATATACTGTAATATACATACCATTCATAAGGTTAATGTATTTAACAGGTTCATATTTCCAAAAACAGGTCAGGCATCAGGTTATGGTACTATTTTGGGAATTCTATAACTTTTTAACATAACATATACCCCATCTTACTCGGTCTCGCCAGAGAGGCAACCCCATCTTACCCGGACAAGCTGGAGAGTCTACCACACCATATCCAATATCGCCGAGAGATAATTATAATTGTATATTCCCATATGAAGGTCCGTTATACGGATCGTTCTTGTCCTAATTTGGCAAACCTAAGATAAACGTGCGGAATCCGTTTGCATAGGCGACATCGTAGACAAGTTCTTTACTGATTAACACCGTTTCATTAATGTTCAAATGTTATATATCCTGGAAACACTTGGACAGAGCTTCGCCGTCCAGTTGACAAAATCTCTGAATCTTACAAATGAAATTACAAGTCTTCTATTTATAGGAGAACAAGTTCGCTGGAGGAGATGCAAGTTCGGGCGAACTTGCTTAGTCATGTTCGGCCGAACTTGACTACAACACTTCCTTTTCAAGCGTACTTGACCCTATATATACATAAACTTTGACATTTCGCTCCTAAATACTGATTCGACATTATACGATGACGTAGGCAACAGACATATGCATCAACAGACTCCCCCATGGATGTTGTCTTCTTCAATTAAGTTCTTGAGTCTTTACTGTTCTCTTGATCTTTATTTCTTGAATAACTTTAAGATCCATGATCTTCGTATCGTCTACAATCCATTTCTTTGTTCTTGCGCTTGTCTTGATAAAACTTGAATCACCATGCTCCCCCTTGCTTTGAGCTTTCTTGTATCTTCAATCAACGTTTTATCCAGCTCCCCTTAAAATCTACTTCCTGTTTCAAAGTTCTTTAAACACTCAAAGAAACATTTCATATTCAAACGTTGAAACTTTTAAACACAAACATTTCAAATTTTAATCTTCTTATCAGTTTTTGACCCTTCTGAGATAATCAAGTCCAAATTAATGACCTTGAATATCTGATTTATGTATCAGGTTCAACTTAATGATCTTGATTAAGCATTTTGACACAAACTGATGTATTTATTCAAATGTAAATTTCAACTTAATGAACTTTTAAACTTTTCAGATCAATTTTCAAAAGTTTTTTAGATTTTATTCAGCAACTCTAGACTTTGAAAATCAGCTTTTAATCATCAGCAGTCGAAACTAAAAGATAATATTATCTTTTTGTTTTATGAAATGAATATCAAACACTAAGTATGTACAAACATATTTACAAATATTTTTTTTTGTTGAGTTTGTGTTAAAGGATCATATCAGTTTTTGAAACATATCACTAGTACCGTTGACCTTTTTATGACACTAAGTTTTAAACAAATTTACCTAGATTGTCGATATGTTTGTCCTCCTAAACTTCAACAAATTTCTCAATTGTTTCAAGATATCTTTAGGTATGAATTATGAAACTTGACTTAACTATGGTTCCCATCTCAGAATATACTCCCGTATCAAGATTCTCTAGATTTCATCTTACAGGTGAGTATAGCGTAATTGATATTTTTATCTGGGTTATGTGAGACCTTGAGAGCTCAGGTTAATACTGCCGTATCGACAAAGAGATTAAGGCTCGACTTTAAAGGTGTTGTTCACTTAAGGAATATTTTGACTGCAATTGATTAGATCTTTCAATTTTTTCAATTTTTCTGCAGTTTTAGGGGATTTTTGCAAAAGCATTATAGAAGTTCTAGGCCATTGCTTATGCAAAATCAGAAGAACTTGTATAATACCTCAGATATCAACTTTCTATAAAGACCTCGTATCTCAGAATCAGGCAATCTCTCAAACGAAATTTCAGAGTACTAAGTCCATATGTCCGAGAGATGTTAATCCACAAGATTAAGCAGTTGTAAAATTTAGTTTATATCTCCGAAACAATTTACTAGACGTGTAAAGCCTATCGAAACATCCACAGTAAGAATTGTTTATTCCTTTTAAACTTTACAAATCCTTAGCATACTGTGATAGTCCACTGATGTACTATCATTTCCTTTTTACACAAAAGTCTTTTTCCTTTTGCAATGTTTTTGTACCTTTTGCTTTTAATATGTTTTTGGATTTCCTGAAAAATTTTTCTCCCCCTAAAATTCAAAAACATATTTTTGGAATTTTTGTTTTTAAGAAAAATATTGACCAACTGATGAGAATCACTTCAATTCTCCATCCATTACTACTTCACAATTTTTCTTTTAAAGCTCTCTCCCCTTCATGATGAAAAAACCTTAACACTTTTGCGTTTGTAACAATTTAAATCCATGAGTTTTGTCTGTTCAACAGTGAGGGTTCTGTGAAATTTTTCAAATTTTTCTTCAAAAAATTTGAAAATTTTTTCAAGTAAACGTTATTAGAACATGTTTTCGAAAAATTTTCTCCAAATATTTTTCATAAAATTGAAAAGTAAACGTTATTTGAATTTTAAATCTTTTAAAAAATTGGCCTTTATATAAAACTTGATAACCCGGCCCATCTTTATTGTGTGCCACGGAACTCCATTCTCAGTAATTTACTTTCTTCTCAGGAGTTCCTGCACAAAAAATCAAACAATTAGTTGAATAGAGACACCCAAGCCTTTGTAGTCTTAGGCGTTGTTTCTTCAACCTTAATTTTGATTTTCTTTACACAATCTGATTTATTTTGGACTTTCTCAAGTTTCGGAAAGTTCTCTAAACTTTCAATTTTTACTGATTGTGTAACTTCTTTTTCTTTTACGAACCATGATTGATTTTTCGTTAAAGCTTTCTTGAAATACAATGTAGAAACTCTTTGTTCATTACCATTTGAGGATTCACCAGTTTCAAATTTTAAAAACTTAGTAATAACTGGTTTCACCTTGTTTGTAGTTTCTGTACATTGTTTCAAAACCTGAGTTGGTACTCCAGAATTTTTGTTATCAATATGAACAGATTTAGGATTAATTTGTAGACATTTTTTAGCAATGTGTCCAGTTAAACCACATTTATGACACACCCTGTTATCATATCGATCTTTTCTATCAAACCATACACTAAAATCATAACACTGATTTGACGTATGGTAGCCATTTTTCCTGCTTCTTCTGTACCTTTGATTTGACGTTGAAGCACTGCGGTCCGACCTGCACCACTTATTCTCAAATTTTTGTGAGTTTTGTTTTTCAAATTTGTTTGATTTTTTATAATGATTGGATGATTGTACCGATGAACTTTTATTTTTAAAAGTCTTAGAATTTTTAGAACTTTGTTTTTGTTCTTCATTCTGCTTAGAAGGTTCTTGCGTTGAGCATTCACCTTTTTCAGAAGATTGTAGAACAGTTTCTTGAAATTTCTCTTTTGGTTTTAAAAATATTTCATGTTTATCATTTTTAGGTCTTTCATCATCGATATCATCATCACAATCTTTAATTATGACATCGTTATAATTTGTAACAATGTTACTTATTGGAATTTCCTTTTTATTATTATTGATCGGTTTTGGACATATATGATCTAACTTTAATGAGGAGCTCACAAAACCTTTCAATAATTTTTCTGATTTAACAGCTTTATTTTTAACAGTCTCAACTTCTTTTTCAAGTTGAGCTATTTTCTCAATATGAGAATTTATTGCTATTTGATTTTCTATATTTAATTTTTCAAAAACAATTTTTTCATTTTTAAACATTTTTATTTCATTTTGAAAATCTACTACCATTTGTAGTTTTTCATTTTCTAAAATTTTTATTTTGTTTTCAAAATTCTTTTCATTTTCTTTTAACATTTTATTTTCTAATGTCAAACTCTCTAGATTGTATAAGAGTTTGGCATTATCTGCCAGATAATCATTCAGATCTACATCAAATCCTTGGCAGACTGGTTTAGAACTTGAAGACTCTTTTCTTTCACAGTTCTTTGCCATTATACTCCCTTCTCTCTTCAACTGAACATTTGAACTTTGTGCTTCCCGATCATTTCCTTGATCCCTAACACGATCAGACTTCTTCTTGATTAGCACCTTCTTGTTCTTAATCATCTCAACATTTTCCAAAATTTAGCGCCTCTAGATTTCCACAATCCTGTGCAGTTTTCTACCCTGGTAACAAAACCAAGATATCTTCTTTTATCGATTGCTGTAACGAGGTTAGGATCTTCTTTTCATGGGAATATGCAACATTCAGTTAAGTTGTAAACTTCGATACTGCAAACTCAGCTCCACGTTCATCTACTGGCCATTTAAATCCTGTTTGAATAGCAACCCAACCATAGAGGTGATTTGCTTGTACCTAGTCCTCGAATTTTTCATTCCAGGCTTCATACTCATCTATACTCATCAACATTGGCGGCTTCACAGACTCCATTTCATTTTCCAAACTAATCTGTCGTTCAAAACACTTGAAAAATGATTAGCAAATAGACAATTTTAGTAAAATTTGACTTCTTAATCGAAAATCGATTCGCTAAAGCGTTTAAATTTTTTCGGAAACTGTTTTTATCATATTAGAGCTTTAAACTCGTCTCATCGATACGAATCTAATGATATATAATGTCCGAGACGTTTTTCAGGATTTTTTTATAAACCCTTAGACAAGTTCGGGCGAACTTGTACGCTTTCAAACAAGTTCGGGCGAACTTGTGATGGTTTTCAAGAGAGATGACAAGTTCGGGCGAACTTGTATGAATTTCAACAAATTTGATCAAGTTCGGGCGAACTTGATTAAAATTGATGAAAAATAGCTAAGTTCAAGCGAACTTGAGTGAAATTTCTTGAAAAATCAGTCAAGTTCGGGCGAACTTGATGAAAAAAAGAAAGTGAAATTATCGCAAGGGCAGAAAGACAAATTGAT
The DNA here is from genome assembly GCA_947069175.1 of Scalesia atractyloides. Taxonomy (NCBI): domain Eukaryota; kingdom Viridiplantae; phylum Streptophyta; class Magnoliopsida; order Asterales; family Asteraceae; genus Scalesia; species Scalesia atractyloides. The sequence goes on along the minus strand of CAMTDV010000018.1, from coordinate 37,339,640 downwards.
ATCTAATGTCCATAATGGCGGAAACAATATGACATGATTACCAAATAACAAGAATTAATCAGTTAAACTTCAATTTATTGATAAACTTCAATTCTCCAAATTGACAGAGCTTCGCTACACAGAGCACCAAAAGTTACAAATGAAGAACTCAAGCTAGCTATTTATAGGATATCAAGTTCGCTGGTGAGAGACTAAGTTTGGGCGAACTTGACCTAGTCAAGTCTGGCCGAACTTGACATCAACACACCATTACCAGCGAGCTTGACTACCAACTACATAAATACTTGATTTTGTAAGCCTATTCACATCTAATCTATACATACTCGATATAAGACTAAGACATAGACATTCTGCACCAACAGACTCTCCCTTGGATATCGTCTTCGTCTTTTATCAGTCTTCAATAAATCTTTAACGTTAACGCCCAAAGAAGTTTGTGTACGGCTTCTTTCGTCTTTCAAGCTTTGGATCTGGCGTCTAATTAGTAGGTGGCACTTTAGTCATAAATTGGTACCTTCTGAGCCTTGCCGCCCTACCTCTTTCATTAATCTCTTTGATACGCTTCTCTTATTTCAAAAACTCTACCCGTTCAAGATCCATTTAGCTTGATTCCCACATCCTACAAGAGTTAACTTCAGGTGCATAACATACATTCATGACCCCCTAATATTGCATTGCTTGTTCTTTTCACGTTCTTCGAAAACAATCTTGCTGTAGAACAAACACTTGATGTCTTCTTTTGACCAATTAACTAGCCACATCGGGTCTAGTATCCTTATCGTTCTCCACAGCCCTCTCAAACCTTGAGCTCCAAACATTTCAACCCTCTCTTTAGTAATATCCAGATGATCTTCAAACTGTAGTACAATCACTGCTTCACAAGTAGTGGGATCAATCTGCCACCACTTAAACAACGGATAAAAATTATGTTCGATCAGCATCAAAGGCATGTTTCTCATTGCTCTTGGGCGTTTCATGATCAATATGATATCTTTATCCCCAGTCTTCTTGTTTGTTTTAATACGGCACTTCGGGATGAAAGACTTGATCATTTTCCAAAGTAATTGATCAATGAACTTCATATGATACGTGGCGTTCCTTGTTTGAACAAGCTCCTCAACATCCAAGTAAGGAAGTGTCTTGAAATCTGCCAGTATTTGAAGTATTGAACTCCAAATTCTCGTTTGATGGCGTAAACTTTCAGCTCTTTGAACCACCCCCAACTCAGTATATCACCCAATGACACATCTTTGTCTCTGGTGAAGAATGCTAGTGGACGTCGAAACTTATGTTCTCGTGGCATTTCTTTGAACCAGGACTTTTTAGCTTGAGCTATCTCCTCCTTTGTCAATGGTTTAGGAACTTTTCCATCACGTATCGATTCTTCTATCTTTTCTTTCAGCATATCCTCATTCAACTGTTTGTACATCTCCTCGAAAGTAGGAAAACTATCTGTGTTAGGACCGACGTACTTCTCAGCTTCATCCTTTTCTACATCAGAGGACCAATCTTCCATTATAACTTTGTTGTATTCATCTGCTTCATATCTACGTTGATAATGATACTCATTAGGCTCAAACGTATTCACATTTAGTACTCCCCTCTTTGAAATCAAAATCAAGTGATTCTGCATCAACGTCGATCAACTTTGCTAAGTGTTCTTTAGAATAGTTGTGCACGAACTCACCTTCTTCAACATTATGTTCAAGCATAAGTATCAAAGGCTATATCGGAACTGCAACAACTGCAACAACTTCATTGGTCGTTCCTGCTTTCCCTGACTCCCCCTGATTTTGATCGTCTATTCTGTTCAATTCATCATCCATCAGTGAGGTAAAATCAAACTCATCATTCATTGTTGCATCAACCACCTTCAACCCTGTACCACTTGGATCATCATCATTTCCTCCATCATGGTCAGAATCATCTTTCGGATCATCCTTTGGTGGTTCATCATCTTTTTCCTCATCTTCAGCTTCATCATCGTCCTTATCTTCAGTAACAGTTACAGTATCAGAAGGCTTGACAGATTCGTCAACCTTAGAAATCTCGGACTCAGAAGCTTTAGTAGATTCTATCTCTTTTACAGGTTCAGTGATCTCTGGCATACTTTCGATCACGTGCTTTCCCTTACCCTGTTCAGCTAGTTCTTTTTCAGCTTTCTCTTTAGCTTCTTGAAGATCTAAATGTTCATATTCTACGGCAAAATAAGTCCACAAGCTATTTGTCAGAACCTTTTGCAATCTGTTGAAACGTCGATCGTTCATTTCTCGTTCTGATCGAAGCTCTGCAATCTCTTTGATCAATCTTTCATTAGCTTCTTGCAAGCTTTCAACTAGAGCTTTTAGATACCCTCGATCGCCCTCTAGGAACTTGACTTTGTCATTAAGTATCTCTTTTTTAACTTCACTCTGTTTCAGCAATCTCTCTAACTCAGCCTTTTCAGATTCATTCTTCGTTACTCTATCTTCCAGAATCTTCACATGTTTTTCTAGAACATCGACGTCTGTTTCTGGAAAGAAATCATCTAGATCCTGAAGATCCACCGGCACATTTGGAATATCACCAAATATCTTTGACTTTGGTGTTTTTGGCGTTGATTTAGGAGAAGCCTTTGGTGCAGAAGCTTTTGGAGTTGATCTTTCAAAATGAGATGCTGTTGGAGTAGACTTTGGTGTAGCATGAATAACATTATCCAATTGCGATCCCGGTAGATGCTCTTGAGATTCAATGATCGGAATATCTAACAATCCAGTCTCAGGAGGTTCTTGTGTAACTCCTGGACTTTCTGCTTCAGCAATGATAGTAACAGGAGGTTCTTGTGTGACTCCTTTCTCCTGTGCACAAGAAGGTTCTTGTGTGACTTCTGTGCTCTTCGGCTTTCCGACATATCTACGACTTGCTGGTTTTTGGGCTTTCTTTACATTCTTTCCTTTTGCCTTTAGAGACCCTAGAGTCTTCTTAGATAATTCAGTTGCTGAAGACTTTGTTTGTTTTGCTTTCTTCTTTGGTCTCTCTTCGTCAGATTCTTTTTCTTGCTCAGGCTCATAGTTAGCATCAGTTTCTTTGACTTTTTCAACCTCCTTTTCTGCAATTTATTTCTTTGTAACTTTCTCAAGCGAGTCGTCACTGTCATCATCATTTTCAAAAGTTGCAGATATCACATCGTCCTCTTGAGTTGTCTTTTCTGCTTCTTGGATTTCAATCACAATTGCTGCACTAGATCCAACCTCTGTTTGTACATTTTCTGTCTCATCTTCATCGATTAACATAGTGTCTGCTTTCTTAGATGCGCGTTTCTTTTTCTTCTCCTCCAGCTTTCAAAAACCATTCACTTCGAGCTTTAGGCTTGAATGTCGCAAACCATTCCTTTTCAGCATTCAACTCCTTTTCGTCACCACTACCATCATTCCTCCACTTATTTCCAGCAGGTGCAACATAATTTTCATCTTTCAACGCTCCAAATAGTGGTTATGCAACTGGTGCTGAATCCTGCTTCTGAAACTTGATCAATTTCTTCACGGTAGTTTCATCAAGATGACTACAATGTAAGATGTCATTTGGATCACGTGCAATGTCTGTGAACTTTTCATCAATGAGCATTTGCACAAATCTTGGATACAGGCACAATCTAGTATCTTCCATATTCTTTGACATATGAGTAAACACGAGCTTTGAATAGTTATACGGCTTTTTCAAGATCAACGCCGTAGCCATGCAAGCATATAGTCTTGGACATCATCGAGACTTGCCTTTCTATGGCTGAATGTATGTATGATTGCGTGCATGATAAGCTTGTAGGGTTTGGAACTTCCCTTTCTTCAATGTACGTTTGTTCACGCTTCCTTTGTAGCCCATTCAGTAAAAACATCCACGTACCATCTTTTCATCAAGAAAAATTGGATCATCTTATCATGTTGAACTGTAAGATCCTCCTGATATCATCATCAGTGACCGTAATACTTTTATCTTCATTTCCGACTTGAACGACTGAACTGATAGTCTTCTTGTCTTCACTAAACGAAGCATTCATCCAGAAATGATAAATGTGCGATCGATAGGACACAGTTCTTTCAGTGATAGCACGATGTATCATACAGTCCTTCAAAAACTTCAAAATACTATCATACTCCTTTAGCGATGGACACAGCGTCTTGTCTAGAGTAATACAAGTGTTGTGGAACTTGGAAAAATCCATCGTGATTACCCGTGCTGGAACTGGAACCTGAAAATCGACGCAAAACATTTAGCATGCATTTCGAGAAAAAATTACAAAATTTTCAACATATTACATTGACGAACTTGATTTTGAATTTACAAACATATTACTACAAGTTCGCCCAAACATGCTTACAGAACATGTTCAATCAACTCAATACAAGTTCAGGTGAACTTGTAATTATACATTTCAGTTTTATTTTCTAAGTTCGAGCTAACTTCTTAAACAAATCACAATTTCAGATTTTAACCTAAGTTCGGTTGAACTTAATGTTTGAACATGGATTTTATTGTTTTAGGATGCAAGTTCGGCTGGACTTGATGAACAAGTTCGGGCGAACTTGTCATCTTCTCCACCAAAACATGCAACATTCAATTCATATCAGTCTGAATGAATCCATCTCAAATCTATGGTCGTTTTATGTTGATTATTACAATTTTAAGTTCAATTTGTCCATAAGAACCCTAAATCTACCAGTTTTAACACTTTCAGATCTAAGATAACCGTTTTAAGTTCAATTCATGGTCCAATGAACGATTTCTTACCTCTACCATTGCAATAGATGTGCTAATCACCTAAAGCAATTCAAATTTTGGCAGCACAACGGTAGATTATTTGCAATTTTAACAAAATTCTCTAAATCGGCAAATTCGCTCAGGGTTTTCAGATCAGTGATAATGAAGTTCGGCCGAACTTGCTTTCTATTTATACCCTAGCAAGTTCGGGCGGACTTATAAGCCCATAGCCCAAAGTAAGTTCGGGCGAACTTACATAATCTCAACAATTACTTACCAAGTTCGGTAGAACTTGTTTCACTGCAAATCTCTAAACCTGTTAAGCAAGTTCGATCAAACTTATCTAAACCAAGTTTGAATTTTCAAGATTTTGAAATTTTAGTCCTTGAACTTTTCACATTTTAGCAGTTCTAAAAATCCACTCAGTTGACCAAGTCCAAGCTAATGACCTTGGTTAACCGATTTGTCTGCCGAGTCCAAATTAATGACCTCGGTTTGACCCGTGATGAACAAACTGTTGACTTTTTCAAAATCAGAGTTTCAAATTAATGATCTTTTCATCGTTTTGGCTTATCAGTTTTTACAGATTAGCTCCCAGCCTGTTGTCAATAAGATTCCCATCAGTTTAGCACCTTACCAGACTTCGAAGATCCATTTTCCAACATTGGTTTGCTGAAAACAATGTAGAAACAAAATATTTTTGTATTTTTGCAAGTTTATGCTAAAACACAATGAAAATCTTTTTGATTTTAATCTGTAAAGCAGATAATCTATATACAGAACAAGGTAAACTATGTACAAACATATTTAAAGACATATTTTTGTGAATTCATGTCTAAGGATCATATCAGTTGTTTGAGATATATCACCAGTACCGTTGACCTTTAGATGACATTTAAGTTTTAAACACGTTTACATAGATTGTCGATATGTTCGTCCACTTAAACTTAGACACATTTCTCAATTGTTCCAAGACATGTTAGGTATGGATTATGAAACTTGACTTAACTATGGTTCCCACTTCTTGAATATACTCCTGAATCCAGATTCCCTAGATTTCATCTTACAGGTGAATATAGCATAATTGATATCTGTATCTGGGTTATGAGAGGCCTTGAGAGCTCAGGTTAGTACTATCATACAGAAAAAGAGATGAAGGCTCGTCTTTAAGGTGTGTTTCATTTAAGGAGTCTTTTCAGCACTGCAAATGAATAGATCTTTCAATACTTTTCAAGTTTGCATGCAGTTTTAGGGGTTTATAGCATAAAGTATTATAGAATTATAGGCTATTGCTTCCGCAAAATCAGAAGAACTTGTATAATACCCCAGATATTAACTATCTATAAAGACCTCGTATCTTAGAATCAGGCAATCCTTCAATCGAAATTTCGGAGTACTAAGTCCATACATCCAAGATGTGTTAATCTACAAGTTTAAGCAGTTGTAAAATTTAGTTTATATCTCAAAAACAATTTACTGAACGTGTAAAGTCTATCGACACATCCACAGTAAGGCTTGTTTATCACTTTTTAAACTTTACATTTCTTTAGCATCCTGTGATAGTCCACTGATGTACTATCATTTCCTTTTGTGACACCAAATTCTTTTTGTCTTTTTCAATGTTTTTTGTACTTTTGAGATTTTTCATATGTTTTTGTATTTTCTCAAATATTTCTCCCCCTAAAATAAAAAACATATTTTTGGATTTTAGTTTTAAAGAAATACTAAGCTAAAAGATATACAAACCAATGTGGATCACGTGAACTCGTCGTCCGATCCGTATTCAACCTCAACTTCTGCACCTGTCAGCAAATTTTTAATACCATTAAGCTTCATTAGATATTTAAATCTTGTTAAAGGAAAAACTTTGGCATAAAAATCAGCCTTTTGTTCATTGGTTGGATTTTTTCTATTCGCACCAACTTCTTTTCGTAGCAGTAACGAATGAAGTGATAACGAATTTCAATGTGTTTAGTGCGTGAGTGATGAACATGATTTTTCGTGATATTGATCGCTGCCTTATTATCTACAAATAAAGGCGTATCAATAAATTGCAGACATAATCCCTCATCTGTTGTTGAATCCAGAGGATTTGAGAACAACAGCTGGAAGCAGAAATGTATTCTGCCTCACAGGTAGAGAGAGAGAGACCGTGGTCTGTTTCTTGCATTGCCATGTTACCAAACGAGTTCCGAAGAACTGGCAACCAGCCGTTGTAGATTTAGAGTTCAGCTTGTCCACTCCGAAGTCTGAGTCAGCGTATCCTGCTAGATCAAAGTTTTCGTTCTTTGGATACCACAAGCCGATGCTTGGACATACCTTCATGTAATGGAAAATTCGCTTGACTATTTGCATGTGTGACACTCGAGGATTGGACTGGTATCTCACGCATAGGCAGGTAGGATACATGATATCTAGGCGCGATGCCGTCAGATACATCAGAGATCCTATCATTGATCGATAGAGTATGTCATCAACTTTGGTTCCAGTCTCGTCAATGCAAATCCCATGATTTAGTGCCAGTGGAGTCGAAAGCGGCTTCGAGCTATCCATTTCAAACTTCTTGAGAATATCATGAACGTACTTTGTCTGATGAATGAATATGCCATCTGGTAACTGATCGACCTGTAATCCGAGAAAAAATTTCATTTCACCCATAGAGGACATCTCGAATTTTTTTTCATGATCTTTTCGAACTCTTTGCAAAGACTATCATCCGTTGAACCAAATATGATATCATCCACATAGATTTGTACGATGATTAGATGAGATCCGACTTTTCTGGTAAACAATGTACTATCCACTGTGCCTCTTGTAAAGCCGTTTCCAATGAGATGTTGCGATAACGTCTCGTACCAAGCTCTCGGGGCTTAGTGTTATCCGTCTAGGAGATAAGTTTTGTTCTTGTTCAGCGGATCGACAAGCCCTGGTGGTTGGCCGACGTACACCTGTTCACGTAGTTTATCATATAGAAATGCGGATTTTACATCCAACTTGTACACCTTAAAGCCTTTCCAAGCTGCGAACGCGAGGAAAATGCGGATTGACTCTAATCGTGCAACCGGTGCATATACTTTTGTGTAGTCAATACCCTCTTGCTGGTGGAAACCTTTTACAACCAACCCAGCTTTGTTTTTGATAATCACTCCCCGATCATCCCTTTTACACTTGAAGACCCACTTTGTATCTATTGCTTTCTGCTTTGGTGGTAAGTCTACAAGCTTCCAAACTCCCAATTTCTCGAACTGTAATAGTTCCTCTTGCATTACTATCACCCAGTTCTCTTCACCCAGAGCTTCATTAACAGTTTTTGGCTCTATTTGAGAAATGAAACATGAATAGTAGCAATAGTTTTGAGTAGGAGCAACTCGGGTATAGAAACAACTAAGTGCTTTGTTGATTTGGCTTCGTGTAAGCACACCAGTTTGTAATTCACCTATAATATTCCTTGAAGGATGGTAAGAATATGATCGTGGCATTTCTTCGCTAGGAACATCAACTGAGCTTTGCTGATTTGAGATGTTTTGATCAACGTTCAATTCAACATTAGAGCACTTGATGAAGCTTTGTTCTGATTGCTCGGGCTAGCAGATTGATTCAACATGTTGGATATCTGCTCAACTTCTTCATCTGATGAGGATTCACCATCAGCATCAAATGTCGGCGCTTCATCAGAGTTAGAGTTCTGATTCTGAGGCATATTTGTCACTGTTGTTTCATTTTCTGGTTCAGAAGAATCATTCGATGGAGTTATAGAAGGTGTGACTTCTGCTTCAGAAATATTTTCAACTTGAACACCGCTATTACTCAGACCTGCTTCGGAAGACGAAGTATCCAACATGGGTTAATTAACCACAATTGGTCTAATGATCTGTTCTTAATTCGCCAATTGTTGAAGATAATTTAACACTGCAATTTCTTCGTCAGACGGTTCTTCCGGCAAGTCAAATGACTTCCATAGATTTTGATAGTTGAATAACCACGCGTCACCTCTTCTTTGAATATGATTCCTATAGTTAAAACAATCCATGCTGTGCTACAATTACCTTTCTCAAAGAGGGAACATATACTCTTCTTAACGGACTCGCATACCTGACAAAGAAACCTTCCAGCGTTTTGGCCCCGAATTTACCATCTTGATCAATTACAGTACATGGCGCACCAAATAGCTCTAGATACTCCATATTTGGTTTCCATCGGTTTATCATTTCAAAACATGTCTTTTTGGATTGTTTGACAGTTAAGACCCTGTTTAGTGTATAACAAGCCGCTGCAACTACCTCACTCCAGAAGCTAACTGGAAGTTTCGAGTCTGCAAGCATGGTTCTTGCTGTTTCGATTAAAGTTTTGTTCTTCCTCTCAGCTACACCGTTTTGCTGCGGAGTATAGGGTGCACTGAATTCGTGCAGAATTCCCTTGGCGTTGCAAAATTCTTTCATCTTATTATTCTTGAATTCCGTGCCGTTGTGACTACGGATTCGTCTGACACCAAATTATCAAACGTTTCATCTTTTGATTCTTGGAAGAAAACCCATGAATAACGCGAATAGTCATCTATGACGACCAAGAAGTATAAGTCTCCTGAAATACTTCGAACATTCACAGGAACAAATAAATCCATATGGAGACGTTCAAGTGGCAGCTTAATAGAATTTAGAATCATCTTCGGATGTGACTTTTTAATCTGCTTCCCCTTTTTAGATTCTAGACAATGATCAGTCATATGAAAGCTCCGAAGATTCATACCCTCAACCAGATCGTTATGTACCAGAAAATTCATTTTTTCGTAAATGAATGTGCCCCATTTTCCGATGCCAAAGAATAGAATCTTTCTCTGTAGCTTTCGTCACAAAACATTGAGCTGATTTTGATGATGTGGTAGCGACACCCATATCTTAGACATATAACTCGTTCTCGCGTGGGACGCGCATGAAAATCCAATCATCAGGTATTTTGAAGCCCATCTTTAAAATCATACACTCTTTATCGTTGAAATGCACAGTGAACTGTTTGTCACAAATCTGTGAGATGCTCAGAAGATTGTTTCAAGCTCAGCAATGTAGTTTACTCGATCAAACGATACAATGCCATTGGAGAGTTTTCATTCGGCGACAATCCTTCCACCTTGATTACCGGCAAATCCAACATATCCGCCGTTCATAGCTTTTATGTCGAACAAAAGAGCTTTCATCCCTGCCATATGTCTGGACGCTCCACTATCAAAAATCCACTTTGAAAGAACGGATCTTTGGAGCCCCTGCACATTTTAAGATCTAGTTACACAGTGCGACCCAAGCCTTCATGGTCTTGGGTTTGGAATAAAAAGCTTGGTAATCATCCTCATAATCTCCATCTGAGCCTTCACTGCCAGTTACATTTTAAAAGTTCACTTTCTTTTTACCTTTGTTGATTTGACAGTTTTGGTTTTGGTCTCAGATTTTGATTCTTTGCTATTACCAGTCTTAACAAGCTCAGATCTGGTAATTTCAGATGTTGTTGACTTTTTATTAGCAATCCAGTCTTGTGATTTTATGTTTGCCTTTTTGATGTAAAACTTTGTTTCGTTTGCCCTGGAAGTTTCACCTTTTTTGAAAGTTGAATTTTCAAATTTCTTTTCAGTTTTAGGTTTAACTTCAGGTTTTGATTGATTTCTTTTTAAAATCGTGACAGGTTTTACAAACTCTGGTTGCTTTGGTTTTACAACATCTGAACTTTCTTTTATTCGAAGATAGGCCGGCTTTGATCTCGGACACTTGCGTGCAATATGACCAACTTCATTGCACTTGAAGCAAGTCCGATCATCATGTGAACGACCACTAGTGGATTTTACACCACTTGCAGCTTTGGCCTTATCTCGAAGTTCTTTTGCTTTCTTAAACTCATCGTTTGATTGTTTTCCAATCAAACTTTCTTCTTGAACCATGCTTGTCCCATAAACGAATTTCATGTTTTTATCTTTGTACTCGTGAAATGGTGACTTTTTCTTAACCGGTTCTTCTTCCACATCTAAACCCAACCCAGCTCTTCGATTTTCCGGATGATCACTACCATTTCTCCGGTAGTTATTGTAATTTCTTTTGGGTTTAGAATAGAATTTCTTTCATTCTCTCCAGGTCCTCTGATGTAACTTCAACTAGTTTGAGCAGTTTATCAAGTTGTTCTTCTTTGACATTCCGAATCAGAAAACTGTCATCAAAGTATAGTCTATCAGATTCCTTAATGTTGTACATGACAACGTTAGGATCATCACATAGGCCATCTTCTGATGATGTATCGTCATCTTTGGATTTTGTGTCAGAACTGTTTGAACTAGAAGTGGCGCTCTCAAAGCTGCCGTCATCAGAATCATTCAAAACGTTTTCAACTACAATTTTAACCACCGCATGATTGTCATTGTCTGATGTAGTATAGATTACATCAATATTCTCCTGCAACTCATTTTTCTTTTCCGATAATAACTAAATGTTGAGTGCCTTATCGATCCCATCAACAGTTTTGCGACAATATTTCTCGCATAGGGGTGGTGGAACATTGCTGTATTCTCTACCATTTTTCTTTTTAGACTTTTTATCATTTTCTTCCGACGAAATCATGGGAAGAATATGATCAATGACATAAGCGTTAGTTGTGTAACTTCTTAACAGTTGTTGAACACGTTCTGTTTCAATTTTTATGTCCTGGAGTTGTTGTTTGGTTTCAGCAATGGTGTTAATGTAAACATTTATTGCTTTTTGTTTACCCATTACTGTCCCTTTTAACATCCTCACAGTGTCGTGTTGTTCGATATTGTTTTTATCAAGCCTGCCATAATCATCTTTCATTTTGTCATACGCTTCCTTCATTGTGAGATAATCAAATTTAAAATGTTCATTATTCACATTGAGTTCAGCGATGATTTGTGATTTTTCGGCACATTTAGCACATGGCTCGATACATTTTGTGCAAGGTTTTTCAACCTCCACAACTTGCACTTTGACAACTTTCTTTTCAAATATCTTTACCTCTGAACCTACCTTGGTTAGATTCGCCATCATAGCTTTATTGCCAATGTCCTTGAGGTTTTCAGCATTCATTTCTTGAGTAACATCCATAACTTATTCATCAATCGATTTCTTCTCAACCACTTGCTCCTGAGAACTTCCATCAAAATCACCTGCAAAACTAGAAGTTGAATTAGTAGGTAAAATGCCTTGTGTCTTCATGTGAAGATTAGTTTCCTCTTCTTCTTGTTTTTGCAGATATTTTTCAAGTAGAACATTCTCCAGAGCTGCGTCCTCAGCAGATGTATCTTCGACAATTTCAGCCATCAATGTAACTCTTGTCTTCTTACCTGTTGGTGCATAATGTCTATGTCTTAGTCTTATATCGAGTCTGTATAGTATAGAGCTGAATAGGTTAGGTATATGAAGTATTTATGTCTGTAATAGCCAAGTTCGCCCATAAAGTATCATGTAAGGCATGTTCGGCCGAACTTGCAGTAGCAAGTTCGGGCGAACTTGTATCTCCCAGGGGCGAACTTGTGTCTCTATAAATACCTAGCTAGCCTCATTCATTTGTAACTTTGGTATCTTGGAGGCGAAACTCTGTCGGTTTGTAACCAGATTTGATCAACAAAACTAACGATTAACTTATTAAATCTTATCTATTGGTAAACACGACGTAAATATTTCCGCTATTATGGATGTTAGATATCAAATTTAGGTTCCTAAGCATCGAGGATCAGTCCTACAAGTGGTATCAGAGCTAGAACAACCTGATTTGATAGTATCAAGACAAGATCACTTCTATTTCATCTCCATTCTTCTATTTTTCTTAACTTTTGAACATAAAATGAAGAATTCATGGTCAAAATCTTTTCAAATTTGAGTATATCATGTAAATACAACAGACATAAACCCTTGAAAGATTGGAGACCAAATTCAACCGAATTCATGTCAAAATTTTGAAAAAACCATGTTTTGGAAAACTCTAATGATCGAACTTGTTGGCTATGTTCGACCGAACTTGGTCTAAAACATCACTTTTCAAGTGATTTTTAGCAAGTTCGCTCAAACTTGAGTGATTTTTGGAGGATTTTCTGCCTAGTTCGCTCGAACTTATATGAATTTTGTTGATATTTTATCAAATTCGACCGAACTTCATAAATTTCAAAGAATTCTCAACTAAGTTCGCCCGAACTTACAAAAATCTTATCAAATCATAAGTATAAGTTCGCTCGAAGATCATTGTGTTTTATTTTTCAAAAGTGTCACAAGTTCGACCGAAGATAAGTAAAATTTTTCAAAACAAATATCACAAATTCGATCGAACTTGTGATAAACTCAAGAATTCTTCATTGTTACTACAAGTTCGACCAAACTTGTAGTAGTACTAATTGTTTTCAAGGTTTTTGAATATTTTCAGTGTACACGTCTCGTTATTCACAATGGATGATATGCAAAGAGCTTTTATGTCTGGATCTAGTTCGTCAAATGCCAACATGATTCATTAAGTCAATCTTGATAACGAGATGGGGACGACTGTTAAACCGCCCAAGCTAATGAGCATGGATAAGTATGAAGCATGGAAGGAGAAATTCACATATTGGGTTCAAGCCATGCACTTTGCTGGCTGGATGTCGATTGAAAGAGGTTACACTGTTCCGGTAGATGAACATCAGCAAGTCCTTGAAAAGTACAACTACTAGACAGTACAGAGAGACAAATACATTGGTGAAAAAAAGATGATCAGTCTCATCCAACAGTCTGTCAAAGAAGATATCCTGATTTTGCTACTAGAGTATACTACTGCAAGAGATCTTTGGTTGTCATTACAGAAGAAGTATCAAGGTAGTGCCGAAATGATCAAAAGTAAAAAGGCACTTATTCTGAAAGAATTCGATATCTTCACCATGCTAAAGAATGAGACCATAAATGATCGAGCGCTTCTGTCATCTTAAAGTTCAAATGCGAAGACACGGTCTCGAGAAGACAGAACAAGAATACATCGACAAGTTTGCTGATGCACTACCAGATGGTGAATGGGCTACTTATTTGATGGTTCTAAAGAATAGTGATAAGTGGGAATTCTTCAAGTTGTCAACGTTTATCGACAAACTCGAAGGCCACGAAATGGAGCTTCTGAAGATTGCAAAGTCAAAGAATGCTAATATAGTTCAAGACTTTGGGTTGTACTACAAAAGTGGAATGCAAGACAACATTTCAAGTCCGAAAATTGGGACAACGTTTAGTGCGAACATGAATGCTTCTCCACAGAACCATAATCAATCACAACATCATTATGATCAGAGTCCACAGAGTTCGTACTCAAGCACTGGTTCAAATTCATCTTATTAAAGTTAAGCAAATCAGAATCAACAATCAAACTCTGATTCAAATGTATACAAGTGCAACATTGCAGTGAACAATGTTATTTCGGAACAAGTTGCTAAACAACATATGTCTCTTCTCGCCACTGTACTGGAGTCATACGAAAGTCTTGTAGCCGGTAAAATTGGAAATCCTGAAATGACGGCAGAAGATTATGACCAAGTGGATGAAGAAGAACTCGAGTTGATGGATATCAAGTGGTGTTTAGCATCTATTATCCGAAGAGTCACAAAGTTTGTTGCTCTTACTGGCCGAGATATCGGAAATTCAAGCAACAAGCTTCGACAAATCAAAAGTGACATGCTTCAGATGTCGCCAAAAGGAACATTTCAAGAGAGTGCAAGAATCTTGAAGCAACGGGAAATCAGAGTTCGTTCGGAGGAGGCAACGAGTATGAAATCCAAGAGAAACCAAATAGCAGTAGTAATGAGAAAGCTATGGTAGCATCAAACGAAGATGATGGTTTCGACTGGAATTCCTACATCGGTAAGAAGACTGGAGTTGCATTGATGGCTGAGATAGTTGAAGATACTTCTGCAGAGGAAGCAGCGGCAGCGGCAAAAGCAGCGGTTGTAGAACAGATTCAGCTAGAGGAATACTTGCATCAACAACGAGAAGAAGAGGAGTATATCCACATGCAGAAACAAGGAATTTTATCTCCTAACTCGTGTGATAGTTTTGCAGGTCATTTTAGTGGAAGCTCTAATGAACAAGTGGTTGAGGAGAAAAAAATTGAGGAAGAGATCATCAATGTTACACAAGAAGTGAATTCCGAAAACCTCAAGGACATGGCAGATAAAGCTTTAATGGCAAATCTAACCAAGGTAGGTCCAGAGGTAAAAGAAGTTGTCAAAATACAAATTGTAGAGGTTTAAAAACCTTGTACAAAATGTACTGAACCATGTTCTGAGTGTGCCAAAAAATCAAAAATCATCGCTGAAAACAATGTGCATAATGAACTTTTGAAATACGATTATCGCACAATGAAGGAAGCGTATGATAAAATGAAAAATGATTATGGTAGGCTTGATAGAAATAACATCGAACAACATGATACCCTAAGAATGTTAAGAGGAATAGTAATGGATAAGCAGAAAGCGATTAATATCTATATAAACACCATTGCTGAAACTAAGCAACAACTCCAGAACATGACAATTGAAACAGAATGTGTTCAACAACTTTTGAGAAGTTACACATGTAATGCATATGTCATTGATCACATCCTTCCGACAATTCCATCGGAAGAGAAACCTAAAAAGAAAATTGGTAAGGAATACAACAATGTTCCTCCACCCTTTGCGAGAAGTATTGTCCCAAATCCGCAGATGAGATGGATAAGGCACTCAATATTGAGTTGTTATCTGAAAAGAAAACAGAGT
The DNA here is from genome assembly GCA_947069175.1 of Scalesia atractyloides. Classification (NCBI taxonomy): domain Eukaryota; kingdom Viridiplantae; phylum Streptophyta; class Magnoliopsida; order Asterales; family Asteraceae; genus Scalesia; species Scalesia atractyloides. The sequence goes on along the minus strand of CAMTDV010000018.1, from coordinate 37,324,156 downwards.
TGCTAGAGAATATTGATGTAATTTATACTAAAACAAATGATGAAAATGATGTGGTTAAAAAAGTTGTTGAAAATGTTTTGAACGATTCTAATGAAGGCAGCTTTAAAAGCGCCGACTCGAGCTCAAAGAATTCAGATTCACAGTCCGAAGATGACGATACATCATCGGAGAATGATCTATGTGATGATCCTAATGTTGTCATGTACAAGATTAAGGAATTTGATAGATTATACTTTGATGACAGTTTTCTGATTCAGAATGTGAAGAAAGAATTATTAGACAAATTCTTTAAACTCGTGGAAGTTACACCAGATGATCTAAAGATCAATGAAAAGAAATTCTATTCCAAACCTAAAAGAAATAAATACCGAAAGAATTGTGGTGATCATCTGGAAAACAGAAGAGCTGGGTTGGGATTAGGGGATTCAGATGAACCTAAAAGGAAACCGTCACCATTTCATGAATACAAGAATAAAAACATGAATTTTGTATGTGGGACGAACACGGTTCATGAGGAAAGTTTGATCGGGAAACAATCAAACGATGAGTTTAAGAAACAAAAAGAACTTCGAGATAAAGCCAAAATTGCAAGTGGTGTAAAACCCACTGAAGGACATCCACATGATTCTCGGACTTGTTTCAAGTGCAATGAAATTGGTCATATTGCACGTTACTGTCCGAAATCAAAGCCGGCTTATCTTCGAAGGAAAGAAAGTTCAAATGTTGTGAAACCAAAGCAACCAGTGTTTGTAAAACCTGTAAAGATTTTGAAAAGAAATGAATCAAAAGCTGAAGTTAAACCTAAGTTTGAAAATTCAATTTGTGAAAAAGGTGAAACTTCAAAAGCTAAAGAAAACAATTTTTACATCAAAAAGGCTAACATAAAATCTCAAGCCTGGATTGCAAAGAAACGGTCAACAACATCTGAGATCACTAAGTCTGAGCTTGTTAAGACTAGTGATAACAAGAAAGAATCAAAATCAGAAATCATAATTGAAACCACAACTGAAAATTTCAAAACTACAAGTGGTAACAATTCAAAAGATAGAAAGTCGGTAAAGTTTTCGAACATAAACATCGTAGAAAATTCAGACGAAGAATGGGAAGTTTATTCTGTAGATGAGTGTGGATTCGATTATGCTGATAAATGTGAATTTGATTTTGATGATGGTTATCCAATTCAACCCAAGACCAAAAAGGCTTGGGTCTCGCTTTTTAAATAGATTGTTAAAATGTGCTGGGGCTCCAGAGATCCATTCTTTCTAAGTGGATTTTGGATAGTGGAGCGTCCATGCATATGACGGGAATGAAAGCATTGCTATTCGACATTAAAGCTATCAATGGTGGATATGTTGGATTTGCGGGTAACCAGGGTGGTAGGATAGTCGCCGAAGGAAAACTCTCCAATGGCATCATTTCATTCGATCGTGTGAACTATATTGCAGAACTTGAGAACAATCTTCTGAGTATATCGCTGATTTGTGACAAGAAGTTCATGGTCCATTTTAACAACAAAGAGTGTATTATCTTGAAGCCGGGATTCAAAATACCAGATGAGTGGATTCTGATGCGAGCACCATGTGAGAATGATTTATATGTTCTTGAACTACCACTTCATCAAAATCAGCACAATGTTTTGTGTCCAAGGCTACTGAAAAGGATTCTATTCTTTGGCATCGTAAGATGGGGCATAATCATTTGCGAAAAATGAATTTCTTGGTTCATAATGATCTTGTAGAAGGCGTGAATCTTCGGAGTTTTCAGATATCTGATCATTGCTTAGAATGTAAAAAGGGAAAGTAAATCAAGAAATCTCATCCGAAGAAAATTCTGAACTCAATCAAGTTGCCATTAGAACGTCTCCACATGGACTTATTTGGTCCTGTAAATGTTCGAAGCATCTCAGGAGACTTATACTGCTTGGTCGTGACTAATGACTATTCTAGATATTCGTGGGTATTCTTTCAAAAATCAAAAGACAAAACGTTCGAGAACTTGATTATTCTATTCTAGAAACTCGAGAACCTTTATCATCTGCCAGTCAGACGCATTAGAAGTGACAACGGCACAGAGTTTAAGAATAACAAAATGAAGGAATTCTGCAACGCAAAACGGATTCTGCACGAGTTTAGTGCTCCCTATACTCCACAGCAAAACGGAGTAGCTGAACGGAAAAACAGAACTTTGATTGAAACTGCGAGAACCATGCTTGCAGATTCTAAACTTCCAATCAGCTTCTGGAGTGAAGCGGTTGCTGTGGCTTGCTACATGCTAAACAGGGTTCTCACTGAAACCAACAAAGAAAATATGTTTTGAGATGATAAACCGACGGAAGCCAAATTTGAAGTTCTTAGAGCTATTCGGTGCACCATGTACCGTAATAGACCAAGATTGCAAATTCGGAGCTAAATGTCTTGAGGGTTTCTTTGTCGGATATGTGAGTCCATTGAGAAGAGTATATGTTCCTTCATTGAGAAAGGTTATTGAAGCACAGCATGTGGATTGTTTCAACTATACGGATCCTATTCAAAGGAAAGGTGACGCGTGGCTGTTTAACTATCAAGACCTTTGGAAGTCATTTGACTTACGCGAAGAACCATCTGACGAAGAAGTTGCACCGTTATATTATCTTCACCAGTCAACGAATCAAGAACAAATTGTTCGACCAATTGTGGTTAATCAACTCAAGTTGGATCCATCTTCTTCTGGCGCAAGTTCAAGCAATAGTGGTGTTCCGGCTGAAAATGTTTCTGAAACATTAGTAACACCTACTACTCCTCCAACAAATGCCTCTACTGAACCAGTGAATACAACAATGGAGCCCAGTATGCCTCAGAATCAGAATTCTGACTCAGATGAAGCACCAACATTTGATGCTGATGGGGAATCATCTTCTTCAGACGAGGAAGTGGAGCAGATTACAAGTCTTCTTAATCAATCTGCAGTCCCGAACAACAGAAATGAAGCTTCATCAAGCGCTCCAAATGTTGAGTTGGTCGTTGATATGAACATCACGAATCAGCAAAACTCAGTAGATGTCGCGATCAAATTCCTATCATCCGTCAACAAATATTATCAGAGAACTTCAAACTGGTGTTAGAACTCAAGGGCAAATTAACAAAGCACTCAGTTATTTCTACACTCGCGTTGCTCCAACCCAGAACTATTGCTTCTATTCATGTTTCATCTCTCAGATTGAGCCAAAGACAGTTAATGAAGCTTTAGCCGATGAAAATTGGGTACAAGCAATGCAAGAAGAACTATTGCAGTTTGAGAAGTTGGGAGTGTGGAAGCTTGAAGACCTATCAGAAATCAGAAAGCAATTGATACAAAATGGGTCTTTAAGTGTAAACGTGATGATAGAGGGGTTATTGTTCATAACAAAGCTAGGCTTGTTGTCAAGGGATTTCACCAGCAAGAAGGGATAGACTACACGGAAGTCTACGCACCAGTAGCTCGCTTGGAATCTATTCGAATCTTTCTAGCTTTCGCATCATGGAAAGGATTTAAGGTCTATCAATTGGATGTCAAATCGGCTTTTCTGTATGAAAAATTACGCGAGAAGGTGTACGTTGGACAACCACCGGGGTTTGTCGATCCACTCAACAAGAAGAAAGCGTACCTACTGGATAAAGCTCTTTATGGTCTACACCAAGCTCCGAGAGCTTGGTACGAGACGTTATCGCAACATCTCGTCGGAAACGGCTTTATCAGAGGAACTGTGGATAGTACACTTTTCACCAGAGAAGTTGATGGCCATCTGATTATAGTTCAAATCTACGTCGACGACATCATCTTTGGATCTACAAACGATAGTCTCTGCAAGGAGTTTGAGGGAATCATGAAAAAGGAATTCAAAATGTCCTCGATGGGCGAAATGAAGTTCTTTCTTGGTTCGCAAGTAGATCAGCTTCCGGATGGTATTTTCATTCATCAGACTAAGTATGTTCACGACATCTTGAAGAAGTTTGGAATGGAAAGCCTGAAGCCTCTATATACGCCTCTTGCTCTAAATCACGGCATTTGCGTTGAAGAGACTGGAGCCAAAGTTGACGAGACATTATACAGATCGATGACTGGATCGCTGATGTATCTGACAGCATCGCGCCCATATATTATGTATCCTACCTGCCTATGTGCCAGATATCAGTCAAGCCCGAGGATCTTACACATGCAGATCGTGAAGCGAATCTTTAGATACCTAAAAGGATGCCCAAGCACCGGCTTGTGGTACTCGAAGAACGACAATTTCGACCTCACAGGCTATGCTGATCTGATTTGGGTGTAGATAAGTTGAACTCAAAACCAACTACAGCAGGATGCCAGTTCTTCGGAACAAGAATGGTAACCTGGCAGTGTAAGAAACAGACTACGGTCGCTCTCTCTACCTGTGAAGCTGAGTATATCTCGGCCTCCAGCTGTTGTTCACAGATTATGTGGATTCAACAGCAGATGAGAGTCTATCGTCTGCAATTTCTAGACACTCCGCTATATGCTGATAACAAGGTAGCCATAGATATAACTAAAAATCCGGTTCATCACTCACGCACAAAACACATTGAAATTCGTTATCATTTCATTCGTGATTGCTACAAAAAGAAATTGGTGTGAATAGAAAAAATCCACACTGACGAACAAAAGGCTGATTTTTATACCAAACCATTTTCTTTGTCACGGTTTAAATACTTGCTGAGAATTAATGGTATGAAAAATTTGCTGACAGGTGCGGACGCTTAGGTTGAATACGGATCGGATGACGAGTTTGCGTGATCCACATTGGTTTGTAAATATCTTTCTAGTCTAGAATTTTGTTAAAAACTAAAATCCAAAAATATGTTTTTGATTTCAGGGGGAGAAATGTTAGAGAAAATACAAAAACATTCGAAAATTATTGAAATCCGAAAACATATGAAAAATTCAAAATGTACAAAAACATTGAAAACGATAAAAAAAATTCAGTGTCATAAAAGGAAATGATAGTACATCAGTGGACTATCACAGTATGCTAAAGAAATGGAAAGTTTAAAAGTAATAAACGAGTCTTACTGTGGATGTGTCGATAGGCTTAACACGTTCAGTAAACTGTTTTCGAGATATAAACTAAATTTAGCAACTGCTTAATCTTGGGGATTAACATATCTTGGATATATGGACTTAGTACTCCGAAATTTCGTTTGAAAGATTGCCTGATTCTGATATATGAGGTCTTTATAGATAGTTAATATCTGGGTATTATACAAGTTCTTCTGATTTTGCGGAAGCAATGGACTAGAACTTCTATAATACTTTCACAAAAAATTCCCAAACTGCATGCAATATTGAAAAGTATCGAAAGATATAATCAGTGCTGAAAAGATTCCTTAAGTAGAACACACCTTAAAAGATGAGCCTTCATCTCTTTGTCTGTGCGGTAGTACTAACCTGAGCTCTCAAGGTCTCGCATAACCCAAATACAGATATAAATTCGCTATATTCACCTGTAAGATGAAATCTAGGGAATCTAGATACGGGAGTATATTCAAGAAGTGGGAACCACAGATAAGTCAAGTTTCATAAATCATATCTTAACATATCTTGAAACAGTTGAGAAATGTGGAAAAGTTTAAGTGGACAAACATATCGACAATCTAGGTAAACCAGTTTAAAGCTTAAAGACATTTAAAGGTCAACATTACTGGTGATATATCTCAATTAACTGATATGATCCTTAGACACGAATTCATAAAATTATGTCTGTAAATATGTTTATACATAGTTTACATGTTCTGTACATAGTATTTCAGCTTTACAGATTAAAATAAAAAAAGATTTTCAGTGTTTTTTAGCATAAACTTGCAAAAAATACAAAAAGATTTTATTTCTACATTGTTTTCAGCAAACCAATGTTGGAGAACGGATCTTCAAAGTCTGGTAAGATGCTAGAACTGGTAGGAATCTCTTTGACAACGGGCTGGGAGCGAATCTGTAAAATCTGAAAAGTCAAAATGATAAAAAGTTCATTAATTTGAAACTTTGATTTTGAAAATATCAACAGTTTGTTCTTAACGGGTCAAACCTGGGTTATTAACTTGGACTCGCCAGACAAATCGGTTAACCAAGGTCATTAGCTTGGACTTGGTCAACTGAGTGGATTTTCAATAACTGGTAAAAAGTTGGAAAGTTCAGGGAGTTAAATGAAAATTTTGAAAAAAAATGAAATTTGTGTTTGGCAAGTTCGGCCGAACTTGCTAAACAAAAACAAGTTTAACAAATAGCAAGTTCGACCGAACTTAGTTAGGCTTGTTTGTTGGGCTTAAAAAGTTCGCCAGAACTTGACTTGGTATAAATACCAATCAAGTTCGGCCTAACTCATTCAACAGCCTTCAAACTCTCTAAACGAACTTGAACTTTGAGAGAACTTGAGTGATTTTGGCAATTTCATACTTTTATGCTGCCCAAATTCAATTGGTTTCGGTGATTTGCACACCACAATCAATGGTAGAGGTATTGATTTGATCAGTGAACCGTGTTTGGACCATTAATGAACGAAACTAGATCTAAAACTTAAAATCTGTTAGATCTAGGTGTTGTTGGTTAAAATAGAACATAAATCCTGAATCCACAAGTAAAATCGACCGTGTAACTGAGTTTGTTTGGATTGTAATGGATATTTGCATGATTGAACAGGTTTGGTTGGAGAAGATGACAAGTTCGGCCGAACTTGTTGTCAAGTTTGACCGGACTTGCATCAAAGATCATTTAAATCTGCTAAAAATGTATGTTCGACCGAACTTGATAATTTGTGTTTGAAAGAATTAAATACATGTTCGATCGAACTTATTTTAATGAAATCTGAACTGTTAAATGTGTAAGTTCGCCCGAACTTATCTTTCTTTATTGAACATGTGTTTAGAACATGTTCGGGCGAACTTGAAGAAATCAGAAAATTGTAACACATATATCAAGTTCGCCCGAACTTGATAAAGTGTTAGAAATTTTTGTGATTTTTCTCGATAAACGTGCTAATTGTTTTGCGTCATTTTTCAGGCACAGGTTCCAGCACGTGTAATTTCAGTAGAGTTCTCGAAGACTCATAACACGTGCATCACGCTCGACAAAACGATCTATCTGTCATTTAAAGAATACGACAGTATATTGAAGTTTCTGGAAGAAAGCACTATTCACAGAGCGATTATAGAGTGCACAGTGTATATCGATCACACATTGTTCATTTCTGGATGAATGCAAGTTTGAGTGCTGATGAGAAGACAATTACTTCTACCGTGCAAGTTGGTAATGAAGTTAGGCCGATTACTGTAACGGAAGATGATATTCGCAGAGTTTTACAGTTCAAAGATAAAGAAAATGATCCTATTTATCTTGATGAGAGGATGGTGCGTGGTTGTTTCTTCAGGATGGGTTACAAAGGAAGCGTGAACAAGCCGACACTGAAGAAAGGGGAAGTGCCAAACCCCTACAAGCTCCTGATGCACGGCATAATTCATACATTCAGTCATCACAAGGCCGGTTTAGATGATGTTAAAGATTACTTAGCTTGCATGGCAACGACGCTTATTCTGAAGAAGCCGTTTAACTTCTCAAAGTTAGTTTTCACTCACATGTCGAAAAACATGGAAGATTCAAGGCTGTGCTTATATCCGAGATTTGTTCAAATGTTGATTGACGAGAAGTATTCTAATATTGCACAAGATCCGAACGATGTTTTATACACAGTAAAGAAGCTAATCAAATTTCAGAAGCAAGCTTCAGCTCCTGTTGCAAAGCCTGTATTCGGAGCGATCAAAGATTCTAACTATATTTCGCCACCAGAAAATAAATGGAGGAAAGATGGTAGCGACAATGAGAAAAAGCTTAACGCTGAGAAGGAGTGGTTTAAGGAATTCAAACCAAAGGCTAGGAGCGAATGGTTCTTAAAGGCGGAAGCTGATAAGCCTTAAAAGAAGCGTGCAATGAAGAAAGTCGAAACTATGCTGGTTGACGAAGATGAACCTGAAAATGTTGAAGCAGTTGTTGGATCAAGTGATGCAGGTGTTATTGAGAGTCAAGAGACTGTGAAAACAACTCAAGATGATGTTATATCTGCTACTTCTGAAAACGAAGATGATTCTGATAAAGAAATTCCGGTGAAAGAGCCATAAAAGACTGCGGCCGAGATTAGAGCAGAGAAAGAAAGAGAACTGGATGCTGATTTTGATCCTAATGCAGAAAAAAGAGTCCGATGAGGATAGGCCTAATAAATCTAAACGTGTTAGGTCTGCGATTGTTTCGTCAACAAAGACTACAGGGTCTTCTCATACCAAAGGAAAGAGAAAATCAAAGAAAGAGCAAAAGTTACAAAATATCTTTGAAAAGCGCAGGAGTGACACAAGAACCTTCTGGCGCACAGGAGAAAGGAGTTACACAAGAACCTCCTACACAAGAACCTTCTGTTGTTGATATAAGTGAAGCTGAACGTCCAGGAGTCACACAAGAACCTCCTGTGATTGTTGCATCAGAAGTAGAAAGGCCAGGAGCTACACAAGAACCTCCTGTGTCTAGTTTTGTGGAAGTACCGATTATTCACTCGCTTGTTGCTCCAACGACTTCTATTCCTGAAAGTTCTATGACAAGGAAGTCAACCCCAAAATCTGCAACACCAAAGTAACACCGAAGACTCCAGGAGGGCCTAATGTGTTTGGTGATATGCATAATGATCCAATAAATCTGCAGGATCTAAACGATTTCTTCCTAGAAACAAATGTTGAACTTCTGGAAAAGCACGTGAAGGCGTTAGAAGAAGAGGTAGCGCAGAATGAAGTTGAAAAAGCAGAGCTTATTAACAAGATGAATCAAAGCGCTGTTGAAAAGGAAATTTTGGATGACAAGGTGAAGATGTTAGAGAATGAAAGAGAATATCTTAAAGCGTTGATCGAAAGTCTGCAAGATGCTAATGAGAAAATGCAAAAAGAAATTTCAGAGTTAAAGACTGTCCAAGCCCTAAATGATCGAAAATTCTCCAGGATGCAGAAAGTATTATCTAATGCACTGGGTATCAACTTCATCGCTGAATATGATCGTCTAGATCAACAGGAAGCTAAGGAACGAGCTGAAAAAGAATTATCTGAGAGTGGCAAAGGTAAAGGAGTTGAAGGTGAAACTCCTAAGTCTTCTGATGTTCCAGAGAAACCAGTTGAAGATGTTTTGAAAGCTTCTGAGTCTGATATTCCAAAGGTTGACGAATCTATCAAGCCTTCTGATCCTATCACTGCTTCTGAAGAAAAAGACGATGAAAAAGCTGAGAAAGATGATAAAGAGGATGAAGAGGAAGGAAGTTACGAGGATTGGAATGTTGGTGATGATGATGATGATGATGATCAGGGTAATGTTGGTATTAGAGTTTCTGAAGCCAAAATCTCTGATGATTTTGATTTTACTGCCCTAATGGACGATGAATCAAACAAAATGGAAGATAAAAGTCAGGGGAGTCAGGGCAGAAAGGGCCAACTGATGATGATATGCATATGGCAAAGGTTGATCGTTCTGCAAAGCCAGTTGCTGCTATTCCTGCAAAGCCTTTAATGTTAATGTTAGAACACAACATGGAGGAAGGTGAATATGTACATAACTACACGAAGGAGGATTTAGCTAGATTGATCGAAGTTGAAGCTGAAGCGTTAGAGTTTGATTTTGAGGAGGATGTGATGACTGTAAATCCTTTCTAGCCAAATGATTATCAATATCAAAGACGATTCGAAGCTGATGAATACAATCGAGTAATTGTGGAAGATTGGTCTTCAGATCAGAAAGCGAAGTACGTCGGTTCTAATTCATATAGTTTTCCTACTTTTGAAGAGATGTATAAGCAGCTTGATGAAGATATGTTAAAGGAAAGGATTGCGGAATTAGTTCGAGAGGGTAAAGTACCTAAGCCCATCACCAAAGAAGAGATAGCTCAAGCGAGAAAGTCTTGGTTTAAAGAGATGCCATGCGAATGCAAGTTTTGACGTCCTCTTGCATTCTTTACCAGAGACAAAGACGTTTCTTTGGGAGATATTTTGAGCTGGGGATGGTTTAAAGATCTTAACGTGTATGCAATCACAAGGGAGTTTGGAGTGCAATACTTTAAATATCTTGCTGATTTCAAGACATTACCGTATTGGGATGTAGAAGAGTTGGTACAGACGGTGAATGTTACATATCACATGAAGCCGATTGATCAATTATTGTTGAAAATGATTAAGTATGAAGCGGTTAAAGGTTGGAATTATTGGAAGCCTTTTATTCCCATCCGCAGAGTTAAGATAAACAAGGTAATTGGAGAAAAGGACATAACCTTAATAACGAAACGTCCAAGAGCCATGAGAAATATGTCGCTAATGCCGATTGAACAAGACTTCTATCCTTTGTTCAAGTGGTGGCAGATTGATCCAGCAACGGGTGAAGTTGTGATTGTGCTAAAGTTTGAAGAACATTTGGATATTACCAAGGAACGGGTTGAAGTGATGGGTTATCAGGGCATAAGGGGTTTATGGAGGACGATAAGGATTCTAGATCCTATGTGGCTTGTGAACTTCTCAAGAGAAGACATCAAAACCTTGTTCTATAACAAGATTGTTTTTGAAGAACGGAAAAGATACAAGCGATGCAGTTTCAAAAGGTTGTGAACGTTTGTTATGCGCGAGAAGTCAATTCTGGAAAGATGTGGCAAACGAAGTGGAGGGATCTGGAGAGAGTTCAGTTTTTAAAGGAAGAAAACAAAATGAGGCGATTAAAGAAAGAATGGAAAAGGCGGTAAGGCAAAGTTCTCTTAGAATGGGTAATTTTAAAAGACCACCGCCAACTGATCAAACGCCTGATCCAAATCAAGAACGATGAAGGAAGCCGTTCAAGAACTTCTTCGGTCGTGTGCGTTAATATTTATATGAAGACAGAGTTTTGAAGACTGATAAAAGATGAAGACGATATCCAAGGGGGAGTCTGTTGGTGCATAATGTCTATGTCTTAGTCTTATATCGAGTCTGTATAGTATAGAGCTTATTAGGCTAGGTGTATGAAGTATTTATGTTTATAATAGCCAAGTTCGCCCATGAAGTATCATGTAAGGCATGTTCAGCCGAACTTGCAGTAGCAAGTTCGGGCAAACTTGTATCTCCCAGGGGCGAACTTGTGTCTCTATAAATACCTAGCTAGCCTCATTCATTTGTAACTTCGGCATCTTGGAGGCGAAGCTCTGTCAGTTTGTAATCAGAACATTTGATCAATAAAACTGACGATTAACTGATTAAATCATGTCTATTGGTAAACACGACATAATATTTCCGTATTATGGACGTTAGATATCAAATTTAGGTTCCTAAGCATCGAGGATCGGTCCTACATTACCAATATAAGAATTCCAATCAAAACCATCATCTTCGTTGGTTGCAACCATCGCCTTCTCGGTATTGTTGGATGGTTCTTCTTGAATATCAACTTGAGTCTTTTTCGAAATGGTTTATACTGTAGCGACTTCTTGTAGTATTCGTTGCTACCTCCAAATGGACTCTAATTGCCCGTTGCTTCAGAATTTTTGCATTCTATCTTGAAATGCCCTTTCTGTCGACATCTGAAACAAGTGACCTTTGTTTTGTCAAACCCTAGCTTGTTTCTTGAATTTCCGATGTCTCGGCCTATGAGTGCAACAAACTTTGTGACCCTTCAAATGATAGAAGCAAAAGACTATTTTATATCCATCAGCTCAAGTTCTTCTACGTGCACCTGATCGTAGTCTTCGGTGGTCAATTCTGGATTGCCAATCTTCCCGGCCACCAGACTTTCATACGATTCTCGAACTGGAGCGAGAAGAGTCATGTGTTGTTTAGCAACTTGCTCAGAAACAACATTGTTTATGTTGACAGCAATTTTACACTTGTATACATTTGGATCAGAATTCGTTTGTTGATTCTGATTTGCTTGACTCTGATATGAAGAATTTGACCTTGTGCTTGAAAAAGAAGAACTCTCCAAACTTTGATCATATTGTGGATATGATTGATTTTGGTTCTGTGGCGAATGATTCAAAGAATTCATATTCACACTGAATGCTGTTTGAATCTTTGGGATTGAAATGCTGTCTTGAATTTCGTTCTTGTAATATAGACCAACATCTTGAACGATGTTAGCATTCTTCGACTTTGCGATCTTTAGAAGTTCCATCTCATGACCTTCGAGTTTGTCGATGAATGTAGCCAGCTTGAAGACTTCCCAATTCGGACTTTCTTTCAATACCATAAGATAAGTAGTCCATTCTCCGTTAGGTAACGCATCTTCAAGCTTATCAATATACTCTGCTTCTGCCTTCTCAAGACCGTGTCTCCTCATTTGTTCTTTCAGATGACAAAAACGTTCAATCATCTGTTTCATTGTCTCGCCCTTCAACATGGGAAAAATATCGAATTCCTTCATAATAAGATTTTTTTACTCTTGATCATCTTTGCGCTTCCTTGGTATTTCTTTTGTGGTGATAACCAAAGTTCTCTAGCAGTCGTGTATTCGGACAACAAGATCAGAATATCCTCTTTAACGGACTGTTGAATGAGGCTTATCATTTTCTTTTCAGCAATATATTCTTCCTTTTGTTGCGAAGAATACTTGTACTTCTCTAGAACATGCTGAGTTTCGTCTAACGGAACGACATAACCTCTCTCAATAACCACCCAGCTTTGGAAATGCATGGCTTGAACCCAATAACTAAACTTCTCCTTCCATCCCTCGTATTCGTCCATACTCATTAACTTCGAAGGTTTAACGGACGTGCCCATCTCGTTGTCTAGGTTAACTTGATGTATCACATTGGCATTGGACGTACCCACTCCTGACATAAATGCTCTCTGAAGATCATCCATCGCGAATATCAACACATGTACGCTGAAAACATGTTCAAACTTTGAAAAGAATTAGACTTACTACAAGTTCGGTCGAACTTGTAGTGGAAGATTGAAAATTCTCAGTTTTTACACAAGTTCGGTCGAACTTATGTGACTTGATTTAAAATATAATCCTGAGATAACTTCGAGTGAACTTACACTTGTTTTTAGAAGAAAAACTTGCAAGTTCGGGCGAACTTGAAATAAATTTCAATGAAAATACTCAAGTTCGAGCGAACTTGAAGAAAATCAAAGATATTATCACAAGTCGATCGGACTTAACACAAATTTCCTCAAAACCTCTCAAGTTCGAGCGAACTTGATAGAAAAACACTTAAAAAGTGAACTTCTAAGTCAAGTTCGAGCGAACTTGGCTTATAAGTTCGATCAAATTGGATTTTGAAAACATGGTTTTTTCAACAATTTTGCATCAATTCGTTTGATTTTAATCTCCAAACTCTCAGGGTTTATCTATAATGTATTTAGCATGACATATTCAAATTTGGACAGAATTTGCCATTAAATTCTTCATTTTATTGTAAAACTTAAGAAAATAAGAGGAATGGAGTAGAATAAGAGTTGTTCTTATCTTGATATCAATCAAATCAGGCTATTCTAGCTCTGATACCAATTGAAGGTCCGTTATACTGATCGTTCTGGTCCTAATATGGCAAACCTAAGATAAACGTGCGGAATCCGTTTGCATAGGCGACATTGTAGACAAGTTCTTTACTGATTAACATCGTTTCATTAATGTTCAAACATTACAGATCCTGGAAACACTTGGATAGAGCTTCGCCATCCAGTTGACAAAATCTCTGAATCTTACAAATGAAATGACAAGTCTCCTATTATAGAACAAGTTCGCTGGAGCAGATGCAAGTTCGGGTGAACTTGTTTAGTCAAGTTCGGCCGAACTTGACTACAACACTTCCTTTTCAAGCGTACTTGACTCTATATATACATAAACTTCGACATTTCGCTCCAAAATACTAACTCGACGTTATACAATGGCGTAGGCAACAGACATATGCATCAACACCATAAATAGAATTTTCTCAAATTATGAATTTAAAGGTGCATCTTTTATTAAGGCTTCATCAAAGAACAAGGAAATTAGTATTCACATGACGGATCATATTCCAGAACCATGTAGTACCAATAAACAAGAAATAACAGTGATCGGGTGTTATTGCTTCTTTATCATACTTGCAATGTTCTAGCCATCATCCTCATGGCATACCGATACCCATCATACTATATCTATGCAAGTAATTGGCCTATCTCGAAGCTTATACCAAGGCATCTTTCTTAGGTTCAAGTCTAAATACTATCCTGGTGCTACCGGTTAATAACAATTTCCTAACTCTTTCGTTTAAGCTTAGGTATTATTACAACACCAAATTGCTTAAACCAGTGGCTCTGATACCACTTCTGTCACAACCCCCAACCACACCCTAGACGGGAGCCGTGAACAGTCAAGTGGTACCAGTGGGTATTTTGAAAATATTGCAGCGAGAATTTTCATCAGGACCGTGAGTTAGGAAAAATATCAGAGTTTAGAAACACAGGATTTTATTTATTAAATAGATGGGAATTAAACCCATGTTTTCCAAAGGTAGCTTTAATAGGGGATAAACCCGAATACAAAGTTTCTTGATTTTAATTGATAAAATAAGCCACTTCTTTAAGCCTTCCAGTGCCGTATCACAACTTTTATTCGGATCTACAGTAATTACCTGAAACATGTTTAAAAACATTTTATCAGCAGGAAAAACTGGTGAGTTCATTCCATTTATACAAAAAGACATAGTATTGTAATTACAACATTAAGAGTTTTTATATTTGTTTATATCTTTCAATTACCCACAGTACTTGTTACTCACTCAGATCGGTGACGGTGGTCATATTACTATTGGCTAAGCCGTTGTCCAATAGTAAAGATTATCAAGTAATGTATACAAAACCCCACATACCGGCTGTAATTTTAGAATAAAAAGACTTAATCACTGTAAATACAATACAAGTCTTAAAACATTTAGGGTTTTTGCAAAAGCATTTGAGAAAAAGAGAACGACTCACCTTGTTAGCTTATAGTCTTTATTTAACAGGCCTCCTGATTCTAAACCTTCTAATAGTTAAGCATCTATTATGATAGTAAGTTTATAATTCTTAGCTTTGTGATAGTTAAACATATAGTTTAACAGAGTAGAATACGTATTAGTGTAAAACTATATCAAACCTGCATGAGATCGGAAGCATAACGTAAGTCAAAAAGTATAGTCTTATTCGCACATCACTTTGGCATTAGTTGGTTCCCGGATCGATTGGACAGAATATCGTATTGGTGATAATTGGTTAGAACACCAAAGTATAGAGAGAAAAAGAGAAGGAATGAGCAAAGAAAAATGAATCCTAGGCTTCCTATTTATAGGTAAGGAATATGCATTTCTTTTTTAGGAAATTTCATATATACCTTCCTTAAATGAAACCTTCTTTTGATAAGGCCTTCACTAGATAAAACCTTCCTTAGATATATCTTCCTTAGATAAACCTTCACTAGATATAACTTCCTCATATATACCTTCCTTATATGTTATCTACCCCATATATACCTATTTAGATGTTATCTACCTCGTGTATATCTATTTGGATGTTAAGTTATTAAACTTGCTTAACTGATTAATTAACTTACATAGTTGATAATTAACTTACTTAGCTTACTTAGTTGTTAATCAACTTACTTAGCTTACTTAGCTGTTAAGTTTTCTTACCTATTAAGCTTTCTTAACCGCTAAGTTATCTTAACCATTAAGTTTACTTAACCACTAAGTTTACTTAACTACTAAGTTTACTTAACCACCACGTTCACTTAATCATGAAGTTTACTTAACCACTAAGTTTATTTACTCGCTAAGTATTCTTAGCTACTAAGTTTTCTGGTTTAATAGCTCCCTGGTTATGAGTTCTAATTTCTAGATACAATGGAACTCGTATTAGTGTATTAACTCATTTCAACTTTAACGGTAATCACGAGATCTAAACCCACAACGAATGACAAAGTATAGTCAAGTACTTACACCACTTAAACATCCATTGGATCGGTTTCAATCAATCAGATATAGTATCGTGTTAGTGATTAGAGTTATTACCCTTATATCCGAGCAGAGTTTCGGGATTTAGGGGCTTTGTTGTAAGAAACAGAGGTACGAGGAGTAGGACATCATTTTAAACGATCGAACTGAGCGATTTGAACTTGTCCCAGGCTGCACTTTAGATAGCCCACCTGAGCTTCTCCCGCGCGTCGCGAGAGGAGTAGGGGACTCCCTCGCGTGGCGCGATGATGGTTGACCTGGCATAGGTCTGCCATGTGTCTAGGTAGGTTGGACACGTGTTGGGTTGTGGTAACACGTGTCCTCGGCCGCCTTTTTCGCCCAATCATGCGTTTTTCTCAATTTTCGTGTCGATACTTATTGCGTATGCTCGGATCATGATTCCAATTGGTTCGGTTTTAAATTGTTAGTCTAATAAGAGTACTTTTGTGGAGTTTGGTTCATCAACTGCCAAGTTTTGATTTACGATTACGGATTGTTGTGAGACCTATTTGAGGGTTGTTACACGGGGCTACAAAAAATTTTTAAGACAAAACCTTTTACATGGAGTTTTTACGGGTAGTGTAGCGTTTTTATGTAGAGTTTTACAAAGTTTTTATGGGGTGCGAAATGTTTGCAAACAAATTTACGCATGGGTTGGGTATAAAAAGTTTTAACGTATAGTTTTTACGGGGTGCGTAAAGGTTTGCAACAAATTTACGCATGCGGTTGAGTATAAAAAGTTTTCACGTTGTGTTTTTTTTCGGGCTTATTTTAACTTTGAATACACAGTTTTTACGTACGTCAAAACAATCCAAAAAATTTTACGCACGGTGTCGCATGTGAACTTTTTACAGATATAAACTTTTTACACTCCGGTTTTAAATTTTTTACGCACGTGTTAAATTTGTTTTTCCTTTTTTACGTCCCTGATTGTAAATATTTTTAAAGCCGCGGTTGTAAACTTTTTTTACACCCCGATTGTAAATTTTTTACGCCCCTGTTAAAAAAATTAAACCTTTTTTTACGCTCCCCAGTTGTAAATTTTACACCAAACATACAAAAATAACATTTTGATCAAAATAAACATAAAAAAGCTATACCTGATGCAATATGTCAATATTAAAGCAACCTAGACTAGAAAAATAGAGTACCTTTCAGTAAAAAGTAACAACCTGATGCAATTTCCTTGAACTGCGTTTCACAACTTACATACAGCCATCAAATTCTCTTCAAGACGTTGAATACACAACTGAAGTTTCTAGTGTCAATTTGATGCAAAGTAAGAAACTTAGTATTGTGGCTAACACTTGGTGCGCAAGCAGACATTGCATCTTTCAAACTAGAACAAGACAAGCCTGAATTATGTCGTTGAACATGAGTTTCAAACTAGAACAAGACTAGCACTCTTACAACAACAAGGTAATTCAAAAAACTCCTTCAAAGTGTGAGAATCATGTAATGCACATTCTGTATCATAGAAGCAAAAAACGATATAATACATAAAAACAATAATCTCAAAAAGGGAAAACTTAATAGTAACCGAGTTTTCAAGTGTTTCAAGAAAAAGTACTCATTTTTGCTCCTCTAAAGTCACTCAATGCTCCAAAGTTTTTATTTTTGTTAATTACCCAAAAACAAGCATATCCTAGGTTTTTGACATTTTTAAATTACCAAAAAACAAGCATATCCGAGATTTATTTGCACAAATGTAACTCGCCAAAAACAAGCCTATCCTAGGTTTTTGACATTTTTTACGCTAATGTAATCAAAAATTTTTCGCCATGTATGTAAACACATATATACATACTTGTAAAAAGAAAATATTACATATATATATATATATATATATATATTTACACCTAAAAACTTAAAATCCTCACACAGTCCCCAACCCATAACAAATGGTGCATTTAGATACTATACCTTAGCACAACATGTCACGTCCTTTACATCCTTAAAGCACCAACAATCAAAGAGAAAAAAAAGGGAAAAAGAATGATAAAGCTTGCATCCTCAGTAAAAATAAACCAAACAGAATAAGCACATGTCCATGAGCCTAACATTACATCACACCACATTTTGGACATTACATCATACACAGGATTTACATTCACTTGATTTTGTGGTTTCAATAGGTAAAAACACACTTATTGCACCCAAGGATTAACCGGATGAAAATTTCTCAGATCTGCAAACATCTATGTCCGATGTGCGGCAGCGAGGTGGTGGTTACCCCTAACTATCGTCACCGTCAACAGATTTGTCCTTCAAATCGGTGGTAGGGGGTAGTGGTTACCCACATCCACCGTCTTTCAAACCGAGCACCTAATACACAAGTTTTAGTTGTCAGCTAACAACCTCCAACTGCTGTCGTCCTCACACAACCTCCAAACCGCCATAAAAAACGAACGACGACATTGGTTTCTAATGTCCGGGTGGTTTCTAAACGAACGAACGACGAATCTGGATCTGGAATGAACATGGATCTGCGTTGTTGGATCTGGCCGGATTCTAAACTCCGATGAATATTCTAAACTACGCCAGCCAGGATGGCGGTTCTCTAACTCCGGTCGCAGGAAATGGAAAAAACCGACCTTGTGCAGTCTTTCTCTATCTCCGTTTATGTGTTGTTGGTTGAGAGAATGGGAATTGTTTTGTTTGTGTCTGTGAATTTGAATTTAGATGAAGGGATAAGGATGTGTGTGTGAGAGAAAGAGATTTGACAATTGTCTGACATTGGGAGTGGGGGAGAAGGAGATTACAAAAATGCCCTCATACATAAAGAAATTTATTTACTGATGTGTCAACATAGTATTCGTTTAGCCGGGGTCCTATGGTTCTCACAACTAGGATTGGTTCTTCCTTGAACCGAATCCTATATATATGTATATATATATTGTATATAATTTAAGTATATGAAGAAAACCCTCCTAAATGAGAAAACTTGGTAAACTCATTTAATTAAGGGGTAGTTTGCTCATTTGTGCATCTAACTATCTTTCCTCTCTCTCCTCTATCTTCTTTTCTCTTTTTATGTGCATAGAACTCTCTCTCCTCTCTCCTCTATCTTCTTTCTTCTTCTTCTTCTTCTTTTTATTTTTCTTCTCATCTGTTCAAATAAAACCCATCAACCTCCCAAATAAACCCACCAACCTCCCAAATTTAAACGCACCATTGTCCACTCTCTCTCTTTCAATTTCAAGATTTTGTGTTGATTAATTGTTACTCGTCGTCAACAACAATTCCAAGATCATCAACGATTTTTAGGTGGGTTTATGGTGTTCTAATATGATTTTTGTGGTGGTTTACCATCATTTTTGCCAGCGGCATTGACTCGGTTTTCGGCCATTATGTTGCCAGATCTATGGCGGTTATGAAGCTGACCAAAAAGTAGGTTTTGGTAACAAGATTGACTTGGATTTTTCGGTATGTGATTAACTTTCACTCGCCACAATCTGGTTCTCTCTCTACATGACTAACTCTCTCTCTTTTCATTTACACACACTAGTGTAGGTTTTCTCAAAGTTGTAATCATCAAAATCGTTACAGATCTGTATGGCGAAGGCAATCGATGATTCGGTACGGCGGCTAGGGATTTCTCAGGATGAAGGTCTGGTCAAAATCGTTCCAGATATACGTTTGTTTAGTATTTTAGTAAGAAAATCAAGTATCAAAATCTTTTTGATTTTATGTGGATTTTGAAAATATAAATGGGAATTTGAGATTGAGATTACTGGAGTATTATTCTATTTTTGAAGTATTAGTTTGGCTTTTGGTTGCATTGTGAAATTTAATAAGGTACGGTACATAAGTGTTTATTTTAGAAATAAAAGTCATTTTTTTCTGGCATAATTAGCTACGTATGTTACATTTCTTTCGAAGAAGGCTTAAATTAATAGCTTTGCCTATTATAATGTGTCTTGTGCTGGCCTCTGGTGTAACATGTGTTACCCACGGTATAACACATGTTATAACATATAGATCGCATGTGTAACCTGGTTATACATGTATTAACCTTTTGGTGTAACATGTGTTACTCCGAAATGTAACAAATGTAACAACATATTACATTTCGGAGTAACACATGTTACATCAAAGGCTAACACATGTATAACCAGGTTACACATGCGACCTATATGTTGTTCTTGATTTCGTACATATCGCTCTCTTCCTACATGTATAATGAGATGTATGACATGCATAACCGTATGTGTTTCAAACATATTTGTTTGAATCGATTGTGATGATTGATTCATGGCTTTTGAGTTTTTTTTTGTTCTTTTGTTTTTATGATGTTATTTTTGAATAAAATGTGTGTCTTTTTTTCATCATCAACAGGTGGTGATTTTGCTGGATGCCATATCTTGATTTCAGTATACCTCTTGAAGAAGGTTTAAATTCTTGGCTGGCATAATACTTTTTATGATCTCCATTTATTCATCATCAACAGGTGGTGATTTTGTTGGTGAGTTTTTAAATGAGGTTTAGAGGCCATTGGTGGAGAAGAAAATGGTGTGAATTCGTGCCAAAACGTGGCTGATTCAAACTTTCCCCCGTCAGACCTGCTTAGGGACCGTAAGCATAAAGCCTTGCGGTCCGTAAGGCTTGCCAGTCACATGATTTTTCATTTTTGATTTTTGTTATTAATTTGTTATCCATTTATCCCATATGTTTTAAGGTTTTAATTGTGTTTAAACCAATTTTAGGGATGTTATTAGTATGAGGCATATTATAAAGATTAGCATAAGTAGAACAAGTATGTTTTAGTATAAGAATCATGTATAGGTATTGTATAAAGCATGTATGTCACGTATTTGTAAATTTAACAAACATTTCCAAGAATCACGAATTAAGCATAATATGTTCAGTGTTTTCAAATGTATGAACATGTATGAATGTGTAAAACATGATTTGTAACAAATACGAATTTCATTACGATTTAAGTCTCGGATTTTACAATGATTACAACGAAGAGACAGTTACAAGAATACAAGACTTCCAAAAATAGCATTACATGACAAGCTTTCTAATTAAGGAAGCAGGGCGTTACAGTCTCCCCTCCTTTAGGAAATTTTGTCCCGAAATTTAGGAAGATGCAATGAAGAGATGCAGATACTTAATCTTCATATCACTTTTAAGTTCCTAAGTAAATTCAGCGCCACGTTTTCCTTCCCATCGAACCTTGACGATAGGAATTCGACTACGCCTTAATTGCTTGACTCCTCGGTCCATGATTTCGACTGGTTTTTCCAGAAAATGCAATGTCTCGTTGATTTGTAGGTCTTCGAGTGGAACTTGAAGTCCTTCTTCAGCTAGACATTTCTTGAGATTTTAAACATGGAAGACTGGGTGAACATTGTTGAGTGCTTGACGTAGATCCAGTCGGTACGCTACCATGCCAATCCTTTCAAGAATCTTGAAAGGACCTACATACCGAGGAGCTAGCTTACCTTTCTTACCAAATCGAACAACACCCTTCCAAGGGGATACCTTGAGAAGTACTTGATCATCTAAATTGAATTCCAAAGGCTTGCATCTTTTGTCAGCATAACTCTTTTGTCGGCTTCGGGCTTTGAGGAGATTATCACGAATTTGTAGGATCTTGTCCGTTGTCTCTTGTATAAGTTCAAGACGGGTGATTTGAGCGTCTCCGACCTCATGCCAACAAATAAACGAATGACACTTACGGCCATACAATGCTTTAAATGGAGCCATTTGAATGCTAGCGTGATAGCTGTTGTTGTACGAGAATTCTACCAAAGGTAAGTGCGAATCCCAGTTACCGCCAAAATCGATTATGATTGAGCGAAGCATATCCTCCAAGGTTTGGATAGTATGCTCGGCTTGACCGTCGGATTGAGGATGTAAAGCAGTACTAAGATTGAGACGAGTGCCAAGGGCGGTTTGAAATGTTTGCAAAAGGAGAGAGGCGAAACGAGCATCACGATCAGAAATGATGTCAATGGGGGTACCATGACGACTAATTATTTCATTTGTGTAGATACGAGCCAATTTCTCTACTTTGTAATCTTCACGAATGGCGAGAAAGTAAGCGGATTTGGTCAAATGGTCAATAATGACCCAAATGCTGTCATGACCAGAAGGAGAATGAGGTAGTTTAGTAATGAAGTCCATAGCGATGCTCTCTCATTTCCTGACAGGAATTTCTTGTTGTTCGAGTAGACCAGAGGGACGTTGATGTTCGGTCTTGACCTTGGAACACGTAGACATTTTGAGACGTAAAGAGCGATATCCCTCTTCATCCCATGCCACCAATAAGATGTACGAAGATCATGGACATTTTGTCAGCGGCAGGATGAACGGAGTATCGAGATTTGTTGGCTTCGTCTATCAAGGTGTTCCGAAGGTTGACGCGGTTGGGAATCCACATACGATCGTTGTAGTAAAGGATACCATCAGCTTTAGCTTCAAGTGGGTTTTCGACTCCACAATTCAACTCGCTATCGAGGTTACGCTCGTTAATGACAGAAAATTGCGCGTCGCGAATTAGTTCATGAAGTTTCCCCACGGTTTGGTAGCAACGGATACTCTTGACATGAGTCTTACGACTAAGTTCATCGGGTAAAACATTCGCCTTGCCAGGATGGTAGCGAATGTCACAATCATAGTCATTTAACGATTCTACCCAACGACGTTGATGCATGTTGAGTTCCTTTTGATCAAAGATATGTTTGAGGCTCTTGTGGTCGGTGAAGACCATACACTTAGTACCATAAAGGTAGTGTCGCCAAATCTTTAATGCAAAAACAACTTCACCAAGTTCAAGGTCGTGCGTAGTATATTTTTTCTCATGGATATTTAGCTGTCTCAATGCGTAGGCGATAACCTTGTCCCGTTGCATAAGAACGCAACCAAGACCTTGATTTGAGGCATCACAATACATGACGAAATCGTCGTTTCCATCGGGAAGTGTAAGGATAGGAGCATTACAAAGCATGTCCTTGAGGGTTTGGAAAGACTCCTCTTGTTCAGGACCCCAAACAAAAGATTTTTCTTTTTGAGTCATGGAGGTAAGAGGAACGATGATATTGGAAAAGTTACAAATGAACCAACGATAATAACCAGCTAGGCCAAGAAACGAACGAATTTCAGAAGGAGACTTAGGTGCAACCCAATTCTTCACAGCTTCAATCTTTGCGGGGTCAACATGAATACCGAGTTTGTACCAAGGAATTGTGCCTCTTTTAGCCAAAATTCACACTTAGAGAATTTGGTGTAAAGACGTTCAGTTTGCAAGAGCTGAAGAATAAGGTGCAAATGTCGTCCGTCTTCTTCTTTCGTCTTGGTGTAGATGAGAATATTGTCGATGAAGACAATTACGAAGCGATCGAGGAAAGGTTTACACATGAGATTCATTAAATCCATGAATACTGCAGACGCGTTAGCTAAACCAAAATGCATGATCACATACTCATGGTGTCCATAACGTGTGCGAAAAGCGGTTTTAGGTATATCTTCTTCGAGGACTCGAAGTTGATGATAGCCCGAACGAAGATCAATCTTGGAGAAACACGTTGCGCCTTGCAATTGATCGAAGAGATCGTCAATGCGGGGAAGGGGATTGTTGAGCTCAAGATAGTCAATGCACAACCAAAATGATCCATCTTTCTTTTTAACGAACAAAACGGGAGCGCCCCAAGGAGAAGTACTAGGGCGTATAAAGCCTTTATCAAGAAGTTCTTGAAGTTGGCTATATAGCTCTTGCATCTCTGAGGGTGCTAGATGATAAGGAGCTTTCACAACAGGAGTTGCTGCACCATAAATGAGATCGATTTGGAAATCGACAGAATGAGGAGGAGGAGGACCAGGAAGATCCTCTAGGAAAACATCAGGAAAATTACAAACGACAGGAACATCACTTATGCTTTGACCTTTATCTTTCTTTTCCACAATATGGGCAAGAAAGGCAAAGTATTCTTTACGTAAGTATTTGTTCGCTTGGATACATGACATAAGCTTAAGACCTTTCGAAGGTTTCTCGCCATAAACGTGTAAAGAATCACCATTGGGAAGAGGAAGACAAATAAATTTCTTGGAACAAACGACTTCAGCACGAACTTGCCTAAGCCAATCCATGCCTACTATGACATCGAAGCTTCCCAATTGCATGGGTATGAGGTCAATTTAGAACGTATGATCGTTAAGATTCAAAGAATACTTTGAAAGAACAGAATCAACAGTGACGGACTTACCATTTGCGACTTCGACAGCGAATGATCTTGGCAACTTAGAGTGTTTACACTTAAGAATATGTTCGAATTGAACAAATACCAAACTTTTATCTGCGCCAGCATCAAAAAGACAAGAAGCATAGACATGCTTGACGAGAAACGTACCAGTTATAATGTCGTTCACGTTCTGCGCCTGAGCGGCAGTGATGGCGAAAGCTCTGCCTCGAGCTTGTTGAGGCTATTGCTGCTGTTGTTGGGGTTGTGGCTGCTAGTTGTTGTTGTGCTGAGTGCAGACATTGGCGAGGTGATTAGGGTCGCCACATTTGGAGCAACTTGAGGTTGACGTTGGTTAAGGTCAGGGTTTGGGATGATAGCATGAGGTTGTTGGTTTTGGTGTTGAGGGATGTTTCGGCAACGGTCGGCAAAATGCCCAAACCTATGACATTGGGTGCATTTGCGGCATGGAGCATTACTAGGGTGATGGTATGTGCAGTTAGCTCACTGGGGATGAGATCCAGTGTAGCCTCGTTTCGGTTTCTCGTTGGTTGCAGGGGTAATGGCGGCTACTGTTTGGATAGGTTGAGCGTTCGGCGGAGTAAGAACTGCACGATTTTGACTAGAAGCCTTCCGCTTCTTGCTCTTGTTGTTGTTTCTTGGGGGTTTCGATGGGGTAGGTTCAGCAGTGGTGGTGGCATCGGTGGTGGCTTGGTGCGCATTCTTCATAGAGACCTTGTCGTAGGCCCTATGAAGAATAAAATTGTTGTTTAGCTCAACGGCTATGCTATAGGCATCTTAAATGGTTTTGGAGCAGGCCGAAGCAACATGGTTAAACAAGGAGGGTGCAAGGCAGCGGATAAACTTGGCTATATCTTTGGGACGGTGTCGACTTGTCCAGGGCAGAGGATGCTAAGTTGTTTGAAGCGCGTGATTAGACCATCTATGTCGCTCCCTTTTGCGTTAGGTTCCAAAATTCATTCTCCAAATTTGGATTTCATGGGGAGGACAGAAGTGATCTTTCATGAGCTGCATGAGCTCGTCCCATGGTAGAGCGTGGGCTGCATCGTTGCCTCGCTTATTATGCTCGGAGGTCCACCATTGGAGAGCTCTCGAACGGAACACCCCTGTCGTGTTCAGGGTTCGCAGGTCATCGGGACACCCGCTTTGAAGAAATGTAAGTTCGATGGCATCAAACCAGTTCAGCATGGCGGTGGCACCATCCACTAGTGAACTCAAGGGGCTTACAGGCCATAAATTGCTTGAAAAGGAACGTCGTTTTAGGTGTTTCCACCTTGGAATTGGCAGTGACATTAGGGGATTCGGTGGCAGGTGGGGTTTGGATCTAGCTCACGGTATCAGGTATAACTCGGGCCATTTGCTCGGCCATCTGCTCAGCTACCAACCCTACGAGGTCTTCCTTTGATATGGAGTTCTTGTTGTGCTTTGAACCCTTTTTGGAGTTCTTGGACTTCTTCGATAAACTTGGGGAAGACATCTAGAGGTTGAAATAGAAGGAAAAAGATGAGACTTGATCATAATGTAAAAATAAGTTTTGCATGTATAAGCATGTGTATGCTCACGTATGATTCACATAGTTCGCATGTATTAATCAAGTATTGACATGCATAATCATGTATGAGTGCGTATAAAGAGTATAAATTTAGTTTGTTCACGCGGATTATTATTGTTTTTTATTGCGAGAGACGTGCGAATTGTGTATCGGTTTTGAAATGAATGAGATAACAAGTATTATAATCACATAGAAACTAAGATAACACAAAAGATAGGCTCAATAAAACATTAGATTGTTTTGGGTAGAGAAACGTTGACTATTCCAAAATGGTTCATAAGATCTTTCGAGTTAGGGAACATGCTTTGGCCTAATAGGTAAAATACTCTCGTCGATAAGCGATTAACGGTATTTTACCCATCCAGTTACTACATGTCCCTAGTCGATCGAAAAATCAAGACTTTACGAGATTGAAAATCGAGGAATGGGACTAAATTAACAAGGTGTGGGTTTCACCCCTAACTTGACGATTTCGTACCCTAAGTGTGGTTGGTACTCGTCGGGTCAAAATTAATTTCGACACTTTGACGAGGGTCCACCAGAGTTGAATTGGAAGTTTCCATCGACATGTGGATATCACTCCTAACTTGATGGTGTAACTTCGTGAAAAATCAAATACGCAGAATGAGGGATTTCACCAAAATTGTGGGCCATAGGGCCTATCTTGGTGCAAATAGTCTAGTTTGCATTACGAGTGTCTTTAACTCTTTAAAAGTGTATTGTGTAAATGTCTTAGGGAAGACTCATTGTAAATATTAAGACAAATGAAGTAGGAAGGAGCAAAGTAGGAAGAATAATATTTTAAGCATGAATCAAGAATTGTCAAAATGGGACACTTAAACTATAGACTAGGTCGAACATGGCAATTCTACCTAATTCCCTATAGTTTTGGCTCTGTACCAATCTATCACACCCCAACCGATGGTAGAAACATCGAGGCGAGACGAAATAGATTGCTCATTACTCATAACGCTATTTGTGACAATAATTAATTCAAACCGAATTTCATTTCATAATAAAATTGTCAAATACAATATGAAAATTCAAAGTACAATAAGAGAACAATACAACAATTTAAATAACAAGGAAGCTAATCTACTAATATCAAGTGCGTTTCTAGTGTAGTCCCTACTGATTTCGTCATAAGAATCATCATCAATCTGCAACATGTTAACAAAGTATAGTTCAACACAATATGCATTGGCGAGCACACAAGTTTAAGTATAAGCATAAAGGTTTAAAACGAATCCACATGGAAACTAGTTTATACAAGAGCATTATAACATGGCATGCAATATTTCTAGTCAACCCTCTGTTTACGCAATAAAGAATGAAATTCAACATGACCTCTCGTTCACGGGTGGTGCGTTACTCCTATAGAGCTATACATGTTAAATGGAGGCTCGTATAAAGCTAATGACTATAGTATTTACATAAGAATCACCCAAGTATAACCATCAAGTAATGTATCATAGCATTCATGTATTTGGATTGTTTCGTGCATTTGAATAAAGTATGAAGTTTAGTGATTTTTGTTAAGGTTAACATATTGCACCCAAAAGTGCCATAAATGAAAATGGGTCATGTGTACTCACGGTTTTGCAAGCTTTCCACTTGGTGAATCTGCGAGCTTTGTTGGTTGTTTAG
Organism: Scalesia atractyloides; assembly: GCA_947069175.1. Taxonomy (NCBI): domain Eukaryota; kingdom Viridiplantae; phylum Streptophyta; class Magnoliopsida; order Asterales; family Asteraceae; genus Scalesia; species Scalesia atractyloides. The sequence continues at coordinate 37,296,771 of CAMTDV010000018.1, read as the reverse complement.
GATGGAGCACCTTGTCCTTCTACACGAAGAACATATGTATGAGTATGGATGATTAATGGGGGATTCAGAATTTGGAACATAAAGTATAACAAAGTATTTACACAAGAAAGTAGTCACCTAGGTCTAGCACTCGTTTTTGACACTATGGGAACCCATAAGAGTTAGTATGATTTCATAGGTTTAGCACCTATTAGAATTGTAACAAGGAACTAAACACCTTGGTGATTTAACTTAGTAGCTTGACAAACAACTATTTGGTCATCATATCCATATTTTTGTTGATTTAACTTAGTAGCTAATTTAAAAAAAAACTATTTTTTGATCGCTTATCCATATCTTTTTAAAACGTCACTATAAATTTGTTTTACATATACTAAAACTTGGTCCATTTTAAAACAATTTAGTTTAAACATATTTGGATTTATAAATTTATTTTTGTAAAACTATTTTATGATGACTTATCCATATCTTTAAAAAAGTCACTTTTACTAATGCTAAAACTTGGTCCGTTTTTATAATAATTTATTTTAAACATAATTAAATTTATAAATTAATACTTTTAACACTAAAACAAGGCAAACATTTCAAAGTGAAAGTTGTTAACACGTTAATTCTGTATTCAATAACTGTCTTTTTCGAAGTGTTTATACAACCTTAAAAATTAAACCGTCAACTTATGAATTTATGACAATAGAGTTCAAAACTTAATAATTTTTTTTCGAACTAGATTTCAATTAACTAATACAATGATGTTTTTTTTTTCCTTAAAAAAGGGTGGTTGTTAACCATAACATAACTGTGGGTTTTGAGTTATGGTTAATACTTTTCGGTTACTTATTGTTTTTATCTACTCTAATCCAATTTTACTAAATTATTTCATTTATTGACACATGACATTTACTTCGTTAATTTAGTAATAATATTGGTTATCTATTAATCCAATAGCTATATTTATTAATATACTTAGAAATCATTGTACGATAATAAAAAACGACTTGTAGATTAAATTTTGTTTATAATTTTAGAACTTTCTTATTTCTTTCTTTCCGTATAATTAATCCTATTTTTTATCAATTAATATTTTTAATATTTCATATATTCCATATAAACATTATATGATAAAATCACATTCATTATCACTGCCATTAATATTATTTTAAATATTTTTATGTATAACAATTATGTATTTTTTTCACAAATAGTATATCAAAGTTATTTTTTTTCAAAAACATTTATTCCCAACCATGTGTATTGATTAGATTATATTTATTCAAGTCGTATAAACCAAGTGTTTATTCAATCCGTCTAGTACACGAGTTTTTAGAGATGTAACTTATTTAGTATTTAATATATAAAATTAAATTTATTTATTTGCTGGCATGATTCACCTCACAAATTTTTTTCGTCTAAATTTCTTCATGACCCAAAATAAAGATATATTTTATAAAGTAGAAAAAAGTAACTTAATCGACTCTAAATTAAGAAATGTTCTATAAAATAGGAAATAGTAACTTAATCATATTTTAGTATTATTAATTTCTTTTTTTTCTACCATTTGTAACAAAGTAAGTTAACAATTAATTATGAAAATATTTTATTCAACATATATGAAACTGTTAACTTAAATCATATTTTTATTATAACTAATTATTATTAATTAAATCCACATAACAATTATTAATACGAAAAACAAATTTAGTTTATGAAATACCAATAATTTTTATTTTCATTTACTTTAAGTAAATTTATTTTGTATGCATTGTCATATACATGCAACCTTACTTTTTAAAAAACCATAACCATTAACCAGACCAACCACCAATCCTTCAACAACCACCTAGAACCTCTGATCTTCGTATAACCATCAGACCATACTCTAACCAACCATCAACCACATCCCATAACCCAAAAAAAACAAAAACTATCAAACTCCGTTCACACATGTCACCCACATCCTTCAACTCGTCACCGTACACCACACCACACCACACGACTCAACACTACACATTGGAAAAATAAAGAAACATATAGAAAAATACAATAGGTTAGAACCCCTTGTATTACATCACTTTAATAAGTATACCTTTATATACGAAGTAATAAAAAAAATTATATCTTAAAAAAAACTCGTGTAGTACACTGCAGGGGTTGAATAAATTTGTGTATTACACATGTTGAATAAATATAATGTAATAGGTTAACACATATAGATGTTTAAGATATATATATTTAAAAAAAATAAACTTTGAGGTAATATTTATTTATTAAAATATGAGAGAATTAAGACATATTAGAATCCTATTTTAATTACAAAATTAATAATATAATCTTATTTAAATATGATAATGATTAAGACGTATTAGAATCCTATTTTGATTATGATTCATTCAATACTTATATGTTGTCTAAGCCTCCATGTGTTAGAATTAAATATATACTGAAAATCAAAGAGTGTCGATCAGTTCAAAGAATTGATTTAAATATTTAACGGCCCATCAATTCTTAGCTCCTCCTTTATAGTTTAATGGCGTGAGTTTAACTTATCATCAATTAAAATCCGCAGAACACAAAAACAATGCAAAGTGATTATTAGCATGATAGTATTTTAGGATATTATTGTATAGATTTATTTCCATCTATATCGTTTTCTAAAATAGTGTTAGGGTTGTTATGTCTTGTATCCTATATATAGGGGGTCCTCTTATTGTATTAGTCTTCAATAATAATAGACCGTAAACCACTTTTATGGTATCACAACTACGGCTTTAATTCCCTCTCCTCTTTTTTTCCTTCCTTTTCCTGCTTCGACAACCCTTCAATCAGCCGGCCCTACCCTCGTTTTAAACCATGGACAAAGACACCGTTGCTGCAGATTCCTCGGCTATGACCAAACCATCGGCCCTTCATCCGGCCTATTCTGTGACAAATATCCAGACCAAGATCCTCACACCCGATGGCGTCAAGGTAACCTACACCTCTTGGACTAAATTGTTCAAGTTACACGCTGTTGCGTATAAGTTTCTCCAGCATATCGATTGCACTGAAACACTCGAAGCCACCGACGCTGCCTACCCTCTCTGGCGGGAACTGGATGCGTTGGTACTGTAGTGGATCTTCAGCACAGTTTTCGACGAGTTATTGGTTCGGATTCTTGGCAGCAATACCATCGCTCGTGCAACATGGGTCAAGTTAGAAAAGATCTTCTTAAGCAACAAGAAAGCACGCGCCACCGCACTAGAAACAAAATTTTTCAACCTTACCCTCACTGCAAGATCCTCGTTAGACGACTATTTTCAGCGCTTCCAAGATCTGGCCAACCAGCTTGAAGATGTCGATCAACGGGTCTCTGAATCCAGACTGGTTCAGCAGCTTGTTTGTGGCCTCCCTGTTGAGTACGGCACCACAGCATCACTCATCAATTAGAACAACGCAGATTGCGATACCGCTCGCACCATGTTACAAGACGATGCTATACGTATTGAAGCTCGTCAGTCCAATGTTTCCTCTGTTCATGTCACGCAAAACTCGAACAACCAGCAACAACCAACCAAAACCCCTACCCAAACCCAAATCCGAATCCTTTTGGATAACGGGGGAGGGGGCGGACACAGGGCAAGGGATACCGGAATTCATGTGGTGGACGAGGTCGTGGATCCTCTCGAAATTCATCAGCAGCGGCACCTGGTTGGGCTCCTCAACAGCCTGCCTATCCATCTTGGGCCTAGTGGATGCCTTCTCCTTGTCCATACCCGACGCAACCCACTTCTACTTGGAGGCCCAATCTATCTCAATTTCAGTAATACACTCCACAAGCTTCGGCCCAGTATCCTAATCAGGCCCAAACTGATTCGCAACATCCCTCTGCTTCAACTTATGCTCAGTATGTCGGTTATGTCACACTCAGCCCATCAGTACCACTGTTTGCCTACGGGTACGACGCCTTGAGTCCCTCAAATTTCAATGCCGCATACGCTGCTATGCAACTCAATCAGCCAGAACACATCCCGATAATGGACACCGGAGCCAAAGCTCATGGTACTCAGGACCAAGGTATGATTCGCATTCCCTTTTCTTTTCCTGTAAACAACAAAATTTTAGTTGGTAATGGCACTTGTACCTATTATGGGGTCCGACACTGGCTTTCACAACCTACCCAACCGAATACATCCTCTCAAATATTTTGTACAGCCCCCTAATAATTAAAAATCTAATTTCTGTCCGTTGCTTTACTCGCGACAATCATGTCTCTGTAAAATTTGACCCTTTCGGTTTTTCATTGAAGGATCTCAATAATGGAAAACTACTTTCCCGCTACAATAGTATTGGGGATTTATATCCGTTCACACCACCACAACTTCCGTCTCAAGCTTGCCTCGTCACAATCACCTCTTTACCATGGCATGACCGTCTTGGACATCCCAGGGAACAAGTTTTAGACATTCTTAGTCGTAATTTGAATTTTCTTTGCAATAAAGACCATAAGGCTAGTCTTTGTCATTCATGTCAACTTTCTAATAGTAAAAGATTACCGTCTCACGCTTCAAATTCCTTTACTTTGGCACCATTTGATATTATTCATTGTGACCTTTGGAGATCACTTATAATTAGTAAATCCGGTTATAAATATTATATGGTCTTGATAGATTATTTCTCACATTTCATTTGGGTCTACCCACTTAAGTCCAAATCTGAAACATCCTAACTTTTGTCAAATTTCACCGCTTAATATCCACACAATTTAACCACAAAATGGCCTTCTCTTTCGTTTCTCATGCCCTCAAACCTCCTCCCAAAACGGTCGGGCAGAACGCATGATACATCGCTTAAACGACATCATTTGTGCCCTCCTCGTCCACTCTAACCTTCCACCATCATTCTGGGTGGAGGATCTTCACACAACCACCTACTTACATAACATTCTACCCACCAAACACCTAAATTTCTTCACACCTACCTTTGCCCTATATTTACGCCATCCCACTTACGACCACTTACGACCACTTACGAGTGTTCGGATGTGCGTGCTACCCCAACACCTCGGCTACTCAACCACACAAGCCTACCCGGTCCGTTTGCTACATCTTTCTTGGGTACCCGCCAGACTGTCACGGTTACCGATGCTTGACCCAACAACCGGGAAGGTTCATATTTCTTGTCACGTAACTTTTGATGAGCATATCTTCCCGTACACTATACCAACCTCCCTATCGTCCTACACGTTTCTGGACGATACCTTACCACCGGCCTTTACCTTTGCCTCTCCAGCTCCTATACATTCCCACCCGCCACCCGTCTAAGCCCCCACACACACCACCTCAGCCTACACCACTACCCATCCTCCCACAACCCCCATCACCACAACACTCCGACCTCATGCCACACTCCATGCCACCACCCATATCGGCCCAAATACACATACCCTGCCACTTCCAAACCATAGCACTACCCTTCGCCACACAAACTCATCACCCAAACGTTCCCATTAACTCAACCCACACTCACCCAATGACTACCCGTTCCAAAACCGGCTCCTTGAAACCACCAACCCATTATCTTTTCGCACCACCACCATTTCTCCTATACCATCAACCTATGCCAAAGCCTTTGCCGATCCTCATTGGTTACACGCCATGCAATCCGAATTTAATGCTTTGCAGGAAAATGATACTTGGGAACTGGTGTTGCGACCAACTGATAGACTCGTTATCTGTTGTATGTGGTTATTTCGTCACAAATTTAAATCTGATGGTTCATTGGAAAGGTACAAGGTTTGGTTAGTTGTCAAGGGTAAGTCTCAAATAGTTGGTATTCATTGTGAGGACACCTTCAGTCCGGTTGTTAAATCGGTTACGATACGCACTGTTCTCTCCCTTGCCGTGTCTCGTTCTTGGCCCATCCACCAGTTGGATGTCAAGAATGCATTCTTACAAGGTCACTTATAGGAGACAGTTTTTATGCACCAACCACTGGGGTTTATTGATCAAAAGTATCCTAATTTTGTATGTCAGATGAAGAAGTCTTTATACGGGTTGAAGCAGGCACCTAGAGCCTGGTACATACGGTTTGCTACATACATCACTACACATGGTTTCAGGATTAGTTCATGTGTCAATTCGTTGTTTGTTTACAACAAGGGAGTAGCTGTTGTTTATCTATTATTATATGTGGATGATATCATCCTCACTGCGTCCATGAATGCGCTTTTGCGTGACATTATACATACGCTCCCACGAGAATTTGCCATGACCGACCTAGGTTGTTTACATCATTTTATTGGTATTAGAGTTACTTATCATACACAGGGTCTTTTCTTGTTGCAAGCACAATATGCTAAAGATATTATTAACAGGGCTTCTATGTCAACGTGCAAACCGTGTGTTACTCCGGTCGATCTTTCCGCTAAGTTAAGTGCCACAGACAACAATCTGTTCCACGACCCCACTCTCTACCGCAGCCTTGTAGGAGCACTTCAGTATCTCACATTCACACGTCTGGATATCTCATATGCGGTTCAGCAGGTTTTTTTATTCATGCATGAACCCCGTGATCCTTATTTTGCTTTTATGAAGCGGATCATTAGATACTTGAAAGGAACAATTGACTATGGTATTCGTATCATCAAATCCACGGTTCAGTCGCTTGTGACCTATTCAGATGCAGACTGGGACGGGTGCCTGGTACTTCTCAAGGTATCCCCTTGGAAGGGTGCAGTTTGATTTGTTAAGAAAGGCAAACTCGCACCTGGCTACGTATGTCCTTTCAAGATTCTTGAAAGGATTGGCAAGGTTGCGTATCGACTAGACCTACCTGAAGAACTCAACAACGTTCATCCTGTCTTCTACGTTTCAAACTTAAAGAAATGCCTAGCTGAAGAAGGACTTCAAGTTCCACTCGAAGATCTTCAAATCAATGAAACTCTACACTTTGTGGAGAAACCTGGCGAATTCATGGACCGAGGAGTCAAGCAATTGAGGCGTAGTCGAATTCCTATGGTCAAGGTCCGATGGGAAGGAAAACGTGGCGCTGAGTTTACTTGGGAACTCGAGAGTGATATGAAGACTAAGTATCCGCATCTGTTCGTTGCATCTTCCTAAATTTCTGACGAAAATTCCTAAAGGAGAGGAGACTGTAACGTCCTGTTTTTCATACTTTACATAATTAGAAAGCTTGTCTTGTATTTCCATTTTCGGAAATCTTGTACCCTTGTAATCGTATTTTCGAGACTTTGATCATAATAAAACTTGGTATTTCATACAATCCATGCGTTATATACTTATACTTGTTCATACATTTAAATGATGCTTAATTCATAATCCTTTGAAACGTGTAATAAACATGCTAAAACATGAGATACATACATCATACGATACTTATCCTCGATTCTTATATTTAACCATGCTTGTTTATACTTATTCTCATGGTTAAATTACATGCACACCCTTTAGAATATGCCTTTATGCTTAAAACATCCCTAATATAGTCCAAAAACACTTAATTCATCAAAAATAAGGAATAAATGGATAGACCACCAAACAACAAGGGTTAAAATTCAAAACCTTGCTTCTGACAAAGCCTTACGGCCCGCAAGGCTACATGCTTACGATCCGTACGCAGGTCTGACGGGGAAATCCTTGGCCGCCCGTGTTTTGGCTCGAATCCACACCTTGTTTTACCCACCTATGGCCTCCAACCTCCATTAAATCACCCTCCAACAAACCCAACTCTTTCCCTATAAAACCTAAGCCTCCTCCACACATTTTCACTAAAAACACACTAAAAACAGATTCACTGCAACTCACAAAAGTGAGCATAACTTCCTCATTTCTTAATTTTTTCATTGATTCTTTTTTCTAATCACCTGGAACAACCTTAGGTATGATTCCACGGGTTTTCCATGGAAAATCCAGACCTGGAACTCCACCAAAAAGGCTCCAAAGTGGACTGAACTTTCTGTTTTGATTAAAACATTTCTAAACTTGCTTGAACTTGAGTTATCACATACACATTTATATGCCCTTATGCTCATAATCACATCAAGGGTTAGTTGGGCTTAAAGACAAGGTTGTGACATCCAAAATCAGAGGTTAAAACCTCATAAACATTCTGTTTTTTTTTTTTTTTTGGGTTTTAACCCACAAGTAATGAACAAGCTTAAAGCTTGGATGTTTGTGTGATTAAGGCTAGCTTGGGCTATTCTACTTGGAAAATCCACACATTACTTGATGATTTATTAGATTAGTTGTAAATATTTCATTCCTTATTGTATATTCATGACCTTCCTTGTTGTCTATTACAACATGTGTAGTGGTGAATCATATAAAGAGGTTAAATGGATGTTCATCATCCTACCTCCATGCTTGACTTACATGAATCCAAAAGAGGTCTTAAATGGATGGTTTAAATCTCCTACCTCATGCTTGACTTATATGAATACCTATACAATATAATCTATATAATATCTAAGTAACTAAACCTTGATGATAGTTTAATGGTTATTCGTCAAACGTGAAGTTACATCATCTATGACCATGATGCTTGATATATGTTAAAATACACATACTTTAGTCCCCCGTTTCAGTAAAAAGGTTTTTAAAACCCTAAAACGAGTGTACATAGCCGTTTCTACAGTTTTTTCCTCTCAAAACTCACCTTCTTTTGCACAAATTTCTTCGATTCCTTGGATAAGGTATGGATTTCCTTCATAATTTCTCGTTTTTAGTCATTTTCATCTTAAGACTAGGCTTTTGTCCAAGAACATTTGGGGGTTTTCTTCATAACTACAAACAAACCCTAGTTCTTGGTTGTTCAAACGAATCGCAAAGTCCAATCACGAACCCGTGGTCCATTCTCTAAGAAATTGCTTTATTTGGAGAAAAAGTGGTTAAAACCGGTGAATGGACCAGTTTTTAGCGATTTGCAACCGACTCATGGTCATGTTGTCTGCTGGCACTACCGTGCGAACTCGACTGATAGGTAGACTAGATTTGCGATTTCGATCCGCACGACCGAGCGGATGGTTAGCACGGCCGTGTGCGACCTGAACAACAGAACGAACAGAACGTTCGTAACAGCCTGTTCGGGTGCCGAGGTCTGAAATTTTTAACTGTGCTCTTATTCTTCTGTATTCCTACATGTAGATGAATCACCCTTTCCTCCAATTCGATCCCGAAAACAACAAGGATCGCCCGTGCTAACAAGCTCAAAGCTTTATGGAACCGACGGGTAAAATTGGGGCTCCATGAAGGTTGAGTTGGTCGACTATGCAAGCTCTAAACCAATCTGAAAGGCTAGCCGAGATGATTTCTTTGCCTATGTCTCAACTTTTGAATATCCGTCGTCCGGTGTACTTGGAACTCACTTTGGAGTTCCTTGCCTCCTACTCCTATGAAAAACCAAGGGGTGGAGCAAATCCCGACTTCTGTCACACTAAGAGGATTAACTTCAGACTTGGAGGTCAATGGCACCATTGGACGGTTGCGAGGTTTGGAAAGAAATTGGGTATATATACATAGGAGGAGCTAGACTCGGAGCTTTTCACATCTATTCACAATTTCGAGAGCGATCAACAAAGAGCTAACTTTTGGGCCCAAATTGCGGTTGAGATGCTTACAATGAAAGGAAGGCCAATGCATCACGCTTGAGAGACCCGCTTCACCAGGTTATCAGTCACACGTAGTCGAATGCATGGACAATTCGGGGAACTGTCCCACACCAGATTTGATCATTTTATTTTCTATTGTCAATGGTGTTCATGTTAATCTTGCAGCGAGACTAGCGACATTTTTTATTAATAGCGCGAACAAGACAGCTAGTAGTGAGATACATGGTGGCGAGTATGTGACACAGTTGGCCTATGCTCTCGAGATTATGACGAATGAGGTTTTGAATGGCCTCACTTTGGTCCATGAGGGGTTCGATGTTGATCATAGGGCTTTGAAATTTATGGGCATGATGGCCCAAGGCTGAGAGGGCTACAAGCAGAGATACGGGATCCACTTCCACCCTTACCAAACGAAGAGGAGCAGGTAGATATGGAGCACGACCTAGAGGAGCAGCATGATCAGGCATTCATGCAACCGCCTCCAGGCCCGCAGCTTCACCAGCCACAGCACCAGGATTGGCCACCCGACATTCGATCTTATCCTATGTTCTCTAATCAGTTCTAGCAGATGCAGATGAACCAGGATTACATTTTTTTTACATCTTCGGTGGCCTCAACAACGCGTTTTCGGCCAGTTCGGAGATCCCCCACAGTTCCCATTCGGGAACCAAGGCGGGGCTGGACCTTCCGATACCGAACATGGCGATGATATTGACGACGAGTAGTCGGGACGCGTTGGCATGTGGTGCTTTTATCTATTATTAGTAGTTCGCTTTTGAGGTGTTCATTTTGGTTTCGTTGTTTCTATGTTCTATGTACGAATGGTACTAGTATTTTTATTCTCTACGTTTTAGTGATTTTGCGGTCAGTGTGTTGTTTTGTGGGTTGTGTTTTTTATGGTGACGTGTATGCAGGTATTTGGAGCACGCATTGGCGAGGCATGCGACTACGAGTTGGCGGATCACTCTTGCATCTATTTCGGCTTTAGGGGAGTATTATTCTCCTTTTCTCTAGTTTTGGGTTTCGCATTGGGGACAATGCGAAGTTCAAGTGTGGGGAGGGGGTTTAATATTATAACTTTGTTTGTCCTTGTAAAAAGAAATTATTATTAAAATTAAATAACCGATTAAATTTTTGTTTTAGAAAGCATTAAATACGCTAAAGATCCAACAAGCCTAATAAAACTCGAAAAATATAATTAAAGATGTGACAAACAAAGAAAGACTTGCATGTTAATTTTCACGCTTTTAGCCGCTCCCTCCCATTATGTGAGTATGTTTTGAGCCTTAGAATTGTTAGATGCTTATTCATTTCGGATTAGGAGTGAGCCGGATGTTTCGTGTAACTTAGAACTTGTCCCTAGTATGCTTGTCAAGACCATAAACATTGTGAGATTGCGTGAAAATGATTGAGGCACCTAGAAAACCTTTTGTTTCTAGCCTTTTTCTTCCATTTGTTCTCCCTATACCCGATATTACCAATTAGGATTCACCATGTCGAGCCTTTTCCCGTGTTTTTCTTTCTTTTATCCTACTAATTTACCCACCTAGCCTAATATTAGCCTTTTTATTTTTAAACCCTAGCGTTAAGACTCGGTTAAAGTTGCCGTTTAACTAGTGTTATTTGTAAATTAGCCACTTACTTAGCAAAAAATAAAAAATAAAAAAAAACAGAAAATTATAATACCACAAATGAGGGCGGAGACGACAAAAGTTTGAGCAATTTGAGTGCAAAACAGTAGAATATTGACAAAAGTTTTACACGTTATTCATGTATAGTTTTATCTTTGTTTACTTGTTAAACGCATCTACCGAGTTTTAGCCGCTTAGTCACTTGTAAATTTCCATTCTATACCCTTAACCTAACCTATCATTACAACCCCCTAAGACCTCTTGATTTGCGCTTTTTCCCATGTTGTTTGGTGGAGATTAGATCTTTCGACAAGCTTATGATTCTACACGATTCATTGTCTAGGCATAGAGCGTTTACGCATACACATTTTATGTATGTTTGACAAATATAACCGAGTTTTTGTGAACATTGTGAGATGTGTGAAGATTTGCATGCTTAGTCAATCAAATGTGGAATCATGGTTTTTGGTTATCTTTACATATAATTGCATGCGCTTGTGTGGTTTGGATTCTTTGACGATGTCTTTCGAAAAAAAATCGGTTAGCTATTACGTATGTGTATTAGTCGTGTAATTTGTAAATTATGTATTCTCGTTAGAAGTTTTCTCTTATCTTATTTTGGTTTTAGTTTGCTTTAGGACAAGCAAAGTTCAAGTGTGGGTAGGTTTGATATATGTTAAAATACACATACTTGAGTCCCCTGTTTCATCCCCATTTTACATGTTTTCAACCATAAAATTAAGAATTAGACACTTAATCATGTATGTTTCCATTTACAGGCCTTAACTAGTGTGCCAGACAAGAAGATGTAGACAACGAGGATTTTCCGGGCGAAACGGCGAAGTTGCGAACTTTCAGTGGAGATTCAGATAGTGCACGGTCATGCAGAAGTTTGGCATGGCCGTGCAAACCCAAGTCAGAAGACCCGCACTGACCATGCAGGCCCTGGTGCAAGCATATTTCTCGGCATGCACAACCGTGAGGCTTGATGCACGACCGTGCGGATGTGTTTTCCTCCTGTGCACTGCCAGTACGATCTCCAGTGCGAGCATATTTCGGACACGCACGGCCGTGCCAAACTTGGCATGGCCGTGCCGATTTGAATACCTTACCGGATAAGATGACGTCACCGGATTGCGCGAATAGTGCACGGCAGTGCACTTTATCAGCACGGTCGTGCAAAAAGTCAAAAAGTTTTAAAACACAGGGGATGCATTCTGATCGGCAGACTGAACTTTTGGGAGCAATTCTGGTGATTTTTGGGCTTCGGTAACAACTTGTTTTGCTCCGAATCAAGCCTCCATAGTGCCGGGAAGCTCCGTTATCATCCGGTTCTTCAATCTTAAGCTTGTTTGTGGTTTGATTCTTGAATCTTTCCATGATTTTGATTATGTTTCAAGTATTAGATTGTTGTTTATGTAATATTGTAGCCTCATGGCAAAAACACTATGAATTCCTTGCTTGTTAAACAACCATTAGATATTATTATCATGTTTGTAATGACACTTAACAACTTTTTATGTTAATCCTTGATGATTAGTTTGCAACCATGTTTATTGATGTTGGATTCTTGATTATAGTTAATTATCTTAGATGATTAGTATGTGGTTAGTTAGGATATTTGAAAGAAAAAGCTTAATTAATCATGTACTAGTAGACTTTTAGTTTTGTTAAAATGTTTACCCCATGAGACTAGAAATGGGTATTGGGTTAATAATGGGAAATTAAGATTAATCAAGAATGCTTTCCCTCACGGAAGGACCTTAGCGAGTTAGATGGTGTTGTCACGGATTCATAAACATTAAACTATAGCTTTGTTAGGAATTTAGGCCAAAATTTCTTTCTTAGTGGATTTATGTTTAAGATTTGTAAAATGAAGTCGGTTGTGATTTAATCTAGGTTATGCTTGTCTCGGTGGTTACATTGTGTTTATCGGTGTAACTTTCCATGATTAAGTGAGGTTAGAAAACTCTTAACGGATGACTAACTTATTTTTAAGGGATTTCCATAAACATTAATCAATAGGGCGTTAAAGAACAATTTTAGGTGGTTAAAGTATGTTTATTGGTTTAACTTTCCAAAGAGTTGTCATGTTAGGATTCCCGAAAGGGATACTAATTGTCTTTGAAAAATGGAAAATTGACCGAGTGACTTAGTGGCATAACCAACTTAGTTAACATATTCCGGTTGTTCATAAAACAGGCTATATTTATATTTTTCATATTTGGAGTCTATAATGTTTACAAAATGAAAAAGAAACAAAAATATTATGTTTTAGTCATTTACTAGTTTAAACAACTTATCACCTATCTTTTCTACCGGTAGAATAATGATATAGGTTTAGTATTATCGTCTCTACCCGCATCCTTGGATCGATACTTGGTTCTTACCGATACTTTACTACATATATGACGGGGTACACTTGCCCTTTCGTGGGTGTTTTAATGTTGAAGTATAAATCATTTTATAAATTTAAAACCGAACCGTGTGTAAAATTCATTGTAAAAATATGTATATACACGCACACGTCAATGTTTGTTACAATTCTAATGGGCATTGTGACCCATGAAAATATTCCAACTCTTTTTGAGTTTCATAATGTCAAGAACAAGTGTTATGTGTGCTAGATGATTACTTTTCATATGATTATTTTCTTGTGCTTTTCATTCCAAATTCTTAATACTCCGTTAAACATTCAATACTCACACCTATGTTTCCTCGTGTAGAAGGACAAGGTGCTTCATCCTAATCAACCAACAACTCTCACAGACTTACCTAGTGGAAAGCTTGCAAAACCGTGAGTACACTTGACCCATTTTCATTTTTGTCACTTTTGGGTGCAATATGTTAACCTTATCAAAAATCATCAAACTTTATCCTTTATTCAAATGCACGAAGACAATCCAAATACATGAATACTATGTTACTATACTTGATGCATATAGTTGGGTGATTCTTATGTGATACAATAGTCATTAGCTATATACAAGCCTCTATTTAACATGTATAGCGCTATAGGATTAACGCACCAACCGTGAACGAGAGGTCATGTTAAATTTCATTCTTTATTGTGTAAACCGAGGGTTGACTAGAAATATTGCATGTCATGTTATAATGCTCTCATGTGAACTAGATTGCCATGTGGATTCGTTTGAACTTTATACATATGCCTATACTTATACATAAACTTGTGTGCTCGCTAATGCATTTTTTTGTTGAACTATACTTTGTTAACAAGTTGCAAGTTGATGAGGACTCATTATGACGAAATCTAGTAGGGACTACACTAGAAACACACTTGATATTACTAGATTAGTTACCTTGTTATTTAAAATTGTTGTCTTGTTTCTCTTGTTGTACTTTGAATTTCCATGTTGTAATTGACAATGTTGTTATGATATGAAATCGGTTTTAAATTAATTACTGCCACAATAGCGTTATTTCTTCTCACTCCGGTGTTTCCGCCATCGGTTGGGGTGTGACAGATTGGTATGAGCGCCATAACTATAGGGAATTAGGTAGAATTCCCATGTTCGACCTAGTCTATAGTTTAAATCTCCCATTTTGACCATTCTTGATTCATGCTTAATATGTTATTCTTCCTATTTCCTTCTTCCTACTTCTTTTGTCTTAATACATACAATATGTCTTTCCTAAGACATTCACACAATACACTTTTGAAGACTTGAAGGCACTCGTAATGCAAACGAGACGATTTGCACCAAGATAGGCCCAATGGCCCACAATTTTTGGTGAAATCCCTCATCCCGCGTATTTGATTTTTCACAAAGTTAGACCATCAAGTTAGGAGTGACATCCACATCTTGATGTAAAACTTCCAATTCAAATTCTAGTGGGCCCTCATCAAAGTGTCGAAATTAATTTTGACTCGACGAGAACCAACCACACTTAGGGTACGGAATCGTCAAGTTAGGGGTGAAACCCGCACCTTGCCGATTAAGTCCCATTCCTCGATTTTCAGTCTCGCCAAAGTTTTGATTTTCCAATCGATTAGGGACATGTAGCACCATTAATCGCTTCTCGACGAGAGTATTTTACCTATTAGGCCAAAGCATGTCTCCCTAACTCTAAAGGATCTTTTGTTCACTTTGGAATAGTCGACGTTTCTCTACCCGAAACATTCAAATGTTTTATTAAGCCTATCTTTTATTCCATCTCAATTTCTATGTGTTTTAATACTTGTTACCTCGTTCATTTCAAAACCGATGCACAATTCGCACTTCTCTCGCAATCAAAAACAATAATAATCCTCGTGAACAAACTAAATTTATACTCTTTATACGCATTTATATATGATTATACTTGTTTAATACCTGTTGATACACGTCAAATACATGCAATTTACGTGAATCATACGTGCTACAGGATACTTACCTACTTATTCATGCAAAAACCTTATTTCGAATTATGACCAAGTCTCATCTTTTCCTTCTTTTTCGACCCTCTAGATGGCTTCTCCAAGTTTCATCCAAGAAGTCAAGAACTCCATGAGGGGTTCCAACCACAATGAGGACTCTATATCTAAGAAAGACCTCGTAGGATTAATCGCTAAGCAAATGGCCGAGCAGATGGCCCAGGTTATACCTGACATCAAGAGCAAGATCCACACCCACCTGCCAAAGAATCCCCTAATGTCTCCGTCGATTCCAAGGTGGAAAAACCTAAAACGACGTTTCTGTTCAAGCAGTTTATGGCCTGTAAGCCACTCGAGTTCACTAGAATGGATGGTGCCACTGCCATGATGAATTGGTTCGACGCGATCAAACTCACCTTTCTCCAGAGTGGATGTCCCGATGACCTGGGAACCGTGAACGCGACAGGGGTGTTCCGTTCTAGAGCCCTCGAATGGTGGACCTCCGAGCGTAACAAAAGGGGAAATGACACATCCGACGCTTTGCCCTGGGAAGAATTGAAACAACTAACGAAGGATGAGTTCTATCCTCCCCACGAGCTTCAAAAACTCGAGAACGAATTCTGGGATTTGAAACAAACTGGGAGCAACACCGCTGTTCTGATAGCACGTTTCAAACAACTCAGTAACCTCTACTCTGGCCAAGTCGACACCACACCCAAAGCCATTGTGAAATTCATTCGTTGCCTTCCATCCGTTTTGATGAACCATGTCGCATCTGCTTGTCCCAAAACCCTCAATGATGCTACAGTTTAGCCTTCGCACTCAACAACAATTGCATCCTCGATGGAACCTACGACAAGGTTTAAACGAAGAATGCACAACAAACTACCACCAACACCACCACTGCTGAACCTTTGCCCTCCCAACCCTCCAAGAAAAACAAGAACCAGAAGCAAAAGGCTTCTATCCAAGCAGTAGCTGCCATTACCCCTACAACCAACGAGCAACCAAAACGAGGCTACACTGGATCTCATCACCAGTGTGCTAACTACTCATACCATCACCCTAACAACGCACCATGCCGCAAATGCGCCAGATGTCATAGGTTTGGGCATTTTGTATACCGATGCTGAAACATCCCTCAATCCCAAAACCACCAAAACCAAGCTATCACTACAAACCCTACTCCTAACCCGACTCAACCCCAAACCAATATTGTTCGAGCTTGCTTCAAATGTGTTGACCCCAATCACCTCACCAATGTCTGCCCTCAGCACAACAACAATCAGCAGCAGCAACCCCAACAGCAGCAACAGCCTCAACCAGCTCGAGGTAGAGCTTTTGTTCTCACTTCGCTTAGGTGCAAAACGCCAATGATGTTATAATTGGTACGTTTCTCATTAACCATGTCTATGCTTCTTTTCTTTTTGATACTGGCGTAGATAAAAGTTTTGTATTTGTTGAATTCGAACTTATGCTTAAGTGTAAACGCTCTAAGTTGCCAAGATCATTCATTGTAGAAGTCACAAATGGTAAATTCGTCACTGTCGATTCCATTCTTTCTAAGTGTTATATGAAGCTGAACGATCATACATTTCAAACTGATCTCATACCTATGCAAATGGATAGTTTCGACGTCATAGCAGGTATGGACTGGCTTAGGCGAGTTCGTACCGAAGTTGTTTGTTCTGACAAATTCGTTTGTCTTCCACTTCCCAATGGTGATTCTTTACACGTCTATGGCGAGAAACCTTCTAAAGGTCTTAAGCTCATGTCGTATACTCAAGTAAACAAGTACTTACACAAGGAATACTTCGCCTTTCTTGCCCACGTTGTGCAAAAAGAAGGACAAAGGTCCAAGCATAAGTGATGTTCCTGTTGTGTGCGAATTCCCTGCTATTTTTCCCGATGATCTACCTGTGTTGCAACCCCCGACCCCTACCCCGGGAGCAGGAGACGCGAAAACCACAGTCAGGTGGTACCGGTGTTTAATAATTTGGCAGCGGAATTAAAACATCAGGATCATAGTTAGGAAACGAATTTTAGAGTTTCAAACACCAAACTATTATATTAAACAAATGGGATGAAAACCCATGTTTTAATTCATAACATCTTTATAGGGATAAACCCTAGTTGCTGAAAATATAAACTTTTATTTAGGTAACTTTATAGCCACTTTCTTTAAGCCTGCAGTTCTCCATAGCTGGCTTCTTATAGCTTCACATTAAGTTACCTGCAACGCGTTTTAAAAATATTTTATCAGCAAGAAATACTGGCGAGTTCATTCCAGTTTATAAAATGACACATCATTATACTTTACAGCATTAAGGGAGATTACATTGTAAGTTTTCTATCAATTATTCAACACAGTAGGCGACTGGGGACACTATCCTGTGCTTATGGTCATATTACTGTGGGACCTGTCTCCCAACAAGTAACGGTTCCTGTCACACCCTTGGTGATTGTGGACTAGTAATGTATAAAACCCCAACTACTGGCAACAGTTATAGGTTACACAGACTTAATCCCTGTAAGTATAACTGAAAAACATTTGAGGTTTTGTAAAGTAATTTGGCAAAAAGAGAGAAGGACTCACATTGAAAACTTTGGTGTTCCTATGGCCTTTCTGGTGATAATTCCTTATTAGTTCCTGGGATTTCTATTAAAACATACAATGCACATGTGTTAGTAAATTAACCCAAGTCACTTTAGCCATACAACACGAGACAGAACCCCAACGAATCTTAGTTAGGCAGAGCCTTGACAAGCGTCGGTGGGTCCTAAATCAATCGGGTAGGATGCCCATACAACACGCGAGAACCCCAACGAACTTAGTCGGGCAGAGCCTTGACATGCATTGGTGGGTCCTAAATCAGGTAGGGTAACGAATTAGTGATCGGGGGTTAAAATACTTACAGCGGGCAGCATTTCGCAGGTTTAGGTGTTTAGGGGGTGTTGTTAGAGAAACGGAGATTCGAGAGAGTTCTAATCGGCGAATTCGATCAAACAGGTGCAAATTTTAAAGTCCTAGGCCTGGCCTTTTGTACCCGAAATCGGTTTCTCCTGCGCATCGGGCGAGATTTCGGATTCCCTCTCGCATGGTGCCTGAGACACCTAGCTATAGCTAGGTCAGCCTTGTCACAAGTTACGGTTGCCACTTGGTACAAAATGGTGACACATCACCTAGACACCTCCGTGCGTCACGACAAAGACAGGGGTCTCTAACGCATGGCGCCTGGTCTGCCCAGGTGAGTCTGTCTTGTTTTGCGTGCTGTGTCTCGATTTGTATGTCGGGTTCTTCGTTTCAGCTCGGTTTAGGGTGTTTTTGGAGAGTTGTTACATCCTCCCCACCTTGCTTTAAATCTCATCCTCGAGATTCACTGAAATAGTTGTGGATACTTCCTTTGCATTTCTGATTCTAGCTCTCATGTGTATTCTGGTCCTCTCTTTGAATTCCATTTTACTTTGACCAGAACTAATTTCTTGCGTTTCAGATTCTTGATCTTTCTATCTTCAATCTGAATGGGTTTCTCTACAAACTTAAGCTTCTCATTTACCTCTATATCTTGAAGAGGTATCGTTAGCTTTCGTCTGCTAAACATTTCTTGAGATTACATACATGGAATATATCATGTATTCCTGCCATTTCCTTTGGTAATTGTTGCTAATAAGCTACTGGCCCTATTCTTTTGATAATCTTGAAAGGTCCAACATACCTTGGGCTTAGTTTTCCTTTCTTACCGAATCTTACAATTCCTTTCCATGGTGAGACTTTAAATAGCACTTGTCAGGATCTAAGTTTGAATTGATTGCTGTTTTTGTTTCAAGTAATGGAAAATGATTGAAAACAGAAAATAAATGCAGCGGGTTAATGGAAAACAGAAAATAAATGCATGTGATTCACAAACTCCCCCTTATCCCAATAACAATCATTTGATAGTAAGAAATGAAGAAGAAATGCGAAATTGATCTTTTTAAGAAGACAAGTATTACCTGTTACATTTAGCACCTATTTATACTAAATGTCTAACCACTGATCGTCTTACAATGACGTTAGGATTGATAGTGACAGCTAACAAACGTAACTAACTACAAACACTGCTCAAACTAAACTATCAGTGCATAGCACTGTTACATTGATTAAACTAATACTAGACTAAGCACTGCTGGCTATCCTCTGTTCTTGTGATCTTCTATCAGCGGTTAGGAGTTTCTCTGTTAGAGGCTAGGAAGTAATGAGTTTAATGAAAGCAGTAGATACTCATAAGCGGTTCAGAACCTCTGATGGGTGATTTGACTTTGTATCATCTGTTCCTTTCCAAATGTTCAATCCCAACAATCTCCCCCTGGAACAGATGATGCCAAACACACCTTATTCTTGATCTTTATTTGTCATAAAGAATTCTCTTATTTGACCCTTGAATTGCAGTTCAAAGTTAAGAGATTCTAAGTCATCAACATCCTTCTCAAGCTCTAAACTTAGTAGTTCATGGAAGTCTTCTACTGTAAGCCCATAAGCAGCTTCCATGGATAGTTTAGTGGCTTTACCATCAGACTTGAGTAGAGTCAATTCGTGGGTGTCTTTGTTGACCTTCCACTTTAGAATTTTTGGGTCTGAAGGCTTTCTTGAAGGAGCCTTTATTGCTGAGGTTAGAAGAGGAGCTATTCTTGTCAGATCTTCTGCAAACTTGGTACTTCTATCATCTGTTGGATATTCCATCATATTTTTGATGCCTTCTTTGATGAATGCTTCTTCAAACTCTCTGTCAACCTTCTCTGACATCTCCTCTTGCCTTTTACGCTTTAGCAAAGCAAGTGTGGGTTGGGCAGATGTTGAGCTGGGCGTTTTAGAAAGTTGGGCTTTGAGAGCAGCATCTTCTTTGGCATAGTCAGGTTTGGGAGGCATTGATGGATCCTTTTTCCTTCTGGCTTCCAGCATCTTGTAGGTATCCAACACCCTTATCTCCCCCATCTCATTACCTGGTACTTTGACCCATAATGATTCTAAATTAGCTCTTCTTTCATTCTTCTGTGCTTCAGGGTCTTTTCAGGTACATTCTTTTTCTATTTGTTCCAATCTGGACATGTAGGTTTGTTGTGAGGATCTTTTAGTTGTTCTTCTATTCTTGCATTTTCTTCTTGAAGTTCACTCATAGACCAATCTTTGAATTGAGCCCTAGTTGCAACATAATTCTTTGTTTCCATGATGTGTGAGATGTACTTTTCTTTCAAAAATTTATCATCTGCTTCTGAAATCTTATTCGATAGCTTCTTTGAAAATCTTTCCAGTGATTGGACTTTGCTCAGCTGAAACTGAAGTTGGTTCTGCACTTCTCTATCACTTTTGCCTTTAGACAACTTCTTAGCAATATCCTTTGCCTGCCTTTCTTTGAGTTCCAGATACTTATCAATATTTGCAGGCTTTGGATAACCTTGAAGAGATGGGAAATGTCTTTTGTTTGGATCTTCTTCAGCGTAGAAAGTATGATTTCTTTCTTAACTGTAGGCAAATCAAGAGGAAACTTTATAGCTACAGGAACCACTTCTTTTGAAGGAGCAGATGTTGTAGTTGGGGTAGTAGAGGTTAGGTTTAGCATTGGTGCAGATGCAAGAGGCATAGGAGTAGGGATCTTTTCTTCATTTATGACCTTTGTGACCTTCATCCTCTTAAAACTGATTGATGGTGATGATGGATGGCTTGGAATTCTGGGTGGTGTTGGTAGTTGTTGTGTGGAAGTGGGAAAATTGATGGCAGTGGTTGTGATAACATCTGATACAACCTCTGTTGTGTCAACAGATGTTGGCACAACAGTTGCTGTAACATCTTTTAGGGTGGATATAGGAGTTGTATGAGAGGATGTGGTTGATTTTGTGATGACAGAGGTTTTTGTGGTTGGATTGGTAGGAACTTTAGTTTTGAGAGGTGTGGATTCTGGTTGTCTTGCTTTTGTAGAAGATCTCCTCTTTGTTGAGGTACCAGCCTCTCCATTTTCTAACTGCTGATCAATCTTTTTCTCAACCAACACCTTGCCTTCATCAAACATAGTCTTCTTATGAGACATCTTTGCCCTTGCTAGAATATCTTCAGTTGTGTCAGGTTTCTTTGAGCCATCTGGCTTAGTGATATTCACTGTAGGCCTTGTCTTAGCATCATTCGTCTTCAACTTTCCTTTTCCAAATGTTTCTCCCCCTTTTTGGCTTCATCTGGACTAACAAAAATAACAGTTGGGGAGATTTACAAGTGGTGGTGAGCAAGTGGGCATTGATTGCCTTAATATCTGCAAAAATATCATTATATCTTGCATCAACCATATTCCTGAGTTCCATCATCTGATGCTTATGTTTTTGCTCTAAAAAATGTTTCTCGTGTTGAAAGGTTGGATTTATTACAGATTTGAGCTCATCAGTGGTTGGAATAGGGGGTTGACTCTGAATAGTGATCAACTGTTCAAAAGATCTTTAATTTCATCAACATTGGTAACCCTCTCCGTCAATTCTTGTTATTTAGCTCATCACCTAACTTAATAGGATCATCTGAACTCCTACCAGATTTGGTAGTTGTATCTAAGATATCATGAGCATGTGGTTTGCCACTAGCTTCAATCTTAGATGCCCCTTTGTCTTGGTTCTGGGGACTTCCCACTAGAACAGAGGTTACCTTAGTAGCCTCAGCAGTGGTTGCCTTCAACAAGGACTTAGCTATGTAACTACTGTCCAATTGAGAACTTCGGAGTTCAGCAATTGTAGTGGCTGCCTTTGTTGAACTATCACCAAGGGTTACATGTAACCCAAGGGATGTAGCTTCTTCATTTGCTGTTGGGCTAGCAATTAGAAATAAGTCAGACACAGCTTCTGGTTGAAGTATATTCTCATTGATGAGTTGGTGAGAAGTGGTGGATAATGTCTGCTAAATATCTATTGCATTCAGCAAGGTAACATTGTTGGTGGAAGGGATGTCATTGGTGAGAGTGGCTGTGTAGAAAGCGACATTGCCCTGGGAGAGGGGCTGTGGAAGATAGAACCAAGTGATCCTAGAGCTTCATAATTTGGTGTCACTGTGCCTACAACCTGATCCTTTTGTGAGGATGCAGGAGGAGTTTCAAAGCCGGTTTGAGATCTTTCTACCATCTGTTCTGAAGAAGTAGCAGTAGTTGTTTGTGACGTTGGTGCTGTCACAGGGTTAACCTATGGGATCTCATCTTCCAGAGGACCCTTTTTGGGTTTGGTGGGTTTTTGGGATGCTCTGGATGGTTTCTTTTTGGAGATTTTAGTTGTGGGTTTCAGGGCAGCGACTGTGATGCCCTGATCACCTAGAGCAGTGGGCTCAGCAGCCGAAGGTTGAGCTTGAACATTTTGTTCTTGTAAAATATGCTCAGCCTCCTCTTCTTCTGTTTTGGAAACTTTGTCTTGATTTGTTATGCGGGTAAATGTTTCATGATTGAGGCAGCAAGGATTGGTTACGACGCCTTGTTTACTTGCATCTGATTTTATTTGATCTTGCAAGTAAACACTCAAAAATCTCGGATGTATCAAAACGGATTTTCTTTTGGGAATATTATTAAAATTGTTTACAAGATCATGGAATAGCACCTGGGATAGGTTAAAATCAGAATCGGTTAGTATTGCAAATCCCAGATACTGCATGTTCAATGGAATCTCGTTGAAAGCAGTTGTTTTTGTAGAGACACATTTAAGTAAAGTGTGGAAAAAGAATTTCATCTCTGCTGGAAAATTGGGTTTGAAGATTGTCATACCTTTCAACTACCCGGTGTAACCTCTTTCAACAAACTCATGTTGCATCTCCTTCAAAGATAATGATACCGAATATTGCATATCATTTAACATGAAAACTTGGGAGATAAATTGTGGGCTTATTTGCAAGCGTGTGCCACCAACTTTGGAAGTGATGGAATAGGGCACACCATCAGCGGATGAGTTTACTTTAGCCTTTGCCCAAAATTCTCTTAAAGAGTCAATGTAAACTGGGGCTTTTACTTCCAACATGTGCTTAAATTTTGATTCTTTCAGAATTCGGATCATTGGATGACAGTGAGTGTTTGCGTCAGTTTCTTCAAGAATTGTGGGGTAATTGTGTGGTGTTTTGATGATTAGGATAAATGGTGGTTGTTCTTATGTCGATTTCTTCTTCGCTTTGGTTTTGGGAGCCATGATTTTGGAAGATTTTTGAGAGAAGGGCTTTGAAAAATTTGAAATCGCACAAGAAAAGTGAAACCTCTGTTTGGGGATAGAACAGGGTTTTATAGGGTTTTTCAAAAAGTGCACTTGACGTGGCGTCTGATGCAACATCTGTCGAATAACGTGTATCCACATGTAACCTCTGTTTGACAATGGAAAATAGTTGTTTGGCTAACCACTGTTAGAGGAAAACTGTCAATGGTTGTGACCAATTTAAACACTATCAGAGGTTTGCATCAGTGGATAGATTTTTTTCTAAACAACAGTGTTTTTGTGCTATCAGAGCTTTGAACAGACTTTAAGGATTTATTGAAAAATTCAATTTTAACTATTTTTAAGGATGAATTTCTGATTTTCTAAAAACATTTTATTGCTATTTACACATGGATCACAAGAAAATTTGTTTTTAATCCATGTTTAGCATTCCAAGTCTAGAAATCAAACTCTCAAATGTGGAAGCATCAAGTGCTTTTGTCAACACATCTTCTAGTTGATCGTTGGTATGGACATGTTGTAAAGAAATCATACCTTTTTATTGCAATCCCTCACAAAGTGATGTTTGATGTCAATGTGCTTGGTGGTTAAATGTGAAACTGGATTTTTGATGATGTTTTCTGCTGCTTGACTATCAATTTTGAGAGGAGTCCTCAAGGCAGTCACACCAAAATCCAGAAGTTGGTTTTGAAGCCACAAAATTTGAGTAGTGCAACTTGCTGCAGCTATATATTCTGCTTCAGTAATGGATGTGGATACTGCAATTTGTTTTTTGCTTTGCCAAGACACTAGGAAATCTCCTAGGAATTGGGCTCCCCCAGATGTGGACTTCCTTGTTATTTTACATCCAGCAAAGTCACTATCAGAATATCCTGCAAGCTCAATGTTACCATTAGCTGGATACCAGATACCAAGTGTGGGAGCACCTTTTATGTATCTGAATATCCTTTTTACAGCAATAAGGTCTGATTTTCTTGGCATTGACTGTGATCTGGCACAGACACCTGTGGGAAACATAATATCTGGTCTTGATGAAGTTAGGTACAATAAAGACCCAATCATGCTTCTATACAATGTTTGATCAACAAGGTCGTCTCTGCCATCTACAGTGACTAGCTTGGATGTTGCCATGGGTGTACTGCAAGGTTTACAATCATCCATATCAATTTTCTTAAGTAGTTCTTTCACATACTTATTTTGATGAATGAAAGTGCCTTTTCGCATTTGTTTGAGTTGTAAACCAAGAAAACATTGGCAGTGCATGTGGATCCAAAAATGATGTCAACCACATAAATCTGGACAAGCATCAAATATTTTCCTTTCCATTTTAAAAATAGGGTTTTGTCAATCCTACCTCTGGTAAAACAATGGATAAGAGAAAAGTGGATAGAGTTTCATACCAGGCTCTTGGTGCTTGTTTTATACCATATAGTGCTTTGTTTAACTTGTAGACATGATCAGTATGAAAGTGATCCTCAAATCCAGGAGGTTGATAAACATATACTTCTTCCTTGATCTTTCCATACAGGAATGCACTTTTGATGTCCATTTGATACACCTTGATGTTGTGGTTAGCAACAAAAGCTAAGAACAAGCGAATGGCTTCTAACCTTGCTACTGGAGCAAAGTTTCATCATAGTCAATCCTTCTTCCTGTCTGTAGCCTTAAACCACGAGCCTTGCTTTGTTCTTGACAACAATACCCCTTTCATCAGTTTTGTTCTTGAAGACCCACTTTGTGCCGATGTGACTCACATCTTTTGGCCGTTGTACAAGTTCCCATACTTGTTGTCTTTTGAACTGTAGGAGCTCTTCTTGCATGGCCTCTACCGAACTATTGTCTTTTAGTGCCTCTTGGTACTTGACAGGCTGTGTGAGTGATAGAAAACCAGCAAAAAGACAAATGTTTTAGGCTTGGCTTCTTGTGAGCAACCCTCATTGATGTTCCCAATAAGTTGATCCAATGGATGGCTTTTCAGGAAGATCAAATCACCTTGATATGGAACAATGGCATATCATTTGAGCTAACCTCTGCTGGTGAGTTTGATGGTGCGGCCTCTGATTGGAATGGTGGTGGAGGAATTGGTGGTATGGATGTGAAAGTGGGTTGATTTTTATCCATTTGTTGTGGACTTTTATCAATAGATGTTTGGTTTTGAGAGCTAGCAGAGGTTTGAGTATTAACCACTGTTGACCTGGCAGAGTGTTCACCATTGCTACTAACATCTGATCCTCTGCCTGATGGATAGATTTTGAAATTTGGAAGAATTCAATCATATCCTTGCTCTTGAAATGATGATTGTGGGATACCTGCAGGGTTAGTCTTAACAGACACATCTTCAAATGTAAATTTAGATAAGTCAAACAATTCAGCAGGTCCATTTGCTGGGATTTTCAAAGATGAGAGTTCATTGAACTTCATATTTAGAGTTTCCTCAACACACTTGGTCCTAGATTCAAAAACTCTGTAGGCTTTGGCAGTGATTGAGTATCCCAGAAAAAGCCACAATCAACTTTGGCTGCAAACTTGGATATTGAATCTTGATGTTTAAAATAAAGCATGGGCAGCCAAAGACTTTGAAATAAGAGATCAAAGGTTTGATTTTATAAAGCAATTCATAGGCAGTCTTTTGATGCCTAGGGTTTATCAAAACTCTGTTCTGGACATAGCAAGCAGTGTTTACAGCCTCTGCCCAAAAGGACAAGGGTAAACCTGAGTCTGCAATCATAGTCCTTGCTGATTCAATTAAGGTTATGTTTTTCCTTTCAACAACCCTATTTTGTTGTGGAGTTCTAGGGATGCTGTATTGTCTAACAATCCCTTTTGATTCACAGAAGGCATCCAACTCCTTGTTCCTAAACTTTGTCCCATTATCACTCCTAAAGATTTTTACAGAAAGATCAAATAACTTTTCAACTTGTTTGACAAAGTTTTGCCCAAAAGGACAAGGGTAAACCTGAGTCTGCAATCATAGTCCTTGCTGATTCAATTAAGGTTATGTTTTTCCTTTCAACAACCCTATTTTTTGTGGAGTTCTAGGGATGCTGTATTGTCTAACAATCCCTTTTGATTCACAGAAGGTATCCAACTCCTTGTTCCTAAACTTTGTCCCATTATCACTCCTAAAGATTTTTACAGAAAGATCAAATAACTTTTCAACCTGTTTGACAAAGTTTTGCAAATTGTTTGATGTTTCATCCTTAGAGTGTAAAAAGAAAGTCCATGTGAACCTGGAAAAATCATCAACTACCACCAGACAATATCTTTTGTGTTTTAAGCTCATGATTTTTACAGGTCCAAACAAGTCCATGTGAAGCAACTGTAGAAACTGACTTGTTTTGGACTCCTCAATTGACTTGTAAGAGCTTTTATGTTGTTTACCTTTTAAACAGGAGACACAAGGCTCTTCACAAGTAAATTGTTTTTGGGGCAAACCTCTAACCAAACTTTATTTTGAGAGAGTGGAGATGGTTTTTAGATTTGTGTGTCCTAGCCTTTTATGCCATAGCTCTGTCTGTTTGCTTGAGGCAACTGAGAACAAGCATGCATTTGACATAGGATTATCCCTTGCCATATCAACCACATACACATTTCCTACTCTATGAGCAGTCAACTGTGCTTTGCTCTCTACAATGATTTGATCAATCTTTTTGACAACCTCCTATCAACTGTTGGTAACCATGAGGATGCCTATTTACCCTTGGATTAGAAGGCTTTTTATAAGTCTCATAAGTCATGGGCACCTTTTGATAATTATGCTGGCTTTTCCCTCTTAGAAACTGGTTTGATGGAGGTGCATCTGTTACTTGAATTTCCCTGCGAACAGAGATTTGATATAAAGCTTTGGTGACAGATGTTTCAATTGATTTAAACCTCTGCTTGGATTTTTTCCAACAGAGCTTGAATATTCTCTTTCTAGAGCTTTTTCTCTAATCTCGTTTACCTTTTGATGATAGGTTTTGAGATAGATACACTCTTGAGTTTGATGATTTGTTTTGTTGCAGATGGTGCATCTAGGAGTTTTAGGTATAACACATGTTTTGTTTATTCATGGGCTTTTAACAAAAAGCAATTTGCAGCCTCATGATTTCTCTTTTCACAAAACTCAGAAAACAAGTAATTGACCTTTTCTCTCCTTTTTCTATCAGACTTTTTGACATCAGTGGTTGTAATCTCTGCTGGCATATCTTTGATAGGAATCACCAATGCTTTTTGTGCTTTTATACCATCAAGAGTCGAAAAGTCCATTAGCTTGAAGTTTTCCAAAATATCACATTCATCTGACCAGGTTGGTTTAAACTGATATTTTTCAATTTCTTTTTCTTTTGGTGAAACCTCTGGTTTTTCAAGAACAATTTTGTTTCCTTCTTTATCAGTGATTTTAATTTCTTCACCAGCCAAGTTTGTTGGGACCATTTCAACCAACTTAGAGTCAATTTTTTAAGCATTTTCACAAGTATGGTCATATTCCCTAAAGCCTATACCAAACTTTATGTTGCTCTTGACTTGAGCATCAAGCATAAGCTCATAACCTTTGCAAGACTCTACCCATTTTTTACAAGTGATCTGGGTAGATTCTAGCTCCTGTTTGCAAACTTGGTATTTTTCTACCATAGTTTGGAGCTGATCTAGGTTATGCTTGATTCATTCCTTAGGCTACTCATTTCAGAATCTTTTTCACTTAACTTTGTTTTCAACTCTTTAACAAGTTTTTCAAAACTAAGTTCATCTTCTAAAATTTTGTTTCTCAGGTTTCATTCACTTGTTTTATGTTTGCGAAAGCAATAATGCATTTTTCAGAATATAGATCTTTCAGGATATGAGGTGATACCTTCGAAGCAGCCATAAGAGCACAGTCACACTCTTCTTCACACACCTTTGTGTCCCATGGGTCAGAGAGATTGTCTTTTTCATCATCAACAACATTCGTTTCAATCACAGGTGTAACTCCTGGTGTACCCAATGCATCACAACATTCAACCACATCAGATTTTGACTCTTGTTCCACAGACTCATCACCTTCAACTATGGTCTTAAGAGCCACTAAACACAAGTTTTCATTTTCAAAATCACTTTTGGCTATGAGAGCAAAGTTTTCATCAGTTAAATCCTCAGGCAAACTACTCCAGTCAACAATGTCTTGGGTAAAGTAACTTTGTTGTGTAACCTCTGCTAGTGTAGTAGTGGTTTGAGTAGTTTGAGTGACATGTGGAACTTGTCGCACATGCACTTGAGGTGGTGCTTGAACATATTGAATATGTGGAGCAGAGGTTTGGACATATTGAAAGGGACAGTTGTTACAGGATTTGCAAAATGAGCAGTGTTTCCCAGAGTATAGTCATCGGTCAGTTTCCCTGACTCTTGTAACTTCTTTTTCTGGTTCAACTCTCTCTCATAAGTAAGAAGTCGACCATGAAGTTGTGTCAAGGTCATTTCCTTGTAACCAACAGCTGTTCGAATGACATAAGCTATAGTCTCCCATTTCTCAGGTAAAGATCACAAGAAACGACTATTGACAGTCGAATTTGGAAATTCCACATTTACCAATTTGAGCTCACTGATGAGACAGCTATATCGTTCAAACTGTTGGGTTAATGACTCGCCCTTAACATGACAAAATGTTTCATACTGTTGATTTAAAACCTCTCTATTATTCTCGATCACCTCTTCAGTACCACCGAATTGCTCTTTAAGAGCATCCCATAGCTCTTTAGCACTATTAAAATGAAGTAATCCCGCATAAATCTCATTGGGCAAAGCCGAAGCAACGATGCTAAAAGCCTTAGCATCCAATTAGATTTTGAGGAAATCATGTTCAGAGTAATTTTCGAGCTTCTTAGGGACTTGAGTGTGGGGATCCTCTGTACTTAGAACCATGGGGACGTGAGCTCCAAATACAACGGATCTCTAACATCCGGTGTTCTGTTGGGCGAGAATATAACCCATCCTACGTTTCCAAATAAAATACTCATTTCGTTTCAACATAGGTGGTTCGAACATGGATCCAATATTGGATTCTCGTGTGTTTTGAGCCGTTTCTCTTGTTTTCAACAGATTTGTGTTTTAAAAACTTTTGTAGTAATAAAACTCTGTATTCAAGCAAAACTTATCAAACGAAATTAATAACAAAGAGGTGATCTGTTCAAATCAATTTGACTTTTAAATGGAAATCGATTGACCAAGCTCTAATACCAATTGTCAGGATCTAAGTTTGAATTGATTGCTGTGTTTGTTTCATGTAATGGAAAATGATTGAAAACAGAAAATAAATGCAGCGGATTAATGGAAAACTTTTACAACAATCAATCGGTCGTTTGTTTTCATCACCATCATGCTTTCAAGTAATTAAACTATTACATTTGATTCACAAACTCCCCCTTAGCCCAATAACGATCGTTTGATAGTAAGAAATGAAGAAGAAATGCGAAATTGATCTTTTTAAGAAGACAAGTATTAACTGTTACATTTAGCGCCTATTTATACTAAATGTCTAACCAATGATCGTCTTACAAGGACATCAGGGTTGATAATGACAGCTAACAAACGTAACTAACTACAAACACTGCTCAAACTAAACTATCAGTGCATAGCACTGTTACATTGATTAAAGTAATACTAGACTAAGCACTGTTGGCTATCCTCTGTTCTTGTGATCTTCTATCAACGGTTGGGAGTTTCTTCTGTCAGAGGATAGGAAGTAGTGATTTTAATGAAAGTAGTAGATACTCATCAGCGGTTCAGAACCTCTGATGGTTTGATCAAAGCTCGGATGGTGTGATTTGACTTTGTATCATCTGTTCCTTTCCAAAGGTTCAATCCCAACAGCACTTTATCTCCAACTTGAAATTCCAGGGGTTTACATCTGTTATCTGTATAACTCTTTTGATGATCTCAGACTGCTTTCCGTCTTTCCTTGACTTGAATTGTTTTGCCAGTTGTTATTGCACGATTTCAGGACCTGATAGTTGCTTTTCTCCAATTTTCGCCCAACATACTGGTGTTCGACATTTTCGTCCGTATAGTGCTTCAAAGGGTACAACATTGATGTTGGTATGATAACTGTTGTTGTAGGGAAACTCTATCAAAGGTATATGTTCATCCCAATTTTCTCCAAACTCAATTACGCAGGCTCTAAGCATATCTTCCATTGTTTGGATTGTCCTTTCACTCTGACCGTCTGTTTGGGGATGATATGCTGTACTTAGATTTAGTCTAGTTCTCATTGCTTTTTGGAAACTTGTCCAAAAATGAGAAGTAAAACGACTGTCTCTGTCAAACACAATAGATAAAGGAATTCCATGCAATGAAACTATTTCATTTACATATAACTTGGCTAACTGTTCCATACTGAAAGTTTCCTTCATTGGTAAGAAATGGGCAGATTTGGTTAATCTGCCTACAATCACCCAGATTGTATCATTACCTTTTCGTGTCTTGGGTAGATTGGTAACAAAGTCCATTGTTATCAATTCCCATTTCCAAATTGGCATTTCCAATTGTTGCAATAATCCTGAAGGTTTCTAATGGTTAGCTTTAACCTGTGAACCGGTTAGACATTTGGCCATGTAATTTGCTACATCCTTTTTCATTCCTATCCACCAGAAATTTTTTCATAAGTCTTTATACATCTTATCACTTCCAGGATGCATTGTATACTTAGTCTTATGGGCTTCCTCCAAAATTCGATTCCGTAGGTCTCCTTGGATAGGAATCCAAACCCTTTCCTTATGGAATATCCAAATTCCATCTGTTCCTTTCTCTAATTCTTTAATCATTCCTTTTAATCCTTCAGCATCGTCCTTGCTTGCGGTTTCCTGCATTTGTTTAATTTGCTCATTTAAATCTATCTGCAGGTTTAGTCTGAGAGAGCGTACTCTTTTTGGCTTCTCATGATACTTTCGACTTAAAGCATCAGCTACTACATTGGCTTTTTCTGCATGATACTGGATATCACAATCATAATCGCTAAGGATTCCTATTCTTCGTCTCTGTCTCATGTTCAATTCCTTTTGTCTAAAGACATATCTTAAACTGTGAACACAACGAACTTACTACCGTAAAGATAATGTCTCCAAATCTTAAGGGAAAAAATTATTGCTCCTAACTCTAGATCATGGTTGTATAATTTTCTTCATGCTTTTTATGTTGTCTAGAGGCATAAGCAATTACTTTTTGACATTGCATCAGCACACATCCTTATCCTAACTTAGACGCATCACAATAAACTACGAAGTCTTCTGTTCCTTCTGGCAAAGAGAGCATTGGTGCGTTGGTTAACTTTTGCTTCAAAATTCTGAATGCTTCTTCTTGCTGTGGTCCCCATTCAAATGTAACTGATTTGCAAGTTAGCTTGGTTAATGGGATGGCTATTCTAGAAAAATCTTGAATAAAACGTCTATAATATCCGGCCAATTCAAGAAAACTTCTTATTTTCGTTGGTGATTCTGGGACCTTCCGGTCGATAATTGCTTCGATCTTTGTGGGATCCACATGGATTCCTTCATGGTTTACCAGATGTCCAAGGAATTGTACTTCTTGTACTTTAGAATGAGGTACAGTCATTATGAATTTCTCAGTAATGTCAGGAGTATATGTAAATGCTCTGCATGATCTTCCTTACTCTTAGAGTAAATTAGAATATCATCTATAAAGACAATTATGAATTTATCCAGGTATGATTTACATATCATGTTCATCATGTCCATAGATGCAGCTAGGGCATTGGTTAAACCAAATGGCATGAGTGTAAATTCATAATGACCGTACCTCATTCTGAAAGCAGTTTTAGGAATGTCCTCTTCCTGTACTTTCAACTGGCGATATCCTGAGCGTAATTCGATCTTAGAAAAGAATCGGGCTCCTTTGACTTGATTGAACAAATCATCAATTCTTGGTAATGGGTACCGATTTTTTATTGTCACTTTATTCAATTATCGGTAATCAATGCACATACGCATGGATCCGTTTTTCTTCTTGAGAAATAACATCGGTGCTCCCCATGGCGACGAGCTAGGTTGTATGAAACCTTTCTCTAGTAATTCGTCCAGTTGTTTCTTCAATACCTACATCTCCGTCGTTGCTAAGCGATAGGGTGCTTTGGCAATCCGTGTCGTTCTTTGTATTAGGTGAATTCTGAATTCAAGCTCTCAATCTGGCGGTAATCCAGGCAATTCTTCTGGAAAAACATCAGAGAATTCAGATATTACGGGAATATCTTTTAATTCTTTTCCTTTAGTGTAAATGATTATGGAAATCATATACACCATTCCTCCTTTCATACATAACTTGTAGCTTTCATCATAGAGATGAACTTTGTTCGCTTTGTCGACCTATCTCCTTTAATTGTGATCCTTTCGCCTATTGGTACATTTACTTCTACAGATTTTTTATCACAAAATATCCTTGCTTGATTGGCTACCAACCAATCCATTCCTAGCATGATATTGAATCCGGCTAGATCCATTGGAAAAAGGTTAGAAGTAAAGTTACGACTTAAATTTCTATCTTTGCACCTGGCAGGATTTCGCTTATTTTGATAGAGGTTCCATTTGCCGTTTCCACCAGGCAGTCTTGGTGAAGTTTAGTTAATGATTGATTAAGAAAGTTGCAGAAAGATGTATTTATGAAACTTTGGTTTGCACAAGAGTCAAATAATACTTTAGCATAAACGTCATTAACTAAAAACGTACGGCAATTACATCCGGGATCATCTTGGCTTCCTCGGTGGTCAGCACGAATGCTCTGGCATTTCTCTTGGGTCCTTTCGTCGTCTTTGCTTTCTTGTTTGCCACTAGAGCTAGTTTCGGACAGTTCGGTTTAATATGACCAGCTTCTCCACAGTTATAGCATATTCTGGCATTATGCCCCGATATTTTGTAGAAGTTGCAGTATACCGAGCATTTCCCTGACTGTCTCTTTTTGTAGTACTTGCATGTGGGTGAGGAAGAAGTTGCCCTTTTTCCGTGATAGGAATTACCATAACGTAGTTCTTTGGTAATCTTTTGAACTAAGTTCCTTTTCTGGTTTTCTTCTTGCGTACGTACCAGTTCATGTGTCAAGGTGTTTGCTAGTTCTACTGCTTCTTCTATGGTTTGTGGTCTAGCTGCCTTGACTACATGTCTGATCTCACTGATTAATCCCCAGATCTAACGGGAGATTAATACTGGTTCTGGTGAAGCCAGCGTTGGTACTATCCTTGCATATTCAAAGAATGTGGTAGTATATTCCCTGCAAACTACCCCGATCATTCTATGATTTAGGAATTTATTAGCAATCTGCTCCTTTTCACTAAGAGGACAGAATTTCCTTTCAACTATTTCCTTAAAGTTGTTCCAGTCCATACTGTAAACCTTTTCACTTCCTTTGGACTGAAGAATGGTATTCCACCACTCTAAAGCTGCATTTTTAAAAAGATTAGAAGCAACATGACTTTATCTTCATTTGCACATTTACTTATCTTTAAGACTGAATCTGTCTTTTCTATCCAGCGCAAGGCTGAAATAGCTCCTTCATTGCCTGAGAATTCCATCGGTTTGCATGATAAGAATTCTTTATAAGAACAACCATATGAGATGGTTCTTCTTCTTTTTGGAGTTGGAGCTTAGATTAACAATTCGTGATTTCCATTCACGTTGCGATTTGATTCAGTGGGTATATGTTTATTCCCGTTTTTTATATCATTATTTTCTGCCTTTTTAATAGTATTGATAATATAAGGCATAGCATCTATGATACCTTGGGCCACTATGTGTTCGATAACACTTTTATTCATTTGATTCTCGTTATTGTTGTTATTCTAGATTTCCTGGTTTACTTCGTCTGACATCTGAATGATAAACATTTATCAAGTATTAATATCACAGAATAAATATAATAATATTCACTCAAACACAGTGAACCAAAATCATCGAGCATTGCGACTTTTACTCTTTCCATATATATATGCGTCTATTACAAACATAGTTGGGATTCAAACATTTGTAACTATGAATCGATATATATATTATATATATATTACTTTATATCTATTTTAGTTGATATATATGTTTTTTTGAAATAACACATACACACACACACACACATATATATATACAGGACAAGGATCCGTTAGGAACCACCCTTTATTCCGAGAACTGCGAGAACCAGTGTAAACACAAACAGTAATACCTAAAAAAATCCAAAAAAATACCAATTTTTTTTTGTTTTTTTTATATTTTTTTTGAAAAAGTCGCTATATTTACTCAACAATAAAAAAAATTTCAAAAAAAAGTAAAAAATTTTGAGTACCAACTATCCATGCACATGTGCATTTTCGTCTTTTCTTTGACAAATTACGTAATACATTACAAACATTAGAAAATTGTACTTTCATTTACACTACCATTTGTAACACACTACTTTTTACGTTACCAATATTAGCAATGCACATGTGCATCTATATATATCAACATGAAATAAGGTGTTTTGGTACACTAATTTGAATACATTTTCTCTTTCATCTATCATACCATCCATAATACACTACCATGCACATGTGCATTTTCATCATTTCTTTGACAAATTCCGTAATACATTACAAACATTAGACAATTGTACTTTCGTTTACACTACCATGTGTAATACACTACTTTTTACGTTACCAATATAAGAAATGCACATGTGCATCTATATGTATCAACATGAAATAAGGTGTACTACTTTGAATACACTTTACCTTTCATCTATCATACCATCCATAATACACTTCCATTACCTCCTACCATCTACAATACAATACCATTACCTCCTACCATTTATAATACAATATTAATACCAATATTTTCACTTTATTACATGTATATCAATACCGTCTATACCATCCAATCAACATATTACATCATAAAGTGACAACTATAATGAATCCATCAACCACTAGATATAACTAACCAAAAAACATATATATGAGCCTACTTCATTATTCAAAATCACAAACTTTTTGTACCAAAACACGGTATATAATTGTTATATATAATGATACACATGTGCATTTAATGTAACATTGAGTTTATTATGGATGGTATTGTAAATTAAAGTGCAATTGTCTACTAGTGATAACGTATTACTGAATTTGTCGAAGTTATGATACATATGCACATGTGCATGGATAACTGTTACTCGAAAAAAAGAATTTCTGGTAACGAAATATAACGATTTTTATTAAAAAAATAGTAAAAAAAAATTTGAGTGTTTTTTTTATTTTTTTAGATTTTATTTTGCAACAAAGGTGGTTCTCGCGGTTCTCACAATAAAGGTGGTTATCGCATGAACCTTACCCTATATATATATATATATATATATATATATATTAGGTGACTGTTTTCTTAAAACTACATCTCCCGCTCGTCATATTTCCAGACGACCTTCTCCCCGCTCGTCAGATTTTCTTGTGCTTTTCATTCCAAATTCTTAATCCTCCGTTAAACATCCAATACTCACACCTATGTTTCCTCGTGTAGAAGGACAAGGTGCTTCATCCTAATCAACCAACAACTCTCACGGACTTACCAAGTGGAAAGCTTGCAAAACCGTAAGTACACTTGACCCATTTTCAATTCTGTCACTTTTGGGTGCAATATGTTAACCTTATCAGAAATCACCAAACTTTATTATTTATTCAATTGTACGAAGACAATCCAAATACATGAATAATATGTTACTATACTTGATGCATATACTTGGTTGATTCTTATGTTATAAAATAGTCATTAAATTTATACGAGCATCTATTTAACATGTATAGCGCTATAGGATTAACGCACCGCCCGTGAACAAGAGGTCATGTTAAATTTCATTCTTTATTGCGTAAACAGGGTTGACTAGAAATATTGCATGCCATGTTATAATGCTCTCGTGTGAACTAGGTTGCCATGTGGATTCGTTTGAAATTTATACATATGCCTATACTTATACTTAAACTTGTGTGCTCGCCAATGCATTTTTGTGTTGAACTATACTTTGTTAACATGTTGCAGGTTGATGGGGACTCATTATGACGAAATCTAGTAGGGACTACACTAGAAACGCACTTGCTATTACAAATTAGTTACCTTGTTATATAAAATTGTTGTATTGTTTCTCTTGTTGTACTTTGAATTTCCATGTTGTAATTTACAATGTTGTTATGATATGAAATCGGTTTTAAATTAATTATTGCCACAATAGCGTTATGTGTGATGAGCAATTTATTTCGTCTCACTCTGGTGTTTCCGCCATCGGTTGGGGTGTGACATATTGTGTGTTCCTCGGTGACAACTTAATTTCTTGGTCCTCCAAATGGCAGCCAACTGTCTCCCTTTCCAGCGCCGAAGCCGCGTATAGAGGGGTTGCTAATGTGGTGGTCGAACCCACTTGGATCCGAAACTTATTACTTGAACTACGTGTTCCTTTGTGCAAGGCCTTAGTGGTTACTGTGATAATGTCTCATCAGTCTATGTATCAGACAATCTTGTTCAACACCAATGCACTAAGCATATAGAGATTGATATTCACTTTGTTCAGGAGAAAGTTCGCGTTGGTGATTGATAATGTGTCATCAGTCTATGTATCGAACAATCTTGTTACATGTTCTATCCTCAGTATGCTGATATCTTTACCAAATGACTCTCAAGAGAACTCTTTCAGTCGTTTCGTTCCAGTTTAACCGTTTGCACTGGCCCGCTCAAACTATGGGGATATTAGCATGATAGTATTTTAGGATATTATTGTATAGATTTATGTCCATGTATATCGTTTCCTAAAATAGTGCTAGGGTTGTTATGCCTTGTATGCTATATATAAGGGGTCCTCTTTTTGTATTAATCATCAACAATAATAGACCGTAAACCACTTTTAGTAATATCTTTTCATTGTATTTAACAACGGATTAATATGTAAACACAACATGTGCAACAACATTGAATCCAAAGGGTGGGGGAGTGATTGGCTCCCATGCCACAACATCTCTCTCTTTCACGTCAGTGCCACACCAGCATTCACCACTATTTGCCTCTTACTTGTCGCAACTTGGCAAATCATGTCTCTCATATTTCACAGTGCCATAATCAATTTCTAAATTAAATTTATAAAAAAATTTAACAAGCAAATATTTAATCGGTCTATGTTTGAAACATGGGGAATGAGTTGCCACTCCCTCCACCCTAAGGGAATGGCTTCGATCATGATCAAGGTCCATCATTTTTCGTAATTTATCGAGAAAGTGACCCCAACTAATGATGAGTTGGATGGGGTGGACATATTAATGACATGTGTAGGTCACCGTCACCCACATGGGTAACTTAGTCCATACAAACGTTTAACAGCATATGAGAAGACATGTAGCTAGCTGTCAAGACAATTAAAGTGTAGCAAGCAAGATATGCATTTTGTATCTGGGGGCTCAATTATGTAACCACCCTCAAGACCGAATTATCTAAGCCTAATTTATTTATGTGGATGTAAATCTATATCAAATACAATTTTAGCTATGCACATTTAAGCCTGGTCTACGTGGAGTGTTCAAAATCACAAAGAAGACAAACATGTATCTAATTAGAAGAATAAGGATAGAGATACTATGAAGAGGATATGTAATAAATAATAGAAGATTCCCTACAAAAGAATATACTAGACTCCATAAATTATTATAGCCTCATGGGCACTTGTTTCAAACATGGTATCGTATAGGGCACATGAATGAAATTCACATTACAACCACTCATAGGTTTTACCGACCCTCCCATTACTTTGACTTCAACTAATGAATTGTTTATCAATTGCAGGTTCGTGCATTCAACACTATTATGACAAGACTTTTGCTAAGTAAATGTATGCGTGTGTGCAAACATAAATCACAAGCTACGATATCACCATTTAGGCTAAAGTATTAATCTATTCTAACTAGAGGTGAACATAATAAGCGGGTAAATAACCGTAACCTGTTAATAACCGCTTGAGGAATAACCAGTTAGTGGTTATCTTTTAGCCGTAGGCTAGTTACCACTTAGGGATTTCTTTAGAAGTCACCGGTTATTATTAACCGATGTATCGGTTAACTGGGATAAAAATATCTGGTTAATTAAGTGAAATAACCTGTTATTAACAGAACACGTTAAAGTGAATAACTAGAGTTGCACAAAATAACCGGTTAATTAACCGTAACCATGACCAGTTAATAACCGATTTAGGAATAAGCGGTTAGTGCTTATTTTTAAGCGTAGGTTAGTAATCGGTTATAAGTAATTAGTATAGGAACCAGATATTAACCGGTTTCTTTTAACTGTTTTTTAACCGATAGACCAGTTAACCGAAGAAAACCTAATTTTTTTAAAAAAAAGGCAAAATAACCGATTCATAACCGAAAATAACAGGTTAATTAACCAAACCGGTTAAAGTAATTAACCAGACCAGTTAAAGCATTGACTGGTTAAAGCCAAAAAGTCAAGTTAACTGGTATAACCTAACTGGTTATTAAAATTAACTAATTTGTGCACCTCTATGAATAACTTAACCATTTAAAATGAATAACTAGTTAAAGTAAAAAACAAGAAAATAACCGCCTAAACTGGTTACTAAAATTAACCGCACCTATTTGATTCCTTTTTATGCCTGTAACCGGTTCCTACCTGTACCCGGTTACTAGATGAGAGTTTATGGAATTGGTTCTTGTGTAATCGGTTCCAGTTCGTACCCGGGTTTATTCACAAAATTTAGAACCGAACGTAACCGCTTTGGGTAGGGTTGGAACCGGTTCCTCTGAAAAACCGGTTCCATCAGGCAATTCAAAGAAAATTTTCACTTGTATAGTAGGAACCGGTTCCAACGGCTATAATGGCGTTGGAAACTGATTTATTGCATATTATAACCGGTTTCTAATATAAATACCCACATTCTCCTATCTTTTTCACTCATCCACTTCAAACATACAATACTTACACCTTAAATCTATATTTTCAAAGATCCAATGGCGTGCAACGACGAAGTTGTGATGATTTTGGAAACTAAACAGAACCCCTCAATTTGGAAGCATTTCGACTTGTACTTGTTGTCCGATAGCCACGAGATGGCAAGGTGCAAAGTTTGTGGGAAGTTCATGAAGGCTATCACGAGCTAACATATGTCCGTAACGTGTAAGGGCATAAACTAGTGTAGGTTTCCGCCTGTCTTGGACATTTGGATGTGGGTTGGTTCAATATTAGCTATGTGCTTAATAGGTGTTTTGGTTGGTAATTGGGTATGGGTTTGATCTATTGTATTAGGGCTTCCTATGCAAATATAAATAGGAGGTTCCTTAGTCTTTTAAGGTTGTTGATTCACTTTGATTGTAATCACATATTGAGTACCAGACGGTTTTAACCGTGTGCTCGGTTTCCTTGAATCAATACAATTTGCTTTTCAATCTTCTACATCTTGCTTGTAATTCCGCTACATGTCTGGTGTTTGATATCTGATTGTAGAGTTTTGAGACTTACAATTGGTATCAGAGCCTAAGTAGTCTTGCGAAGGCTCGGTTGGATCAGATATCTTGAAGATTGTAAGCTGCTTTTACTGTTGATCGGTTGCTGAAAACAGATCTGAACTTTCATTTCGTTTTTGATTAATTTTCTGATTTTATTTGTGTCAACGGATTCCTCGAAATCAAAGTGCGCGAGTGACTGTTTTTCTTGTAGAAAAACATCTCGTTTTTCTCGTGTTTTTGACGCAAGTTGGATCAAACTCATAAACCCGGGAAATAAGAAATTCTATTCAAAAATTGAAGTTCATAAATTTTATCAGTTTTAATCAGAATCTTCATCAAAATCTTAAAATTTTGAGTTTTGATCGGTTTTGATAACTGAGTAACTGTGTTTGCGAGATTTTTGGTAAGTTGTTGCAGGAAAATCTTCAAAGAAATTCGAAAAATATTTACCAGATTTCTCGGAATTTAGTTCGTGATTGTAAAATTCAGTGTGCGACTGAAACTGTGATACCCATGACGAAACTAGGTACACCTTAATTGGTCCTAAACTTAAAGCATAACTAAAACTATAATGGTGCGTAAACCTTGTGAAATTTCATGAGTTGCGTGTTGTGCGAAACAATATATGTTAAGTCTCGGAGGAATTTGAGAGCACGTCATGGTTGACATGACACTACTAAGGACCAACGATGCGAGGTTGGCGTCCTTAGCCTTGAACAAAGTGTTAAACGGAGACCTGGCATTTAACAACGCATTAAACCTTTGACGTTGATTATTAGATTATCGGTAGCCTTATTTAAGATTCCGAGTTCCAGGAAAAGCTTAGTTTTGTGCCATAGACTGTGACATAAGGTTTGAAAATAATCAAAGCCCGGGCACGCAAAACGAAGCAGCTCCCGGTTAGGGAAACGCATTCGTTCCGGGCATAACATAAGGCAACCAAATATGCAAGGAACGATTGATCAAGCTTAAAACACCCCTCTTATCTCAGCTGATTTCATCATAAACCAACTCAAATCAAAGGTATTAACTCAAATCCATAAGGTTTTAAGCATGGTTTCTTGATTAAACATGATTTATAGCTGAAAAAACGCTTTTTAATCCATGAATTTTGGAGTTTTACACAAGTTTTAGGTCTGAATATGAACACCACATGAAATCCCCGGTGTTATATGGCAACCATGGTTACTAATCAATAGGGTTTGATACCCTAATCAACTCTTATTCGACAAAAATCGCTTAACTATTCGATTAACCGAAAAACAATGAATTAAATCTTGATTGATCTAAGTTCTAGCATATTTGGGTTGTACTTGATGTTTAGGTACTGAATATAGCCTTCACACACTTCTGGGATCAAGATAAATGCTTGGAATCGGATGAATCGCTAGGTATATGATCCGAAAACCGAATCTAGGCTAGGTATAAAATTGTTTTGAATATAAATTGGTCCGTCTAACTTGGATTGAGCTGAAATTTGGTGTGATGATGTAGGGTATTGTCAGGAAGGTCCACGTAAAATGTTAGAATTTTTGGAATTTCCTATGATTTTTGGTGAATTGTTAACTCTTTCATAGAAAGAATTTCGGAAAAAATATCAAACAAATTCAATAAATCACCAAATTTACAGAGACACTAAGGAGCATATAGGGAATGTTCTGGGAAAATTTAGAGTCCATTGGTTGACTTTTGATTTGGGTTAAAAATCCGCATTTTTGCGAGTTTTCAGTAGCCGGGAACGCACCGAAACGAAACCAGAAAAATCTCAAAATTTTCTGAGAAATTTCTGGACATGTATAAGGTTTTCTAGAATTTCTTTGGAATTTTTTAGCTAATGATGGTATTTAATTTTAAATATGAGGTTAAAAATTATTTTATAAATAATTTATTTAA
Source organism: Scalesia atractyloides (assembly GCA_947069175.1). Taxonomy (NCBI): domain Eukaryota; kingdom Viridiplantae; phylum Streptophyta; class Magnoliopsida; order Asterales; family Asteraceae; genus Scalesia; species Scalesia atractyloides. The sequence continues at coordinate 37,254,610 of CAMTDV010000018.1, read as the reverse complement.
GTAAGTAAATTAACAAAATAAATTCACAAAAATTTTTCCCAGAAATTAAAGATTTTTACTGATTTATATAAAAATTTACATATTTTTTTATAAAATATAGATTAAATGGGAATTTACGGAATTAAAAATGTATTATTTTAAAGCAATTTCGGCAGTTTACCGTATAACGAACCTGCCGGAACTGGGACTGACCAAACCTGAAAAATACTATAATTGGATCACCGGGAGTATTCCGGGAGATTCCCGGGTAAATTGGGCACCCTGGATGTGTCCTAAGGCAGTTTGGGAGAATTCCCGACTGTGAAAATGGAAACTCAAATTTGGGCAACTTAGACCCCCCGAACACTCAAACTCCCTTAATGGAAAGTTAATCATTTTTGAATAACCACGTGTTGGCACTACTGGTATTCCCGTGCCATTACCCGAACACGTTAAACTACTGACTTTGGCTGGCACGCGAATCGGTGCCCGGAAGCCAAACTGAAAACTAATACTACCCAGACGTCCATCACCATACCAGTGTCCTACAGACTCAATCCGGAGTAAAAACTCCTGACCGGACCCAAGTTATAACCATTACCAGCTTAGATACTGATTTGAGTCCATGCTTGCATGTGTGTTATTAAAGTTGATCCAACTAATCGACCCCTCTGGTGTTGAGACCACTATTTGCACTGTGAGTTTCACTACCCCGCCTTTAACTGTTTTATTATTTTACTTTGGGTGGAATGCATGTTACAAAATGCGTTGATGACACCAAATTGGGAGTGGGTTGTCACTTCCCCACTTGTGAATGATTTTGTTGTTTTCTGAGGTGATTTGCGTGTTGCAAAACTGTGTTAATTGTACCAACTTGTAATGATGTAAATTTTATAACACACACGATTCGGCATGCTGCAGGTGTCAGTTATGACACGGTTCGGCGAGCCGCAGGTGCTTGTTGTAACATGGTTCGGCAAGCTGCAGGTGTCTGTTATGACACGGTTCGGCGAGCTGCAGGTGCTTGATGTAACTGGTCCCGCTAGCTGAAGGTGTTTGTGTTGATAAATCCGTGAACTGTGACTTATGCAATTAAACTTGTTAACACATAGTGTTACACATCAATTAAACCAGTGGAACTTACACAGCGTTTAGCTGACCTTTTTAAAAACTAACATGCATTTTAGGTAAAACTAAAAAGGAGTAAGGAACGTGCGTGTGGATGGCTTTAGAAGTAATCTGTAGCAGAATAAGAGCTGTGATAGCTCGATACTGTACTTGAACTTATGGTGTGTAATATGATACTGATAGTATGTTGTAACCGAGGTTCTCTATGTTTATGGTATCATGTTTTTAAACTATGAAGAATTACCACGTGTCTGTCGCACCCTGCATTTGTCTTCCTCTGCGAGTCGGGGTGTGACAGAAGATGGTATCAGAGCCTTCGGTTATAGCAAACTAGGTATCTCAAAGGAACCTAGACTATAATCCTAAGTTAGTCTCCACACGCTGAGAACCTTTAGAAACTAAGTAGTATGGCTATTACCAGGAAGCCCTGGGGGCAAATAAATTATTGTGGTTCGGAACACCATAATTTATCTGCTCATACTTGGGGGTTCTGGGAACGTCATTGAGATAGGACGGGCATCCGTCTACTAACATCACCAACCGTAAGTAATTTTTCTTTATAAATCTTAAAAGTCGAAACTGCGTGCAATACGTGCTTTTGTGTATAATTGTGGATTGTTGAGTTCAGCATGTTGGTCCGTCAAATCCGCGTCGTGTGTGGTTTTCTTTTTTCAGGTAGCATGTCGCATCGTTCGAGTCACCCGTCGACTTCGCATATGGAGATTGATCCTGAGGAGGATCCGCTGACACCCCTTTTGACATCAGATACTTCTGGTTATTGTTGTGGTCCGTACCCACCCAGACCTCGTACTAGGCACGAGGGGGAGGCGTCGAGCGCCTACCGTTCGCCATCACACCACCCGACTAGCTCCTCGGAGCATAGTCGTACCCTGGATATTGCCATACCCGTAGGACCTATTCCTACGAGCCCTACTCCCGCCACGGGGTATTGGGAGTGGGAGCCGGTAGCACCCCGCTTACCGTCACCCGAGAAACCGCCTGACCCTTACACTCCTTCCACTCCGAGTACGTATTCACTCTCCTCATCTAGCCCTCTTGAGATACCCACCTTTCGCCTCCGACAGACAGCTCGTCGGAGGGTACTTACGCCGGTACCTGTGTTTACTCCCCCCGGGTCCCCTATTCGTCCGACACCCGTACCTATAGGGACCCAGCAGCATTTTACTACCCGTTTTCTGACCCCACCTCGGGAGGACCCTTCCCCGTTTCACACATACGAGCGAGGTGGCCCTTCCCAGCCGTTTAGAGAGCCTTCTCTACCCATCTGGGGTATACCTGTTCCTCGTCAGGAGGTGCCAGCTCCCATCACCGAGAATAGCTTGATGGGATTTCTGTTCGAGCAGATTTCATTACTACGGATGGCACAGGATGAGGATGAGAAACAGAGGAGGTCGATGGGAGACTACTTGATCGTCTTACAGCAGGCGATCATCGCTTTACAGCAGGGTATGGGGTAAGTGCATCATGAGTAGGATCATTTCCGTGCATTGGTATACGGATGCATCTGTGCTATTGTAGGTTTGGTCGCCGGTTTTGGAGGATTAGCATGGTGGATGTGGCGTTCTTAGTATGGTTTTTCTTTCAGTATAGATAGAGATGATGTATCTTTTGTACATCCTATCAAGCACTGGGTTATACCCATGTCGAGGTGGTGATGCAGTCATAGTATTTTCACGCTTTCCTGGTTAGTACTTTTGTTGCATCGAGTCTGTACGTCACTGTGGTGACACATTTTGACAGCACATCTAAGCACTGGCCCTTATGGGTTAAGTCTATGCGCAAATTTTGACGCTTGTATGATGATGACATTACATATATATATGACGACGCTTTTGACTATCTGTGTCGTGGATTCATGTGTGGGATGAAGTGTGTTATGTTTTAACCAAATATGTGATATGTGTTAACTGGATGCATGACATTGATACCTAGACATCTATTGTTTATAATAGAATTGCCCCGAAACCCGCACCCGAGATGACTGAGGTAGATATGCAAATGATAGCGCAACAACTCCAAGCTGTTATTCCCACGATTGTGGCGCAGGTTAGCACCGGTATTAATGCTAACGCGCAACCAAATCCGCAACCCGAACCGGTAGGTCAGAACGAGTAGGCCGGTTTGCACATATAAGCATTTCATGGAATGCAAACCGATGGAATTCAATGGTACTGAGGGACCCAATGGGTTTGTGAAATGGGTCGAGAAGTCGGAATCGGTACTTAACATAAGTAATTGTCCTGCTAATTGTGCAGTTAAGTATACCATTTGTACCTTTATCGACCATGCTTTAAACCGGTGGAACACGATTGTTCAAACTCGCGGACTGGACGCGATTAATGCGATGACTTGGGATGATCTAAAGATTCTGATGAGGGAAAGGTTTTGCGCAACTCATGAAGTTCAGAAGCTTCAGCATGAGTTCTGGAACCTGCAGATGCAAGGTGCTGATCATGCATGTTATACCAACCGTTTCAATGAACTGGCGCGTATATTGCCAGACATGGTCTGACCGGAGTCAAAGAGGATCGAAAGGTATATCTGGGGACTGGCCCTAGAAGTGAGGAGTATCATTAATTCGGTGGAATACCGAACCATGCACGAGGTGGTAGCCAGGTCAGGTACCGTTACATATGACATGGTTAGGCGTAGGATTCTGACAATGCCGGGAGAGCCGACCGGAAACAAGCGGGAAGCCCCGGAGAGTAGTCGCGCAAGGGCAGCAGCACCGAAGAGTGGAAGGAATACTAGCCAGAACTACGCCATGACTACCCCCGCGGGTAACTCTGATGGCTACAAAGGAAACATCCCAAAGTGCAACAAGTGCGTTTTCACCACACTAGTAAGTGCCGAACAGTGATATGCTCGAGGTGCCATGGAAATGGACATTTCGCCCGTTGTAGGGTGCCCAGGGAGCTAAATCCCAACCAGACCCGTTTTCAACCTCCTAGGCAACAACCTCGTCAGCAGCGACCTCATCAACCAGCACCACAACAGGTTACCTACCCCGTGCATGCTTTGGATGTTGCAGCACGGAGCATTTTCGTAATAGTTGTCCGAAGTTAGCCCAACAGATGGCAGGAAGGAGCACGCAAAACCAAGCATTTACCTCCAATGCAGCCCGGGGTCGTGCCTTTGTTATGGGACATGGTGACGCACGCCAGGATTCCAACGTGGTTTCAGGTACGTTCCTCATTTCCAATCAATTTGCTTTAGTGTTATTTGATACGGGAGCCGATAGAAGTTATGTGTCGATTGCATTTTTGCCACTCTTGAATATGCCTGCTGTTGACATGAAACAACCCTATACCGTTGAACTTGCCAGCGGGAAACCAATTACGAGTCACCAACTTATTGTTAATTGCCCTATAACCTTTAACGGTTACTAGTTTACTATTGACCTTTTACCAGTAGAGTTGGGTAGTTTTGATATTGTCGTAGGAATGGACTGGTTGTCCAACCATCGTGCGGAGGTGTTATGTGAACAAAAGGTTGTGAAGATTCCTTTATCCCCCACGGATGAAATTATGGTACAAGGAGAGAAGTTAGGCGCCACATTGAACCTTATATCTCACCTTCAGGCGTTGAAACGTATCCGACAGGGATGTGACTTGTTCTTAGCTAGCATCACATCGGAGGAGCCAGCCGAGAAACGTATTGAAGACATACCGGTGGTATGTGAATACCCGGATGTGTTCCCGGAGGAATTGCCCGGATTGCCGCCCAATCGGCAAGTAGAGTTTTGTATCGGCTTAATACCGGGAACGACACCCGTTGCTAAGGCCCCATATCGTCTTGCGCCGTCCGAGATGCAAGAGCTATCGATGCAGTTGTAGGAATTACTCGATCGTGGTTTTATCCGTCCTAGCTATTCCCCCTGGGGAGCCCCAGTTTTGTTTGTAAAGAAAAAGGACGGTAGCTTCCGAATGTGTATCGACTACAGGGAATTTAATAAATTCACTATCAAAAATCGGTACCCTCTTCCGAGAATAGATGATCTCTTTGATCAGTTGCAAGGAGCCCGATACTTTTCTAAGATAGACCTTCGGTCAGGTTACCATCAGGTGAAGGTCCAAGAGGACGATATTCCTAAGACCGCATTTCGCACTTGTTATGGCCACTACGAATTCCTGGTTATGCCCTTTGGGTTAACCAACGCACCCGCGGTTTTCATGGACCTCATGAACAGGGTATGTAAGCCGTACCTTGACAAATTTGTCATCGTCTTCATTGATGATATTTTGATCTACTCGAAGAGTAAGGACGAGCATGAGCATCATTTGCGTGCTATCTTGGAGATACTACGGACCGAACAACCGTACGCTAAGTCGTCTAAGTGCGACTTTTGGTTACGAGCCGTACAATTTTTAGTGCATGTGGTGGATCAGTATGGAATTCATGTAGATCCACGCAAGATAGAAGCAATCAAGAACTAGTCAGCGCCGAAATCTCCAAAAGAAATACGCTAATTCTTGGGATTGGCAGGGTATTATCGTCGCTTCATCGAAAATTTCTCTAGTATCATGCAATCATTAACCGCATTGACGCACAAGGATAGGAAGTACGAATGGGGTGAAGACCAAGAAACAACGTTCCAGCTGTTAAAGAAAAAGTTATGTGAGGCCCCAATCTTGACGTTACCCGAAGGCAATGAAGACTTTGTCGTATACTGTGACGCATCGAGACAAGGGCTTGGATGCGTCCTTATGCAAAGGAATAAAGTTATCGCGTACGTTTCTAGACAACTGAACGTGCACGAGAAGAATCATACGACCCATGACCTGGAACTCGGAGCAGTTATATTCGAATTAAAGATTTGGAGACATTATTTATATGGTACCAAGTGTACTATATATACCGATCACAAAAGCCTCCAACATATCTTCGACCAAAAAGACTTGAACATGAGGCAGCGCAGATGGGTGGGATTGTTAAATGATTATGATTGTGAGATAATGTACCACCCGGGGAAATCTAATGTGGTAGCAGATGCTTTAAGTAGGAAGGATCAAATTAAGCCCCTTCGAGTGAGAGCCTTGGGAATGATCGTGCAGACAACTTTGATAGATCAAATCCGGAACGTGCAGATGCAAGCCCTGAAGGAAAGCCAGTTACCCGGTGAAGGATTGCATGGGAACGAGAAAAGTTTTGTGAGGAAAACGGACGAGGTGTTGTACTTTAATAATCGAGTGTGGATTCCTGCAAGTTCAGAGCTAAGACAAATAATAATGGACGAGGCTCATAAATCGAAATATTCGATTCATCCCGGTACAGACAAGATGTACCACGACCTGAAAGAGTTTTATTGGTGGCCGGGAATGAAAAAGGACGTGGCTCAATACGTGAGCCAATGCTTGACTTGTGCGCGAGTCAAGGCTGAGTATCAGAAACCCTCGGGAATGTTTCAACAACCTGAGATATCTCTGTGGAAGTGGGAACAAATCACGATGGATTTCGTGACCCATCTTCCGAAAATGGCTCGGGGTCATGATGTTATCTGGGTAATCGTAGATCGATTGACCAAATCCGCACATTTTTCCGATTCGCACAACGTATAACACCGACCAGTTGGCCGAAATTTATACTAACGAGATAGTAGCTAGACATGGTGTCCCGTTTGCTATTATTTCCGATTGAGACAGCCACTTTACTTCGCGATACTGCCAGAAACTACAAGAGGATTTGGGGGCGCAAATTGATTTAAGCACTGCTTATCATCCCCAAACCGATGGCCAATCGGAACGCACGATTCAGACACTAAAGGACTTGCTGCATGCTTGTGTCCTGGACTTCGGAGGAAGTTGGGACAAGCATCTCCCACTAATGGAATTCTCGTATAACAATAGTTAACATAGTAGCATTCAAGCAGCCCCGTATGAGGCCCTCTATGGTCGAAAGTGCCGATCACCAATTTGCTGGGCCGAAGTGGGTGACACTCAGCTGACAGGATCTGAACTAGTCCAGGAAACGACCGATAAGGTCCATCAGATTCGGAATCGTCTGAAAGCTGCTCAGAGTCGGCAAAAGAGTTGGGCTGATGTGCGCAAAAAACCATTATCGTTCAAAGTAGGTGAACGAGTTCTGTTAAAGGTATCGCCGTGGAAAGGCATTATCCGATTTGGAAAGTCAGGAAAGCTAGCCCCACGCTACATTGGACCATACGAGATCCTAGCCAAGGTAGGCCCGATAGCATATCGGTTGAAGTTACCAACCGAACTTAGTACCATTCACGATGTCTTCCATGTATCAAACCTGAAGAAATGCCTGTCAGGCGAAGCTACCCAGGCACCTTGGAAGACATACACGTTGATGATAAACTCCACTTTGTGGAAGAGTCGGTGGAAATAGTTGATGGTATGGTCAAACAATTAAGACATAACAAAATTTCACTGGTTAAAGTCCGGTGGAACTCTAAACAAGGACCTGAATATACCTGGGAACGGAAGGATGAATTCCGTAGAAAATACCCTCACCTCTTCCCTAACGTGAGAAAGTAAATTTCAGGGATGAAATTTCTTAACCAGGGGAGACTGTGATACCCATGACGAAACCAGGTACAACTTAATTGGTCCTAAACATAAAGCATGACTAAAACTATAATGGTGCGTAAACCTTGTGAAATTTCATGAGTTGTGTGTTGTGTGAAACAATATATGTTAAGTCTCGGAGGAATCTGAGAGCATGTCATGGTTGACATGACACTACTAAGGACCAACGATGCGAGGATGGCGTCCTTAGCCTTGAACAAAGTGTTAAACGGAGACCTGACGTTTAATAGAGCATTAAACCTTTGACGTTGATTATTAGATTATCGGTAGCCTTATTTAAGATTCCGAGTTCCAGGAAAAGCTTAGTTTTGTGCCATAGACTGTGACATAAGGTTTGAAAATAATCAAAGCCCGGGCACGCAAAACGAAGCAGTTCCCGGTTGGGGAAACGCATTCATTCCGGGCATAACATAAGGCAACCAAATATGCAAGGAACGATCGATCAAGCTTAAAAACACATAAACGAACGTCAAATGAGACTTTTATGATTAAAACATAACTGGGTTAGGATTTTAAGACGGTTATGCATAATTTTTAAAACCGAGTCTTTTGACACTAAGTACGCACAAAACGCAGTCCGTTACGCAAATCGAGAACGCGCGCATGACTGAAAACGAACCTATACTTATCCAAAAGATAAATATCATCTTTTGTCACGCAAAACAAAGCACGAGGTGGCCCTGGGGGGCCCATCTCCAAACCGCCAACCCCCCATGTATATATATATTTTTATTTAATTTTCATTTTCTAATTCATTTTTATTACAAAAATCTTCAAATTGTCTCAAAATCTGCTCAAACACCCCTCTTATCTCAGCTGATTTCTTCATAAACCAACTCAAATCAAAGGTATTAACTCAAATCCATAAGGTTTTAAGCATGGTTTCTTGACTAAACATGATTTCTAGCCAAAAAAACGCTTTTTAATCCATGAATTTTGGAGTTTTAAATAAGTTTTAGGGCTATGAACACCACATGAAATCCCCGGTGTTATATGGCAGCCATGGTTACTAATCAATAGGGTTTGATACCCTAATCAACTCTTATTCGACAAAAATCGCTTAACTATTCGATTAACCGAAAAACAATGAATTAAAGCTTGATTGATCTAAGTTCTAGCATATTTGGGTTGTACTCTAGTGTAGGTACTGAATATAGCCTTCACACACTTCTGGGATCAAGATAAACGCTTGGAATCGAAAGAATCGCTAGGTATATGATCCGAAAACCGAATCTAGGCTAGGCAGAAAATTGTTTTGCCTATAACTTGGTCCGTGTAACTTGGATTGAGCTGACATTTGGTGTGGTGATGTAGGGTATTGTCAGGAAGGTCCACATAAAATGTTAGAATTTTTGGAATTTTATATGATTTTTGGTGAATTTTTAACTCTTTCACCAAAAGAATTTGGGAAAAACTATCAAACGAATTCAATAAATCACCAAATTGTACAGAGACACTAAGGTGCCTATGGGGAATGTTATGGAAAATTCAGAGTCCATTGGTTGAGTTTTGATTTTGGTTAAAAATCCGCGTTTTTGCGAGTTTTCAGTAGCCGGGAACGCACCGAAACAAAACCGGAAAAATCTCAAAATTTTCTGAGAAGTTCCTGGACATGTATAAGTTTTTCTGGAATTTCTATGGAATATTTTAGCTATTGATGGTATTTAATTTTAATTATGTGGTTAAAAATTGTTTTATAAATAATTATTTAGGTAAGTAAATTAACAAAATAAATTCACAAAAAATATTCCCAGAAATTACAGATTTTTACTGATTTATATAAAAAGTTACAGACTTTTATATAAAATATAAATTAAATGGGAATTTACGGAATTTAAAATGGATTATTTTAAAGCAATTTCGGCAGTTTATCGTATAACGAACCTGCCGGAACTGGGAACTGACCCAACCTGACAAATACTATAATTGGAATACTGGGAGTATTTCAGGAGATTCCCGGGCAAATTGAGCACCATGTGTGTGTCCTGAGGCAGTTCGGGAAAATTCCAGACGGTGAAAATGGAAACTCAAATTTGGGCAACTTAGACCCCCCAACACCCAAACTCCCTTAAGGAAAAGTTAATCATTCTTGAATAACCACGTGTTGGCACTACTAGTATTCCCATGCCATTACCCGAACACGTTAAACTACTGACTTTGGCTGGCACATGAATCGGTGCTCGGAAGCCAAACTGAAAACTAATACTACCCTGACGTCCATCACCATACTAGTGTCCTATAGACTCAATCCGGAGTATAAACTCCTAACCGGAGCCAAGTTATAACCATTACCAACTTAGATACTGATTTGAGTCCATGCTTGCATGTGTTTTATTGAAGTTGATCCAGCTAATCGACCACTCTGGTGTTGAGACCACTATTTGCACTGTGAGTTTCACTACCCCGCCTTTAACTATTTATTGTTTTACTTGTAGTGGAATCCATGTTAAAAACTGTGTTGATGACACCAAATTGGGAGTGGGTTTTCACTTCCCCACTTGTGAATGATTTTGTTGTTTTCTGAGGTGATTTGTGTGATGCAAAACTGTGTTAATTGCACCAACTTGTAATGATGTAAATTATATATCACACGGTTCGGCAAGCTGCAGGTGTCAGTTATGACACGGTTCGGCGAGCCGCAGGTACTTGTTGTAACATGGTTCGGCAAGCTGCAGGTGTTTGTTATGACACGGTTCGGCGAGCTGCAGGTGCTTGATGTAACATGGTCCCGCTAGCTGAAGGTGTTTGTGTTGATAAATCCGTGAACTGTGACTTGTGCAATTAAACTTGTTAACACATAGTGTTACACAGCAATTAAACTAGTGGAACTCACGTAGCGTTTAGCTGGCCTTTTTAAAACTTACATGCATTTCAGGTAAAACTAAAGAGGAGTAAGGAACGTGCGTGTGGATGGCTTTAGGAGTAATCTGTAGTAGAATAAGAGCTGTGATAGATCGTAGTACTGTACTTGAACTTATGGTGTGTAATATGATACTGATAGTATGTTGTAACCGAGGTTCTCTCTGTTTATGATATCATGTTTTTAAACTATGGAGAATTACCACGTGTCTGCCGCACCCTGCATTCGTCTTCCGCTGCGAGTCGGTGTGTGACAGAAACTGAATTAAAGTGTTTAAGTTTGGGCCTGTGAAGAAGTGTGCAAGTCCAAATTCAAGTGTGCGAGCCCAACACAAGTGTGCAGTCGAAGTGTGCGACTGGGTTGAACTGTGTGACTCAGTTTGGACTGTGTTATCGCTGTTGAACTGGTTCAACTGTGCGATTGTCCTGAACCTTTGGACTATGCGATTGATTTGGATAATTTGAACTGTGCGACTGATTGTGCGTTTGGTTAGATTGTGCGACTGGGTTGTGAACCTGTTGTCTTGGACTGTGCAATTGGTTGTGAACCATTGAACTGTGCGATTGAACTGTGCGATTAGACTGTGCGCTTGAACTGTGCGATTGGACTATGTGACTCAGTTAAACTTCTTGGTTTAACTGGACCGTTTGGAGTGTGCGACTGAATTCGAACTGTTTGACCTAGACTGTTTGACTGACATTGGACTATTTGACCTACATTAAATTTGGACTTTTAAAATCTGAAAAATTATTTAACTGTTAATTTTAATCATAATCTTTTTATCAATTCTAACAGTTCTTTTATTTTTCAGAAATTGAACAAACTAATCAAGTGTCTTTAAGTGACAAGGTCATTATGAACCAGGATTTAGACAACGTCATCAGAACAAACAACAAGATCCCAATATTGAATTTGGGGGATTCCTTCTCGGAATGGAAATTCTGATTCTCACAGTATCTGAAGATCAAGGAACCAAAAGCTTGGAGATCAATCTGTAGAGGACCTACAGTGATCACATACATTCTCGATGAAGAATTAGGAACAACTGTTGTTAAACCCGTGTCTGAATACAACAACGATGATCTTGAAAAGGTCGACATTGATGATAAGCCTTAGCTATGCTGCATTCCGCATTAGTGCCGGAAATAGATATTGGGGTCTGCGAGGCAAAGTCTGCTAAAGAACTGTGGGAACAGCTGTTGGCAATATATGAGGGGAATGAGGAAATGAAGGAAAGCAAAAGGGAGATGATGTTGGTGCACATATGTCTATTGCCTACGTCTATGACGAGTCTGTTGTATAGATAGGGTTTTACAGTATCAAATGGTTAGATATGAAAGTTAAGTTTTTGTTTGAAACAAGAATTTTCGTACGAAAATTCTTGGGGGATTTTCGAACGAAAATTTCGTGCGAAAATCCTTGAGTTCTAAGTCATTTGGTGTTGTCATGTCTTGCCTATAAATAGGTGACTTAGGATGTTTGTTTAGCATGTTGTTTTGTTGATCAGAGGCAAAGCCCTGCTGGAGTCTGTAATCTTTCCAAAGTTGATTAATACAAGATACAGACGGTTTAACAGTAATCATCATACTTGTTGTTTGTTTGTTCACTCCGCTAATAATGAATTCCGCCTCAGTTAGCTGAGCAAATCTCACCGGAAGCTCACGAGTTGGGTCCGTTCCTGACAATCACAAGTGGTATCAGAACCTTGAGGTCTGATTTGAGAACAAACAACCAAGTTTCAGCTGGATTCAACCTTCAAAGTTCAAGATTCATCCATTGGAAACTCTTCTTCTGCTCTTTCTTGGAACTTAATCTAGATCTGAAGGATTTCTAGGGACAATTTGGACTAGGTTATTAGTATAATGTTTTAAAATAAATTCTAAATAGTTCACTGAAACATACAAACCTAAAACTCATCAAAATCATGCTTGAAATTGCAGAAAACGTGAAATTGTGAACAGGTATTCGAAGCAGATAAGAATTTCGCACGGAACACTATATTTCGTACGAAAATTAGAAGAAAACAATTCTTAAAAGTTTAAAGAATCAACAGTTATAAATTTTCGCACGAAAATCAAATTTTCGCATGAATGTTTAACTCACCATTTCGTATGAAAATTTCATCTCTAATCTTGTTTTTCAGTTTACTTCAAGATAATCAGTTCTAATCTGTTTTTCTGTTAAAAGTATTTTTAAGATGTCAGGTGAGGAAGAATTTCATAACGCATTCTCTACACAAGCAGTTACAAATTCTGTAGCAGCTCAGAATATGAACCTTGAAAATGAAATGGGAACCACTACAAAGCCACCGAAACTCATGAACATCAAAGATTACGAAAGTTGGAGTGAGAGATTCAAAAACTGGGTTCAAGCAACAAATTTAACCGTTTGGTTTGCACTTGAGAACAAGTATCAAGCACCACTTAATGAACTTGGTATTGAGAAAACATTGGCTCGTCTGTCCGATGACGAACGAGAAAATACGTTAATGAGAAAAAGATGATGAATCTTCTATAGAAAGCCATAAAAGAAGATATCTTGGTTCTGTTGCAACGTGAAGACGATACTCTGTCATTGTGGCTTGCCTTACGATTAAGGGCACAAGGGAGTACACATGTCAGAAAGGGAAATAAAGCGTTATTAACAAAGGATTTGAAGTGTTCAATGTTCTTCAAGGTGAAACAATGAAACAACTCATAGAAAGATACTGCCACCTGGTATTACAAATGAAGCGTATGAGAATTGTCAAAACTAATGAAGAATTAGTTGATAAATTGGCTGATTCACTACCTAAAGGAGACTGCGCAACGTATTTAACCATCCTGAAGAATGGAGCCGAGTATGATAGTCTCAGTTTGCCAAGAATTCATCGTAAAATTGGAAGGGCATGTATTAGAAATTCAGAAAATGGCAAAGAGCAAGAAGTCAAACTCGCAACAGGATGTGCGCCTATACTACAAAGAAAATCCAAATACACCTGTTCAGAGTCCCAAGATTCAAACAGCCTTCAGTGCCAACTCAAATGCTAGTCCAGCATCCAATCAATCAAGTGGATTTCAAACGTACGCTTCCTTCAATCCAAATAATCACCAATGGCAACAATGGTCTTAAAGCTCCAATCAACCATAAAACAATCAACAAAATCAATCTAATCCCAACCAACGAATTCTACAATGCAATATCGCAGTAAACCTTCAGAATGCTCAAGGATTCAACGAGCAAACTGCGAAACCGCACATGGTTCCACTTGCAACGGTTTTGGAATCCTATGAAAGTTTAGTAGCTGGAAGAATTGGGAATACTGAAATGACAAAAGAATCTTATGACCAGATTGATCCAGAAGAGATGGAATTGATTGATATCATGTGGTGTATGGCATCAGTGTTTCGTAGAGCTCAGCGCTTCAGGGAAATCACGGGTAGAGACGATCTGAGAGGCCTTGATGGAAAACTAGGATTTAATAAATCCAAAGTTACATGCTTTAAATGCAGGGAGAAAGGACACTTCAAGTGTGAATGTCCAAATCGTGAAGTAAGGGGAAATCAAAATCCTTTTGGGGATGATTATTACAAGAAGGCAATTTATCATCGACCACAGCCAGAGAAATGAGTGGCGCAAATTGAAGATGGAGCTTCAAATTCGAAAGATAAAGCACTAGTGGTCACACAAGAAGATGAAGGGTTCAATTGGAATAACTTCATCTCCAAAAAGGAAAGTCTTGCTCTTGTTGCTGAAATCATGGAAGAACCTGAATCATCAGAAGAAGTCTCAGAAGAAGAAATGGAAGAAGTTATGGCAGACTACTTTAGATCATCAGTGGAAGAAGAAGAATGTCTCAGAGGTACTACTAAACCCTGTTTGTTTGACACAATTCTTAAAACATTTACAGGTAACTTCGATTCTGGTTACAAAGAAGAAAGTCCTGAGGAAACAAAGACAAAATGTGTAGAGGTGATTGATGTAACCAAACCTGTAACACTGGAGAGCTTAACTGACATTGCCAACAAAGCACTCATGGCCAATACCAAAGAGGTGGTCAATGTGGAAGAACAGGTAGAAAAGTTTGAAACAGTAAAAGAAACAACCAAAACTCAAATTGTTGAGATGGTCAGCCCATGATTAGAATGTGGCAAAGCATGTGAGCAATGTACTGAGAAAGAAAAAGCATTTAAAGAACTTAAAACATACAATGATAAGTTCTCATATGATTATAACACCGTAAAAGAATCATATGATAAACTCAGCAGAACTAATCGACAGTATGAGAAAACTGTCAAAGAGGATGACAAAACACTTTCATGCTCAAAGCAACTGTGATGGACAAACAAATGGCCATTAATCTGCACATTAATACAATTGCTGAGCTAAAAAGTGACCTGGAGATAACTAAAATCGAAACGGAAAGATTTAACAAATTGTTAAACAGTAAAGAGGGTATGAAGAATGATAAAAGCCATGGAAAATGTTACGATCATGTTCCACCCCTATGTGGAATAGCTATGCTAAGAAACATCCTGACGGGGTGGATAAGGCGTTGAACTTAAACTTACTCACTGAAAGGAGTAACGAGCTTCCTGAAAAACTTGACGTAACATATTCTAAATTTGAGAAGGACTGTGAATCCGAGGTGGTAACCAAAGTAGTTGAAAACGTTTTTGAAAATGAGTCTGATAGCACAGTTTATGAAAGTGCTGAGTCAAACAATGAGAAATCAGTGTCAAGTTCACCTTCTGGAAGTGAGAAAAGTTTTCATCAAAATTTTATCACAGTATCAAACAATAGTTTAAATGATGATCCTAATGTAGTGATCTACAAACTGAAAGGATCAGATAAACTATATACTGATGCAGATTTTCCAGTCCAGAATGTTAACTTTGACCGTGTTGACAAATTCTTTAAACTCATTGAAGTCAACATATCTGATCTTGAAAAACAAGTTGCTGGGTTCTACTCAAAACCAAAGAAGTCTAACAAAACCATTCATCCAAGAGGTAGAAGTTATCCTGAAAACAAGAGTGATGGGTTAGGTTTTAAAAGGAAAAAGAATAACAAATCGTGAAAGACGAATTTTACAAAGAAAGTTGAGTTTGTTTTTTTGGAACTAGCATTGTTCAGGAAAAAGAAGTCATTAATAAACAAACAATGACGAGTTCAAGAACGAAAAAGAGCTTCGTGAATAGGCTTTGGAACACACTGTTGGACACAACAATAGAACATGCTACAGATGTAACAAAGTTGGGCATATTGCACGACAATGTTCCCAAAATCGTTCAAAACATGTTCATGAACAAAAGAGGTTTACAGTAGATGAGAAGAAAAAAGGTCCAGAGTTTGTGCCAACAAATATTTTAAAACGAAAAGATAATTCCAGTCCTAATGAGGAACCAACAACTGAAATCATTTCAAAATATGAAGTTGGTGAAACATCAAAGAAAACTGAAAAGAATTAATCTAATCTTTACATCCAAAAGACATTTTTAAAGGCACAAACCTGGGTAGCTAAAGCAAAAACATCTCCTGTAACCACAACATCAACCAATGTTCCAGTCAAATCAAAAGATAAGACTGAATCTAAGACTGGACAATGGGTTGAGATTAAGAAAGATGTCAAAGTTGCCAATGTTTCAAAGGTTAACATTGCCATTCCACCGAAGACCGAAAGGGCTTGGGTCTCTCTGTTTAAGTAATATGTTTTTCATATGTGCAGGGGCTTCCAAGGTCAATCATTTCAAAGTGGATCATGGACAGTGGAGCTTCTAGGCAAATGACGGGGATGTTGGCTTTGCTGTACAATGTAAAAGCAATCAGGGGAGGTTATGTTGGGTTTGCCGGAACACACGGCGGAAGGATCGTGGGAGAAGGAATTCTGACAAATGGCGTTATATCTTTCGACAAAGTGAATTATATCGATGAGCTTGAGAACAATCTTTTGAGCATTTCACAGATCTATGATAAGAAGTTCACAACTCATTTCAATGATAAAGAGTGTCTTATTCTTAAGCCGGGTTTCATAATTCCCGAGGAGTGGATCCTCATGCACGCTCCACGAGAAAGTGATTTATATGTCTTAGACATGAGCATCACATCCACTACTTCAAAGGAAGGACGGTGTTTTGTATCAAAGGCCACTGAAAAAGAATCAATTCTATGGCACAGGAAGATGGGTCACATTCACCTAAGGAAGATGAATTTTCTGGTGCACAACGATCTAGTGGAAGGGGTGAATCTTAAAAGTTTTCACTTATCAGAAGATTGTCTTAGCTGCAAGAAGGGGAAGCAGCATAAGAAATCCCACCCAAGAAAGTTACTAAACTCAATCAAGCTTCCACTAGAAAGGCTACATATGGATCTCTTCAGACAGTCAATGTGAAAAGTATCACAGGAGATCTATACTGCCTTGTCCTAACCGATGACTTCTCAAGATTCTCATGGGTTTTCTTTCAAGAAAACAATAATGAAATATTCGAAAATTTGATGATCCTGTTTTGAAAGATTGAGAACAATTACCATTTTCCTATCAAAAGAATCAGAAGTGACAATGGTACTGAGTTTAAGAACAACAAAATGCTCGAATTCTAAAACGCTAAGGGTATTCATCACGAGTTCAGTGCCCCCTATACTCCTCAACAAAATGGAGTAGTTGAACGAAAGAACAGAACGCTTATCGAGACTGCACGCACGATGCTTGCTGATTCAAAATTACCTATTAGCTTTTGGAGCGAAGCAGTTGCATCTACATGTTACACCCTTAACCGCGTAATACTGTCAAGCTACACAAAAAGACATGCTTCGAACTTCTTAACCAGCGAAAGCCTAATCTAAAGTTCTTGGAACCTTTTGGATCACAATGTACTGTTTTGGACCCGAAAGGAAAATTTGGAGCCAAATCTTTGGAAGGGTTCTTCGTAGGATATGCAAGTCCGCAAAAGGGAGTCTATCTTCCAAGCATGAATCAGGTTATGGTCGCTCAACATGTTGATTGCCAGAGATACACAACGCCCATGCAAAAACCTGGAGATCCTTGGGTGTTAAATTACGAAGGGTTGTGGAATTCATTCGATCTGCCACAAGAACCGTCCGAGGAAGAACTTATCTTGCTATTTCAACAACATCAGATATCTATTCAAGAGCAAGTTACAGGGCCATTAGTGATTTCTCCAATAGCAACACCTTCCTCGGAAGCAGGTCCAAGCAACACTCAGTCAGAACCAGTTGTCGCACCAGTTCAGAATATTGCAGAACCATCTTCCACTCAACCAGCAAATGCAGAACCTGAACCAACTCCTACCTTTGATGATGGGGGATCCAGTTCTGATGAAGGATCAGAAGAGATTACAAGTTATCTTAACAATCAAGTTGCCGAAACCAGTGCTAGAAATGAGGCTACTTCATCAGAACAAGTTGCTGATCAGAATATCACTAATCTGGATACCTCAGTAGATGTTCTAGGCGAAGTAATGCCGAGAACTGTCTCCTACTATCCGACAGACAACATCATAGGAGAACTGCAAGCTAGCGTGAAAACGTGAAATCAGATCAATAAGGATCTAAGTTGCTTTTATTCTAAAGTTGCTCCACTTCAAAATAGATTTTCTCATAGTTGTTTTGTTTCTCAGGTGGAATCATGAAACTACAGAGATGCTCTTAAAGATGAAAGTTGGGTGGAAGCAATGCAGGAAGAGTTGTTGCAATTTTGGAAACTAGGAGTCTGGGAACTTGTTGACTTACCACCAAAGCAGAAAAAGATAAACACTCGGTGGGTCTTCAAGTGCAAAAGATATGATAGAGGAGTGGTTGTGAGCAACAAAGCTCGGCTCGTAGTTCAAGGTTTTCGTCAGCAAGAAGGGATAGACTACAACGAGGTCGACGCCCCAGTCACACGTCTAGAAGCTATCCGCATTTTCCTGACATTCGCCTCATGGAAAGGATTTAAAGTGTACCAAGTGGATGTGAAGTTTGTTTCATGTACGGTAAGGTAAAAGAGGAAGTGTACGTCGGCCAACCACCAGGGTTTGTCGATCCGCTTCACAAGGATACTGTCTACTTGCTGAACAAAGCACTGTATGGTTACACCAGGCCCCGAGAGCCTGGTACGAGACGCTTTCCAAACATCTTCTGAACAAACCAATTCACCATGATGATTTCAATCTTGCGGGTTACTCAGACTCTGATTTTGGTTGCTTAAAGCGGAATTCTAAATCTACAACGGTAGGCTAACAGTTCTTCGGAACATGTTTGGTAACGTGGCAATGCAAGAAACAGACCGCGGTCGTTCTCTCTACTTGTGAAGCTGAATACGTTTCAGCATCCAGTTGTTCCCAGATACTGTGGATACAACAACAGATGAGAGACTTCGTACTGCAATTTCTTGATACGCCCATATACGTAGATATCAAGCCGGCTATTGATATCACAGTCAATCCTTGTCAACACTCACGTACTAAAGATATCGAGATTCGATACCACTTTATCCGTGACTGTTACGAGAAAAAGTTGGTACGAATGGAGAAAATCCACACTGATGACCAAAAAGCAGATTTTTACACCAAAGCTTTTGATAGAGCATGATTTTGAAATCTATCAAAATTAAATGGTTTAAAGAATCTGACATCAGGGGATGTTTTTGAGGTTGAATTTGAGGATGACGATGTTGTCATGTGATCCTCACTGGTAAGTAAAATGTTTTTCTTTTAATAGTTTACATGCTTTCTTAAAAACTAAAATCCAAAAATATGTTTTTGATTTTAGGGCGAGAAAAAGATGTGAATAATTCAAAAACATTGAAAAAAATCATGAAAAAGATAAAAACATTGAAGAAATCAAAAAGAGTTTTTTGTGTAAGAGGAGATGATAGTACATCAGTGGACCATTACAGTACGCTAAAGAAATATATTGTTTAAAAGCGTCTAAACAGGTCTTTCTAAGGATGTGTCGGTAGGCTTCGCACATTCAGTAAACTGCTCTTCAGGATATAAACCTAAATAGATAAACTGGTAAATCTGTGGTTTAACATCTCTTGGATATATGGCCATATGGGCTTGGTACCCCGAAATTTCGTTTGAGAGAATGGCAGATTCTGAGATACTAGGTCTTTATATTTAGTTGATATCTGGGGTATTATACGAGTTATTCTGATTTTGCGTCAGCAATGGCCTAGAACTTGTATAATACTTTCGCATTATTCACCCCAAAGCTGCATAAAAAATGAAGAAAAATGTCATAAAATGATACGACATTCTGCAGTACAAAAATTCAAAGATTCCCAAGAGGAACACCACCTAAAGTCGAGCCTTTATCTCTTTCTCTGTATGGAAGTACTAACCTGAGCTTTCAAGGTTTCACAATTCACCCTTCTACAGATATCAGTTAGATATATTCACCTGTGAGATGAAATCTAGGGAATCTCGATGCGGGAGTATATTCTTGGGTTGGAAACACAGATTAGGCCATGTCGCTAAAAATTACCTAACATATCATTGAAGCAGTTGAGAAACATGTAGAGGTTTAAGAGGATCAGTATACTGACAATCTAAAGAAAATCTATTTAAGAACTTAAAAGTTTTATCTAGAGCAATGGTACTAGTAATGTGTCTCAATAAACTAATATGATCCTCTAACACAAACTCGCAAAAATATGTCTATAAATATGTTTGTACATATTGCTTTAAGTGTTTTTAGTTTAAAAAATATTTCTAAAATTTCAAAAGATTTTCTGCCGGTGATGAAAAACAGATCTTCAAATTCGAAGGCGACAAAATGCTGAAGGAAATCTAATGAGCTATGGGTTGGGAGCTAATTTGAAAACAAAGTCTGGTTAACTTGAAATTCAATAGAAAATGTCGGTTTTGGTCAAAACGTGGTCAACCAAGGTCATTAACTTGGACTTGGTAGCCAAAACAGTTAAACAAGGTCATTAACTTGGACTTGGTAAACTGTGTGGGTGCTTAAAACTGAAAACACATGAAATAGGAGATAAGTCAAGAAAAGTTGAGAAGAACGAGAAATTTTCATACGAAAATTTCAAGAAGTTACATGTGAAAACTGACTCACGATTTTCGTACGAAAACTGTGAAGGCTTATATATAAGACTCAGAGAATCACATTTCATACGAAATCTGATAGCAATTTTGGTGCGGATTCTCTGAGGCGATTTCTTGTTTGACACATTAGGGAGGTTAATTTGCACACCTCTTATAATGGCTATAACATCGAGAGCGAACCGTAAACTTGAATGATTTGGACTTAAACGGAATAAAAACGTAGTTCTAGGATAAACTAGCCGGTAAAACTTAAAATTGAAGCTACTAATGTTAAAATCGGCTAATTTAACATAGGTTTACCGTCTCAATTTCATGAAAATCACAAAAATTACAAGTGTTTTGAGTCGGTTCAAAAACTATGTAACTGTGGGAACGAAGAGAATTTTCGCATGAAAATTCAAGATTTTCGTACGAAAATTGCTGCTGCAAATGTTAATATTTGGTTTGGAAATTTTCGCACGAAAATTCATTTAATGAGTTGTAGAGTCATTTTCGTACGAAAATTTATGGTAAATTTTTTTTTTGAAAAATTTTGTCTAACATTTTCATGTCTCTCTGCTTCACAGAAAACCGCACATGAGTTCCACACTATGCACAATTCACGATGCTTGATCGATAAAGAAGTGCCAGAATTTGCACCATTCTCGCAGTACTTGGAATTTCTGGAGAAGCTGCCGATATTTTATGCTATCACACACAAGCATAGTGTCTATGCGTCACATGTTGACCGCTTCTAGAGTGCAGCAGAGCTCCAAGACGAGCCAAGGGCTATCAAATCAGCTGTCAGAATCGGAAAAGATGATGTTGAAGTTATAATTACAGAAGATCTTATTCAAATGGTTTTGCAGCTAAAAGATGAAAGTGGAAACCCTACAGGTTTTATAGAAAAAGATGGTAAAGGGGTTTTAACGGAATGGGGTATAACGGTTATGTGATTTCTGCTCCTTTCAAGATCAACAGGCTAGGGCTGCCTTACAGATTCTTAGCTCACTGCGTTACACGTGCTTTAAGTCACAGGAAAGGAGGTTGGGAAGATCTCGTAGATTATCACATGTGCATGATCGTAGCACTCATTCTTAACAAGCCATACAACTTCAGTAAGTTGATTTTCGATCAGATGGTCATGAATTTGGGAAAGGGTCGATTCTTGTAATACCCAAGATTTATTTAGATGATTCTCGAACACCTACACCCCAATCTTGAGAAGAAGAAAGACGATATATTGGATCTAGAACACATGTCTCCGTCGGACCTCCACAACATCAGCAACTACCGAAAGGGAGGAAAGGCTCCAGCATTCAACCCTATCTTTGGTACTTTTGTAACGACATGTTATATCGCTCCGCCAGAGGGAAAATGGAGAAATGAAGATAGTGGCGATGAAAATGAAGTGTCGAACATGATGGAAGATTTTATTGAGAAACGAAGCATATGGTTTATCAAAGGTGAGAGAGAGAAGGGTCATTATGGTGAAAGAAAGCAAGTTCAGCTTCCTCTGCAGCAAAGAGAAAGAAAGCTTCAGATACTTCCTCCTGAGCTCCTAAACGACAAAAGAAACAGCCAAGTGTTGGTACAGGATTGATTGATGAACCTGATACTGAAGAAGTACGTGTTGAAGAAACAATGCAAACTACAGACACAACACATGTTGAAGAGTCTGTCAAAGATACCACTGCAGAGATTGAAAGAATGGTTAGTGGGAATACCGAAGCAGGTGGTGGTGATGATGAAGAGCCATCATCTAGTACTGATTCTGAAGAGAGGAGGGAAGGTGAAAGTAAAGATAGAGAAAAGAAAGAGAAAAGAAAGAGAAAGAGAGAGAAAGTTGGCAGAGGAAAAGAAACGCAAGACTACAGGAGATGATGACACTACGTATGAACCATCTGAGTCAGGAGAGGAGACACCCATTGTGAAACCTGCTAAGAAGAAAACCGGAAAGAGGGTTAAGCACGCTGCTACAAGAAAACCAGAGTCTACCACAAAGAAGCTCAAAATCAAGCTACGTACAAAGACGGTTGATACTCTAGTTGCTCCCTCAGTAGAGATTGCTTCTCAACGTGCTCCATCTCCTCCTCCAACATCTCAGCCACCTCCTACAGTTGAGCCACCAGTTGAATCTTCTCAACATGATCCACATCCACCTATTAGTACTCCTCCTGCTACTTCTCAGCCGCAGACAACATCATCGGCTCATCCTACACAACAACATCCTCTAGTAGACACAACCTTTGATGATTATTTCTTTGATTATAGTGTTATCCCAGGGGGAGAAGGTCTCACAGCTGATGATGTATATGTTGGGAGACTTGAAGAATTGGAAACAAAGCTAAAGAATGCTGATGAGAAGATCAAGGTGCTTGAGTCAGACAGGGATACTATCAGGGAGATCCTAAGGGTAGTCACTGATGATAATGAGAAATTATTTCAAGCTACAAAGAAAGTCACTGTTTACGAGGAAAGAATTAAAGAGCTGGAGAATGAGAGAGAAATTCTGAAGGCAACTCTCAGAAGTTAGGAAACTGAAAATCAGAGAATGATCAAGAAAAAGGAAGAGTATGAAGCTGAACGAGAGTCGAACAACAAACAAATTGATTTGATGAAGAAGATTTTGGTTAGAACTCTGGGCATCTCTCTAACAGATGAGATTGAAAAGATAGAGAGAGGAAGCAAGGCAGGAAATTGAAGAAAGGGAAAGAGTTTCTATAGCCTTATCTGATGCTAAAGGCAAAGGAAAACACAAGATTGATGATATTCCTACTTTTAGCCAGCCCGAGCCTGAAGCTGTGATTTCCTCGAATCCTGTGATTGAACAAACTGCTCTGGAAGCTGAATCCGTGTCAGTATCTTCTGAGATAGTTGTTTATGATCCAGCCAATGATATAGGGAAAAGGTTTGTACTTCAGTGCGAAGGGGTCTTAGAGTCGATAACGAAAGAAAAGGCCATAGCTCAGAGATAGTTAGACAGAGAGATTGATAAAATGGTAGATGAAACGTGTGAAGTGATAGAGAAGGAAGGGATCGAATCGGTACTTAACTTGTTTGATAATGAAAGTATGATCGTTGATGCGTACATGAATGACTCTATTTTTGAACTAACAAATGAATAGGTTCAGGGGGAGTCGTCGAACGAAGTTTATGAGACAGTGCCAAAGCCAAAGTCATCTATCTTGAGCACGATGTCGAAGAAGGGGAGTATGTTCATAACTACTCAAAGGCTGATCTTGCAGAAATGTTTGGTTTAAAAGAAGATTCATTTGAGTTCGATTTTGAGGAAGAATTGAAGAACACAAGCTCATAAAAAAATGATTATGTTTTTGAAGACATCCCACAGGCCAACGATTATGACTGAGTGATTATAGAAGATTGGGATTTAGACGACGAAAATATAGAGGCAACGTATACAGGAGAAGGAACAGATGTGTTTCCTACCTTCTCATAGATGTCTTCTGAAGTGAACGATGACCTGCTTAAGCGCAAAGTTGAAGAAGCAGTAAAATACGGGACGACTCCTAAACCACCAACTAAAGAAGAAATCATTGAAATGAAGAAAAAGTGGTTCAAAGAAATGCCTCCAGAAAGGAAGTTCCGTCGTCCATTAGCTTTCTTCACAAGAGATCCTGACGCATCTCTGGGTGATATTATCAGTTGGGGATGGATTGAGGAACTAGATGTTTATGCATCGAAACGAGAATTTGGAGTTCAATACTTCAAATATCTGGGTGATATAAAGACTCTTCTTGAGTGGGATGTGAAGGAGTTAGTGTAGACCAAGACGTTCAGTATGAAGTTACGACCAAATGATCAACGTCTTTGGAAATTAATCAAGTTCGAAGCTGCACATGGTTTCAACTACTGGAAACCTCACAAGCCACGCACTGTCACAAAGATTGATCCAGTAACGCAAGAAATGGATGTGACCTTGATTGTTAAATGGTCACGTGTTATGAAGAATATGCCTTTGAAGAAGATGGAAGAAGATTTTTACAAAATCTTCAAATGGTAGCACTACGACTCAAGTATTGGGGAGGCTATTATCTTTGTAGAGCCTGGTGAAGGATCATGGGATATGTCTGAAGATCTATCGAAAACCGTAATCATGGATAAACGAATTTATGGGTTATGGCGTGCAATCAGAGTCTTGGATACAATGTGGCTTATAAACTGCTCAAGGAAAGATATTGAAAGGCTATTCTTGGTCAAGATCAGTTATGTAGAAAAAGATAAAGGGCATGCCTTGCAGTTCCAGTGGATTGTAAATGTGTGTTATGCTAACAATATTAATTCAGGTTGTTGATGCATATGTCTGTTGCCTATGTCATCATATAACATCGAGTCAGTAATTAGAAGCGAATATCGAAGTTTATGTTTGTAAAGGGTCAAGTTCGCTTGGAATCTTGTGTGGATAGTCAAGTTCGGCCGAACTTGACTAAGCAAGTTAGCCCGAACTTGCATCTCACCAGCGAACTTGCACTCCTATAAATAGGAGTCTTGACATTTCATTTGTAACTTCAATGATTTTGGTACAGAGACGGCGAAGCTCTGTCCAAGTGTTTCCAGGATCTGTAATGTACACATTAATAAAACGGTGTTAAACATTAACAAACTTGTCTACAATGTCGCCTATGCAAACGGATTCCGCACGTTTACCTTAGGTTTGCCAAATTAGGACCGCAACAATCCGTATAACAGACCCTCAATTGGTATTAGAGCAGGATTGGCCTAATTTGAAGACATTGGACATAGAACATCTCATCTTCTACTCTCTTCTTTCATTTTTAACTTTTCTTGGACAATTCACGGACAAAATGGACTGATTTTCAAGTACAATATGTAAAATCCATAATAGATAAACCCTTGAAAAGATCAGACCTTAAAATAAACAAATTCATGCCGAAAAAATTGAAAAAACTATGTTTGAAATCACAACTTCGCTCGAACTTAACATCGACTTCGCTCGAACTTGACTGAAAAACTCAAATTTTTCATCAAGATCGCCCGAACTTGACTGATTTTTCAAGGTTTATACTCAAGTTCGCTCGAACTTGACTGTTTTTTCATCATTTTTAGTCAAGTTCGCCCGAACTTGATAAAAATTTGTTGAAAGTCTATACAAGTTCGGCCGAACTTGCTATCTCTTAAAATTTCACATAAGTTCGCTCGAATTTGCTATTTTTCATAACATCTCAACACAAGTTCGCTCGAACTTGTTAAGTCTGTGACAAGTTCGCCCGAACTTGTCCAACATTTCTTAAAAAAAACGTTTTTAGCATCCGAGACGAGTTTAAAGCTCTAATCTGGTAAAACAGTTTTCCGAAAAATTTTAAACGTTTTTAGCAAACCGGGACGTTAAAATTGTTGATTAAATGGTCAAATTTTACTAAAATTGTCAGTTTGCTAATCATTTTTCAAGTGTTTTGAACGACAAATTAGTTTGGAAAACGAAATGGGGTCTATGAAGCCGCCAAAGTTGATGAGTATGAACGAGTATGAAGTTTGGAAAGGAAAATTTGAGAGCTGGGTCCAAGCTATGCATTTTCGCAGTTGGGTCACGATTGAGACAGGTTATGTCGTTCCTAGAGATGAGAATCAGAAAATTCTGGAGAAGTGCAAATATTCTACTCAACAGAAAGATGATTATTTTGCTGAAAATAAAATGATTAATCTTATCCAGCAATTGGTTAAGGAAGACATCCTGATACTTTTACCACAATACAAGACTACGAAAGAATTATGAACATCTCTAAAGAATAAGTTTCAAGAGAGTGTAGCGGTTAAGAACTGTGAAGCTCTAGTTTCAAGTATATCCACAAATGAGTCTTCAAGTTCTAAACCAGTCTGCCCAGTTTATGATGTAGATATCTATCGGACAGAAAATGCAAAACTCTTGAGTAAGATTGAGAGTTTGACATTAGAAAATAAACGGTTAAATGAAAATGAAAAGAATTTTGAAAACAAAATAAAAAATTTAGAAAATGAAAAATTACAAATGTTAATAGATTTTCAAAATGAAATAAAAATATTTAAAAATAAAAAAATTGTTTTTGAAAAATTAAATATAAAAAATCAAAAAGCAATAAATTCTCATATTGAGAAAATTGCTCAACTTGAAAAAGAAGTTGAGACTGTTAAAAATAAAGCTGTTAATTCAGAAAAGTTATTGAAAGGTTTTGTGACTTCCTCATTAAAGTTATATCATATATGTCCAAAACCGATCAATGTTAACAAAAAGAAAATTCTAATAAGTGACAATGTCACAAATTATGACGATGTCAAAATTAAGGATTGTGATGATGATACCGATGATGAAAATGTTAGAAAAGAGAAAATGAAATATTTTTAAAACTAAAAGAAAATTTTCAACAAACTGTTCTACTATCTACTGAGAAATGTGAATGCTCAACGCAAAAACCTTCTAAACAGAATAAAGAATGAAAACAAAGTTTTAAAAGTTTTCAAAACAAAAATAAAGGTTCATATGAACAATCATCCAACCATTATAAAAATTCAAACAAATTTGCAAAACAAAACTTACAAAAATTTTAAAATAAGTGGTGCAGGTCGGACCACAGTGCTTCAACGTCAAATCAAAGGAACAGGAGAAGCAGGAAAGATGGTTACCTGTTGATGCATATATCTGTTGCCTACGTTATCGTATAATATCGAGTCTGTATTTAGGAGCGAAATGACGAAGTTTATGTATGTTTTAGGTCAAGTTCGCTTGAAATGTATGTTTTGTAGTCAAGTTCGGCCGAACTTGACTAAGCAAGTTCGCCCGAACTTGCATCCCACAAGCGAACCTGACATCCTATAAATAGGAGTCCTGTCATTTCATTTGTAACTTCAGTGATTTTGGCACAGAGACGGCGAAGCTCTGTCCAAGTGTTTCCAGGATATGTAACGTCTACACATTAATGAAACAATGAATAACTTGTCTACAATGTTGCCTATGCTAACAGATTCCGCACGGTTACATTAGGTTAGCCAAATTAGGACCAGAAAGATCCGTACAACGGACCTAAATTCCCACACATCAAATCAATGTTATGATTTGAGTGTATGGTTTGATAGAAAAGATCGATATGAGAATATGAAGTGTCATAAATGTGGATTAACTGGACACATTGCTAGTAAATGTTTACAAATTAAACCTAATCCTGCTCATATTGATAACAAAAAATCTGGAATACCAACTCAGGTTTTGAAACAATGTACAAAAACTACAAACAAGGAAAAACTAGTTATTACTAAGTTTTCAAATTTTGAAACTGGTGAATCCTCGAATAGTAGTGAACAAAAAGTTTCTACATTGTATTTCAAGAAAGCTTTAATGAAAAATAAAACATGGTTGGTGAAAGGAAAAGAATTTACACAATCAGTGAAAATTGCAGGTTTAGAGGACTTTCCAAAACTTGAGAAAGTCCAAAATAAACCTGATTGTGTATTGAAAATCAAAACCTGATTGGCACACAATAAAGACGGGCCGGGTTATCAAGTTTTATATAAAGGCCATTTTTTCAAAAGATTTGAAATTCAAATAACGTTTACTTGAAAATTTTTTCAAATTTTTTTGAAGAAAAATTTAAAAATTTCACAAAACCCTCACTGTTAAATAGACAAAACCCAGGAGTATAAATTGTTATAAACACAAAGGTGTTAAGGTTTTTGTCATCATGAGGGGGAGAGGATTTAAAAGAAAATTTGTGAAGCAGTAATGGATGGAGAATTGAAGTGATTCTCATCGATTGGTCAATGTTTTTCTATAAATAAAAAATTCCAAAAATATGTTTTTGAGTTTTAGGGGGAGAAAAAATTTTCAAAAAATTTAAAAATATATTAAATACGAAAAGTACAAAAACATTGAAAAAGGCAAAAAGAGTTTTGTGGATAAAAAGGAAATGATATACATTAGTGGACTATCACAGTATGCTAAAGAATTGTAAAGTTTAAAAAGTGATAAGCAAGCCTTACTAAGGATGTGTCGATCGGCTTTACACGTTCAGTAATTGTTTCAGAGATATAAACAAAAATTTTCAACTGCTTAATCTTGTGGATTAACATCTCTCGGATATATGGACTTAGTACTCCGAAATTTCGTTTGAGAGATTGCCTGATTCTGAGATACGAGGTCTTTATAGATGGTTGATATCTGGGGTATTATACAAGTTCTTCTGATTTTGTGTAAGAAATGGCCTAGAACTTCTATAAGGCTTTTGCAAAAATCCCCTATATAAGGTCACCTAACCCAAGATCTCACTCAACAAAGACAACCAATAGGTGTGCGGAATCCACCGGATGATCAACCACTGTAGATGAAGATCTAGAATGAAAGATTTAAGAGAGATATCAAGAATACACAGAGTATTCTTGATGTAGGAGATGAATGACGTCACACACAAAGCAGCCGCCAGACAAAACACACACACAATGATTAGGGCACAGAATTCCACAAAGAAAACGTTATCTTGTCTATTCCATTTAAGGGATATATATACAATACCATCTCCGGACAACAAAGATGTCCGGAGATCACATAGTGAGGCCCAAGGCCCATTAACTACAAAATCTGGACTCCCAACATCATGGGAAGTCCGGACACAAAACACTAAAGCTAAACCCGGACTCCCAACACTCTGGGAAGTCCGGAGACACAAACAAATAAACTAATCCAGAATAAGGTTATACAAACTCCATGTCCGGACATAACCAAGAACAGAAACATTGTTTTGATCAACCAATCTTACAAAGTGACCCTGAACAAAATAAGACTCTGCACATATTACACGAACTGCAATTACAAACTCCCCCTTAATTTGTGCAGATCTTCATTCTTGATCTTCTACCCTTGCCTTGAGTACTCGCTTCCAGCCCAAACTTGGTTTTTAACACAGAATTGAACCACTTTTATGAACTGAACAGCAAGCTCCCGATCCTCATTGCAGTATTGAAAAGCTAGACGTCTAAGCTTCTTCAGATGCTCCTCCTTCAGATTTACTAACCATATTGGGTCAAGTATCCTTAGAATTTTTTAGACGAGTCAGGTTGAGTGATCACTGCTTCACCTGTTTTTCCATCTAAGTACCAGTAACCAATGTCTTTGATCTTATCCAGGTCATACTTCCTCAGAGGAATCTTGCGAACAGATCTTGCCGGAGAATACACAATCTTCCATTCTTCTTTTCAAGTAAATTTGTTCAACGACTTAACACCTCGCCCGATTGCAGGTTTGAAGATCTTCCACTTGCTATCCCTGCTTTCAGCAATCAGATGAGGGATTAATCCTCTAATACTCCCGACGTTGGTGTGATTGTTTAAATCCAAGGAGGCTAACTGATGAAGATCTCTGGCAGGAAGAGTTCGAGGGAACTTTGGCCATGGACGGAAATACTGAACTCCATCGGTGCGTTTGATCATGACCAAACTATGTTGTTCATCAAAATCCCAACTCCGTATCTGCCCGGAGTATTCACCTCGTGTGTTCAAGTACCTTTTTCGTTGAGTTTCATCAGGAATAGGTCTGAACCATTTATGAGCCAGGCCTCGAACATTTTCCGGAATACGTATAGGATTTTTAATCTCATCTGGAGGGGCATCTTCGAAGACAAAACTTCTCAAGGCATCAAACTTTGCATTCAGGGATTCATACTAAATTTTTCCACCTTTGCCTGTTTCGATAACTTGAAATTTTGTCAGATCATCATCCGTCTTCCAATCCTCTACCAACTCTTCAACTACATCACCTTCGTCGAGCTCTAGATCCACAACTGGATCCAATTCAGAATCCGACGCAGCATCAGATTCTATGTTCCCCGGAACTTTGTCTCTGGCTGCAGCCCCCGAGGATTCCCCTTTAGTCTGAACTGGAGTTGCAGTTTCAGGAGCATGTGTACTCCTTGGCTGCTCCCCCTGAGTTGTTGCATTCGGATCCTTGTCAAGATCATCTTTGAGTTTCTTTAACTCGTCAAGCTTACATTGAGCTTGAACTTGGAATTCAGAATTCGAGTTCTCCCCTGAGCAACAAGGAGAGACACAAGATCTGAAACTCTCTGGATAAGTTGATCGGCTGTTGTAGACAACGTTACCTGCCTTTTAGTAGCCTTTCCCAGCTGAACACCTTGCTCCTTACACAGAGAAAACAAGAATAACATTTGCTTCTCCCTCCTAGCATCCTTCTGCTTGAGATAGTTTAACTCTCTATCCTGACTTTATTTGTTCTCTATGCTCTCGCAGTACAGAGGCTACATCTTTGAATTGATTTTGCACAAAGGTAGGGAAAGACACTTTTGAACCAGTACTACCAGTGCCTGGAGCGGAGGGACGGGAAGCAGACCATCCTGGAGCAGAAGGATGAGGTACTGAAGGTCTTGGACCTGTGGAGCGAGGGACAGATGGACGAGGACCGTAAGCTATTTTTGGACGAACTTGACGAGATGTCATACCAGCAGACTTAGAAGAAGAAGGCTTTGACCTCTGGACGAACAAAGGTTTGAGATGAACCAGGTGGCATACCCAGGAAAACAGGAGGTAACGAAGGCATGAAAGATAAATCAGATCCATCAAACACATTGCTTTCAGTACGGGAAGATGATGCAGACCCAAACAAAGGTATTGTCGGTACTCCTGAAGACGTGTGGAACCCAGATGATCCCATAGAGGTAACAACCCTTACTGACTCAACACTAGTCAATGAGGGAATCGCTACAGTAAGGGATGGTAGATAGACCGAGCTACCTAGTGTAGAAGAAACAGTTACTCCAGCCCCCACTTCAACTCCTGAGACTGGCTATTCAGAAGTTACACGAATTCTTCGATGTTGGTAGGTTTTCAGAGGAGGACCAATATTAACACGCTCAGCATCTGGAGGACGACATCTTCAACATCAGAGGATGACGACGAAGATGAGGGAAGACCTGCAAGATAGTTCAGATCATGTACCTTCGAGTTCCACGCATCTAACTTAGTAGCCCAGTCGGAAGAGGGACCGAAAGAGATAACTTTTGCGCGAAACAAATCAAGCTTCTCCTGTTCTGTCGAAGAAATACGATTCTGTAATCCTTTAGAGACTAACTTCAAGTAACTTTGTTCTGATAACATATCCTCTCCAATTTCATCGACGATTTGTTTCCCTTTATCTGTTGCTCTGGAAGAAGGACCAGCCTGAAAAACTGCATCAATTTCAAATATCAGGGGATCAGTTTCCTCCAAAGTACTGGAGGTGGAAAATGTAACAGGCATTTCTCTCAAAGGCTCAGCCGTAACAGGCTCCTCATCATATGCAGGATCATCAACTTGTGGTTCATCGGTCGGTGGTTATTGAAGATTAACCGGAGGTTGAACAACCACATGGTCTTGAACTACAGGAGCATCCTCAAAAACATCAGCAATCCCATTTCGAATATTTATCCAAACCTGATCATCATCAGGATTGTAATTTTCTTGAACAATCGCACCGAGCAGTGGATGCGGAATAGGGAGAACATCAGCATACTTAGTTTCTCTTGCTTCAGCACAATCCTTGAAAATACGAGTATGCATTGGAGTTTGAGCATAGGCGGGCAATAATGGGTCAAACACTAAGTTTTACAGCAGGTGACGAAAGATAATTGATAAAAATCAAGGATACAGAATCATCAAACGCTTATCGTTATGACGAAGACTGATGTGAGTTTTAAGTGCATCAAGAATCATACGAGAGAAGTTGTATGGCTGATTGAAAGTTAAACCGATCATAGTAGACAGAAGATCGTGTCGCATTCCATCCATGCCAGACTTGCGTGGAGCCAAACACTGCATGATAACATGATAGAAGTACCTCCATTGTCCTATGATCATTCCCTTATAATTTGTTTCTTCTAAAAGGAGCCCACATATCCAAAGGCTCTATCACCTCTTTCACAAATACCCTTCACATAGCACGTATCTCCATGATCTAGATTACCAAACTGCAATGCGGCTCGAATAACTTCTTCGGTGATAACAATTTGGTTACCGTGAATCGTTGCTTCAATAGAGTCATTTACCACACGTGCCGTTCGCTAGAAATCTTTGATGTAAGCACGAACTTGATGAATGTTTCCTGAAATAGCAAAAATTATTCGGGAATTTCGAAGAAAACAAATAATATCAGCATATTCTGCAGCTCCATGGGAATTTCGTCTAGAATTGCAATTTGATTATGAAATCTGAAGAAACTTCGAACAGGTACATTAGTTGCTGCAACTGGTTGTGCCACTTGAGGCTGTTCCTGTTGGACTTCTGGGTTATCTTCTACCTGATCTGCCATAACTGCAAAATGTATATCCATGTACAAGACACATCCATTAGATAAAGTTATCAGGCAAACATGCAGATATGTATCAGTAACCTATTCACAAGATACTAACTGTGAAACACCACATAGTAGGCACAACATATTGCAAACTCGAAAATAGCTTAGGCACATACTAAATGACAATAAACTATAAATCCGGAGAACATAAGACAATGTCAGCATGTCCTAGAATGCCATAATCTGGAGAAGATAAGTGAATAGCTTCAAACCCGGAGAGCATTAAACTCCAGAGACAACTCTAAATTAAAGAGTCAGAGAAAACAATCTCCGGAGATGAATATGACCGGAGATACAATCAGTTATGAAAACCCAGAAAAACAGTGTACCAACAGTTTTGAACTCAATCCGGAGACAGCTAAAACCCGGAATCAAAATTTATTTAGAACAAAACCCGGAGAGATCATCTGACCTACAGATGTAACCTCGATAAGTTATATCCCGGAGGTACAAAAGCCCGGAGATACACCACAAAGAAAAACCCGGAAAAGGCAGGTTGCATATTTTCATTGAGTTTTGTCTGTTATGTCGCCGAACTTACGGAATCATACGGACAAAGCCCTCCAACATACAAAAACTTTAAGGAAATAAGTTAAAAAGATCAAAAAGTGCAGATTTCAAAAACCATGAGTCTTCCTCAAAAAGACATCACCTCAAAAAAACTCCTGCCAAGAACACGACGAAAAACCAGACAAATTTTCAAGTGTTTATACCAACAATTTTTGGTGAGAAACATGAATGTGAAGAGAAACTCACACCACAATTAAAGTCTACACAACAAACGAGTACCACTTTCCTTCATATTTCTTTTTAAGAGGCAAGAACACCCAACAAAGAACCCCAACACAAAAAACCCCCCAAATATCAAGAACAAACTATTCTATATCATCAAAATCAACCATTTAAACCAACATTGAAACTTTTTCATAACAACACAAATCATAAACGAATCATCCATTAACCCTTATTCAAACACAAAGTTAGAACTCACTTCAAACCCTAGAAATCTCTTGTCACCACAAAATTGATGATTTTGTACAAGAACTCAAGTAGGGAAGCATACCTTTCAAGTTTAGAAGCAAGATCTTACAAGATGAAGCAACATATACTACTTTCTCAGATCTTTAAAGGAATTCTTCAAGTGGGTTTTGTGAGAGAGAAACAGAGGAAAAGATGTATAAAATAAACTACTGACTGTTGGAAGGGTCTTTATAGGATCCGGAAAAACAATAACTAATAACCCGGATCTTAACTATCCCTACCAAAAAACCCGGAGAATCCTTAAGAGCAACAAAACCTTGAAACTCATAGGATTTTGGAAAAACCCGGAACCCACCTCTTACAAATCTGGTAAAACTAAAAACCCGGCTTGTTTACAGAAAAGAAGGGTAGCCCGGAAAGAGTACTTGAGGGTGGAATCCCGGAATCAGTTTATAGATATCACAATTTTCATTTTTAACCCCACAAATTTAAACCATTTTCACTTTATCTCTTGAATTACGAAATATATCACAACTGATTTCATTTTAACTCATACATCTTTTTGACGGAAGACACTAAGAACACACTTGGATAAAACCAGCACGACCGAAAATTTTTATTATAAAAAGACTTAGCGTCGAATTACCTGACCTGATGAAATTTTCACCTTATTTAATAAATTCTCACAACCCAACAGAGTGTCTAAATTATAACTCGCACATAAAAACTTTAAACGGAAATCTTTTTGATATTTTTAATTCTTCACAAGAAGGAAGTAAAATTGAAACAATACAATTGATATTTACACTAACTATGTTTTTGCGAAGTTGGAGCTAGGAGATTATACCGGCTATACTGTCAATATCCAATTACAAAACTACATATTTATGGATAAGCACTTGGAATGATATTAACAGTTCAAGACGTTCAACGGTATTGTGGTCCACTCAAACTTTAGCACGCTTTCGAACACTACTTTCGAGATATGCGTTAAGTGTATTAATTTCTGACTGTAACTATGTAATTCCATCCCAGAATATACTCCCGTATCGAAACTGCCAAACATTGCATCTTACAGGTGAATATATAAGAAAAATCTCTGTATTCGGCTAAACGCGATACCTTAAGAGCACAGGTTAGTGCCACCGCACAGACAAAGAGATGAAGGCTCGACTTAAGGTGGTGTACCATCATTTGGTATCTTTTTCTGCATAATGTTTAGCAGTTTATTTTATGCACCTGGTGGTAGCATAAATTTGCAACTTGTACATCCGGTGATGACAATTTTAGAACAGATCATCTGGTGATGATTGTTGAGGCAGAAAAGAAATCCACCAAGAGGGTTTGCGCACAAACGAAGCGCTTGGCAAAGCATTATACGAGATGTAGGCCATTGCTCACATCAGAAGACCAAGTATAACACCCCAGAGATTTAACAAACATAAAGACCTAGTATCTCAGAAGTTTGGCAATTTGTCACACGAAATTACGGTACCAAGACCATATATCCGAGGGATGTGTCACACAAGTTAAGCAGTTCATTATGTTTATATACCAAAAGCAGGTTCTTATTTACGCGTAAAGCCTACCGAAGCAACATATGATGAATCTGTTACAGTTAACGTTTATTATATATTTTGCCATAGACCTGCAACCGATACGACAACCGATGTACTATCATTTCTCCTATTCCTCAAAACAACTTCATTTTTTTTCGATGTTTTTGAATTTTCTTTAAATAAAAATCCTACAACTAAGTAAAAATTTTTTGGTTTTTTTTTTGCATTTTGAAAAGCAGTAAGAACTGTACATGAAATTTAAAATAAAGTTTCTATGCGAGTTTCTAAAAGCATTTCACTCTGGGTTGATCATGCTGATCATTCGAACCAGATCCTCAAACCTAGCTCGATCGAAAGTCTTAGTAAAAAGGTCGGCAAGATTATCCAACGTGTCTACCCTAACCACCTCGATTAAACCCTTTTCAGCACAATCACGAATAAAATGATGCCTAACATCTATTTGTTTAGTTTGTGAATGATTAACTGGATTATTTGTTATGGAAATGGCAGAGTTATTATCGACCAAAATTGGAGTTCGAGCAAAATTCAAACCATAGTCCCTTAGTTGGTGCTGGATCCACAAAACCTGAGCACACAGCTCGACACTACTATATACTCGGCCTCACATGTGGATAGCAACACGACAACTTGTTTCTTGCATTGCCAAGACACAACACGGTTTCCAAGCAGTTGTGCGCCGCCTGAGGTTGATTTTCTGTTGACTGGGCACCCTCCAAAGTCTGCATCTGCATAAGCAATCAAATCCAGTCCACCTTCAGCTGGATACCACAATCCAAGCTTAGGTTTACCTTTCAGGTATCTGAAGATGCGTTTGACAGCAGCCATATGAGATTCCTTTGGAGTAGACTGGTACCTAGCACACAAACAAACAGAGAACATAATATCGGGATGTGACACAGTTAGATACATAAGAGATCCAATCATAGCCCGATATAGAGTCGGGTCCACTTCAGGATCCTTTTCTTTATCAGTTGTCAGCTTGTGATTTGTTGGCAAAGGTGTGTCGAAAGGTGAGCTATCTTCCAATCCGTATCTCCTTAGAACCTTGTGGACATACTTTGTTTGATGCATGTATGTCCCTTCCTTCTCCTGAGAGACTTGAAGACCAAGAAAGAATGACAACTCTCCCATCGCACTCATTTGAAACTTTGACTTCATTACTATCTCAAACTCGCGACACAATTCTTCATTTGAAGAACCGAAAATAATGTCGTCCACGTAAATTTGCACAATCAGAAAATCTCCCCTTTTTTTCAAATGAACAACGTGGAATCGATCGCACCACGCTTGAATCCATGCTCCAAAAGATGATTTAATAAGGTCGCATACTAGGCACGAGGAGCTTGATGAAGACCATACAAAGCTTTATCCAACTTATAAACCTTATTGTCGGACTCAGGAGCAGCGAACCCAGGCGGTTGAGATATATACACAGTTTCTGAAAGCTTCCCATAAAGGAATGCGCTCTTGACATCCAACTGATAGACCTTGAAACGCA
This sequence comes from Scalesia atractyloides, assembly GCA_947069175.1. Taxonomy (NCBI): domain Eukaryota; kingdom Viridiplantae; phylum Streptophyta; class Magnoliopsida; order Asterales; family Asteraceae; genus Scalesia; species Scalesia atractyloides. The sequence continues at coordinate 37,217,650 of CAMTDV010000018.1, read as the reverse complement.
TGTGTGTTGCGAATGCCAGAAACAGACGAAATGCTTCCAGTCGAGCTACGGGTGCGTAAACCTCTATGTAGTCAATCCCTTCTTCTTGATTGAAGCCTTGAACAACCAACCGTGCTTTATTTCTGACGACCACACCTTTTTCATCCTTTTTGCACTTAAAAACCCACTTAGTGTTGATTGCATGTTGACCCTTCGGAAGATCGACCAAATTCCACACTTTTAATTTGTCGAACTGAGCTAACACTTCTTGCATTGCCTCACACCGTGAGCTATCTTTCAAAGCCATTTGATAATTTTTCGGCTCAACTTGAGAGATAAAGCATTCGTGAAGGCTTAGATTTTCGGTTCCTGCTTGATTTCTGTAAATAGACACTACATCTCTGAAAGACTTCTTCGAGTTTGCACTCTTGCATTTGGATTCCCAATAATATTATCAACAGGATGATAGATATTTGTTCTCGGAATAGGGATAGCCGGAGCTTGGAGATTGCTTCCCAAATTAGATTGAATCTCCCCTCAGCACTTGCACTGCTACTCGCTTCAGAGTGCCTAGGACCATCTTCATTGGGGAACTGACCAGCAACAACATTGTTTACTATCGATGGTTCAGCGACTGGATCTTCTGATACGACATTCGGAGTTACGTTTGTTGGAATACTTGCTCTCCAGCTAGCATCCACTTCGTCCTTATCCACCAAGTGCGTGTAGACAACCTCCGAATCTGCTTCTGTAACATCAGGAAGACCAAAAGAATCAAATAATTTCTCTTAATCATACCCATTTTTAGGACCAAATTCGGACGGTGGAGGATCGTAACATAAAGGAGTAATGTCAAACACAACCTCCACTGTCCGTTTTTTTAATGTTATACACACGCTTATTTGGAGCTCCGTTAACGTAACCCAGAAAGAAACCAATCTCTCCAAGTTCGCCCATCTTAGGAGTATCCTTAGTGCGTCTAATAACACATTTGATCCCAAAGGGTTGAAACCCAGACAAATTAGGTTTCTTATTATTGAGAAGTTCATAGCAAGTCTTATCTTCCCATTTGACCGTAAGCACAAAGCATGATGTGTTTACTGCCTCAGCCTAGAAGAAAATAGGTAATTTTGATTCAGAAAGCATAGTACGGGCTGCCTCAATAAGGGTTCGGTTCTTCCGTTCTGCCACTCCATTCTGTTGGGGAACATAAGAAGCGCTGAACTGATGAACTATTCCCATTTCCTGACATAACTCATCCATATGTTGATTTTTAAATTCCGACCCGTTGTCACTTCGGATTTTCTTAATAGATAGTGAATAATTTTCCTCAAGTTGTTTAAAAAGATCTCTTAAAATACCATGTGTTTGATCCTTAGTTTTTAAGAAAAATACCCACGAGTATTGTGAGAAATTGTCGGTGACAACTAGACAGTAGGACATACCACCAATGCTAGCAACATGGATAGGGCCGAAATCCATGTGTAGCAATTCAAGTGGTTTTTGGATCGAGTTAAAAGTTTTCGTTTTATGAGGCTTTCTTTTGATTTTTCCTTTTTCGCATGATTCACATTTTTTGTGCATATTAAAACTACGTAAAGGAACCCCCAACACCAAGTCATTTTTCACTAAGTGATTCATTTTTCGCAGAAGCACATGGCCCATTCGTCTATGCCATAAATAAGATTGATCTTCAGTCACTTTCGATAGTAAACATGTCATTGGAGCAGATGAGTTGACCAACTGGTGCATGTCCATAACATATGTATTATTCACCGGTGGGGCCCTCATAACGATCCAATCTTCAGGAACATCAAATCCAGGACGCAAAATGAAGCAAGCTTTATCAGTGAACAGCATCGTATATTTGTTATCACAGATTTGAGATACCGTCATCAAATTATGCTTTAGCTCTTAGACAAAATTCACTTTGTGCAGTGTAATCTTACCATTTGAAACAGAACCTTCACCAGTGATATAACCTCCCTTTTCACCAGCAAAGTTCACATAACCACCACGAATCGACTTCAGGTTTTGCAACAACTCTTTATTTCCTGTCATGTGTCTGGAACAACCACTATCGATATACCAAATATAGATAGCCATCTTCAGCTGCTCCTACACTCACCAAAGAAAATCAGTTAGAATGTCAGACCCAAGCCATAACGGTCTTGGGTCGTCCCATTTCATCAACATACGAAAATTCTTTGAAATAACCGTCACCACCACAACGTCCTCCATTTCCATTTCGGAAGTTGTTGGAGTGGTTCCCATCGAAACAGGAATTGTATGGAGTTGACGATCGATTCGTGTAATCAGAATTTTCAAAGTTTCGCCCACCATGATGTTGATAACCGAAATTTTGACTTCTTGGAGTTTTGAAATTTCGATTAAACATTGGCGCTTCGTAATTCCTTGAGAATTGTCTAGATTGGTTAACCGAATGTGCTCTTTGATTGTGATATCGGGGGGGGGGGGAAGCACTTTGATCATTCACAAACCGGTTCTGAGCATGAGGTCTAACATAGTCGCAGTTAGTTCCTCCAGAACGTTTCTCATTCTCTTGTGATTGGAAAGTAACACGATTTTGGCGTCGGTGAGGTGTTTTCTCACGAGCATCGTGTGTTTGTGATGAACTTTCCAGTTCATGTTTTGGACGTATATCCAGTGGTTCCTCATGTTGATCCTGATGTTGTTGTGATTTAGCATTTGATTTAACAACAAGTTTTGTTTCTTGTTTAATCACTACTGCTTTCTCAACCTTTTGAGGTTTGTTACTTTTCTTTTCAACTTTTACCTCAATTTCAGATTTTTCAATAAATGGTTTTCTTAGATCATGATCAACAAAGGTTTTTACCAATGTTGTTCGGACATTCAGCAGCTAGGTGTCCTTTCTCACGACACTTGTAACACTTTCTAACTTTTTCCGTTTTCTTTGGATGTTTCTCATGATTGTTCGAAGATGATGAGGCATTTGTTGGATTTTTTAAAATTTGTGAAACAAATTGTGAATTAGATGTTGTCTCAATTTCTCGACTTCTGTATGAAAGTCTCCTCCCTTCACAAAATCAGTTTTGGAAACATTTTTCAATTTCTTTTGAGACTTCCCACGAGGTTTGGGTTTCTCACTAACATTCTAAACTTGATTAAAAATTTCCAAAATTTTGTTACTGATTAAGTTTTCAATGTTTTCAAAATTAAATTCACTTTTCTTTGACGCTTCATCAAACTTCGAGTGTTCTGAGTCTGAGGAAATCTCAAGCTCAGTATCCAACCCAAATGGCGGATCAACAGTCAGAGGAGTCGTTGGAACAAAGTTAGCAATCTCTGGTTCAATGCTTGCCATCGAAGTATAGTTGTGATTAATTGGTGGAGGAACCGTACTATATCCGACGCCAAACATTTCCTCTTCTGTGTTCTTAATACGTTGGCTATTAATACAGAAATTCATCACTTCAGATGAGCTTCCAAGCTTTTCAATTTTTCTCTCCTAATCAAGAATCAGATTGTCTTTTTCCTAAAATGATTTTGTTCTTTTCCAAAACACAATTTTGATTCAATTCAAGTTCTGATTTTAATTCTTGATTTTTCAGAGTTGCTTGAGCCACACTTCTTTCAAATTCAGAGATGTCATTCTTTAGGGATTTTATCTGAATTCGGTGTTCCTTATCCGAACAAGACAGAACAACAATGAGTTCTCTGGATTTTTCAAGATCAACAATTAAGTTGTGTTGCGTAGAGCATATCTATCAACTTTTGTAACAAATTCAACGCATCTAGCACAACGCTTATCTACGGGATTCGATTTTACCTCAACACCAGCCATGAAAGCGCAATCCTCATCTATCGTGGAGCTTTCAGTCAATTTCTGAGCTTCATCATCAGCAAATTTCTGCATTTTGGCTGTAGAGATTCTGAACTCAAAGCTTTCACCTTTGCTCTCTGTTCCTTTTGTTTCTTCCTTTTCAACAACCTCGTTAACAACCAATTCATCACTTATAACTTCTGCTACAACCGCAAGTTCTGCCATACTAGCTTCTTCGACGGCTTCCACACATACTTCTTCAATGACATCTTCCTCACAAACTTCATCTTCTATAATCTCTGCCATGAATGCTTGTGAAATAATGGCCACTGCTAAATCTTCTAATGCACAACCCCAATCATGTGGTTCAGTTACACCTTGTAATGGTTGAGCAACTAAGGCATTGTTTGAAGAAGGAGCAAGATTTTCTGAAGTGTTTGAACGAGAAGCTGAGTTGGATCCATTATTACCATTCGACTGATTTCTTGAGTTGCTTCCATTTTGTGAACTTCCTTCTCTGTTCGATCTCTCCATCTTCGGCTTTCGACAATCTCGGGCATAGTGTCCATAGATACCACAATTGTAGCATTTTACCTTTGACATATCAATACCCATTCGTGTCTTGGTTTGACCACCGATAATCTTCTTTCCAGTTTTCAAAAGAAAATTCTTTGCTCTTCTAACCAATAACGTCTTATTGAGTTGAAGATCAAGTTCTTCCATTTCATCTTGATCAATTTGGTCAAAGTCTTCATGAAGACTAGATTGTTCGACAAGCTTCCCAAGACAATAGTTCTCATAGGCCGTCATAAAAGACGCTAGAAGACTCATGTTTTCTTCTATCAATTTTAAACAGTTTGGATCAATCTTAGGAATGTTGAAGTTTGTTGCTTGCGACTTTTGACATCCTCCAGAAGAGTACATTCCTTGATTCGAACTTGCATTTGCATTGTTACTTATGAAGGCTTGATGAGTAGCTTGATCTCCATTTTCAGAAAGTAGTGCAACTCCAGCACCACTTGCGTTACCCTTATATGTAGGCTTTGAGGCTTTATACAATTGAGGATCCTGAATCTTCTCAAAGTCAGACGCTTGATCCTCCATGTTCCAAGCATAACCATTTAGTTTCTGGATTGTATTTTCTAATGTAAGCTCATCAAACAAGCCATTTTCCCTGATTAACGTAATGTACATATTCCACTCCCGAGAGAGACAGTTTATAAATTTTTCAACTTTCTCAAGTTATGTATAAATATTCTCTTCACTTCGGTCAAGCTCACTTAACAAGTGATAAATCAATTCACATTGTCATCAAAAGACTCGCCCTTTAATGCCTTAAACACCATAAACTACGTTTTTAGCCGTTCTAAGCGTCTCTTCTTGTACATAACATTACCTTCATAACGCTCAATCATACTATCCCATAATTCTTTCGAAGTGCTTCTTTTGCAAAAAGTATGAAGTATTGATTGAGTAAGATCCATAGTTATCATGGACATAGCTCTCTCTTCACATTCGTAAAATTTCTTCTGCTCATCTATCAGAGCTAGATAAGTATCAATCGTTAAAGTTCGAATTGGTGTTGCTCCACAACCTTTGACGATACAAAACCATATCTTTATATCCTTAGCTCTCACATATCGTTCAAAACGTTCCTTCCATTCCGGAAAGTCTAATTCGTTAATTAGAAGAGGAGGTTTGTCGCTGCTTCCCACTTCGGCATTGTGTTTGAGATTCTGAACCATTGCAGTGAGATTGTTTGCCATTTGAACAATGTTTTGAATGCAACAGTAAGTACACAGACGTTAACAGTAGGTTTCCAAGCAAAACAGTCACTAAAAGAATTTCTAAGTCCAACACCTAGAGAGAAAAATACGAAGTGCAATGTCTGAGAGACTATCAGAGTGTAGAACACGGATCACCACCTGAAACAAGAAAAAAACACAAACCTCGGACACAACTTGAAGACTCCTAATTCATTCAAACTCGGACAGATTTTAAGAAACTAAAACTCGGACCAAGGTGACAAATACTAAACTCGGACCTTAGAGCTTAAAAATTGGATCTTGGTAATTAGGGACAAAACTCGAGCCTTAAGAGTTCTAATAACTCCGATCAATTGATAATATTAGAAAAACTCAGACCTTGGACCTATAAGAAACTCGGACCTCTTACACTTATCAAGGAAAAATTCGGACCAAGAAAGAAAGTGTAAAACTCGGACAAGCTCAAGAGACCAGCTTCCGGATTATCTCCCCACTGTGACTTCAAAGTGGTTCACCAATACCCCGGAAACACAAACACCAAATTTAAAACACGGACTATCCTTCCAAAGATCAAACAAGGAATCTTTCACAAAACTCCAAGACACAGAATGAGCACCATGAACACTCCGTGAAAAAGCAGATGAAGATGAACACTAATAATCACTAAACCACTCAAAATCCATCCCCAAATCACTAGAAATGAATGAAGAATCATGAATAAATCACAAAGAAACTCTCTAAACTAACAATAAACCCTATCAAAGTTTGAACTTTTCTCACAAAACCTTCAAACTAAGAAACACCTACAGTAGTATGAGAACACTTCTTTGATACCACTTATAAGGTCACCTAACCCAAGATCTCACTCAACAAAGACAACCAACAGGTGTGTGGAATCCACCTGATGATCAACCGCTGTAGATGAAGATCTAGAATGAAAGATTTAAGAGAGATATCAAGAATACACAGAGTATTCTTGATGTAGGAGATGAATGACGTCACACACAAAGCAGCCACCAGACAAAAGACACACACAATGATTAGGGCACAGAATTCCACAAAAAAACGTTGTCTTGTCTATTCCATTTAAGGGATATATATACAAGACCATCTCTGGACAACAAACATGTCCGGAGATCACATAGTGAGGCCCAAGGCCCATTAACAACAAAATCCGGACTCCCAACACCATGGGAAGTCCGGACACAAAACACTAAAGCTAAACACGGACTCCCAACATCCTGGGAAGTCCGGAGACACAAACAGATAAACTAATCCAGTACAAGGTTATACAAACTCCATGTCCGGACATAACCAAGAACAAAAACACTGTTTTGATTAACCAATCTTACAAAAGTGACCCTGAACAAAATAAGACTCTACACATATTACACAAACTGCAATTACACCCTAAAACTGCATTCAATTGATATCGAAAGATACTACAATTGCAGTTCAAAAAGATTCCATTTTGGAACACTACCTTATAAGTCGAGCCTTTATCGTTTTGTTGATACGATGGTATTAACCTGAGCCCTCAAGGTCTCGCATAACCCAGTTACAGATATCAATTACGCTATCTCACCTATAAGATGAAATCTAGGGAATCTTGATGCGCGAGTATATTCTGAGATGGGAACCATAGTTAAGTCAAGTTTCTTTATTCTACATAATGTATCTTGGAACAATTGAGAAATGTGTTGAAGTTTAAGAGGACAAACATATCGACAATCTAGGTAAAATTGTTTAAAACTTAGTGTCAAGAAAAGGTCAATGGTACTAGCGATTGTCTCAAAAACTGATATGATCCTTTAACACAAACTCAACAAAATTATGTTTCTAAATATGTTTGTACATAGTTAGAGTATGATATTCATTACATAAAAACAAAAAGATTATATTATTTTTTAGTTTTGACCACTGGTGATGAAAAGCTGAATTTCAAAATCTAAAGCTGCTGATCAAAAGTTTAAAATTTCAAATTGATTTGAAAAGTTTAAAAGTTCATTAGGTTGAAACTTACATTTGAATAAATATGTCAGTTTAGTGTCAAAACGTTTAATCAAGATCATCAAATTGAACTTGATACATGAATCAGATATTCAAGGTCATTAATTTGTACTTGATTAACTGAGAGGGTTTAAAAACTGATAAAAGATTAAAATTTGAAATGATAATGTTTTGAGATTTCAAAGTTTGAATCTGAAAAGTTTATTTGAATGTTTGAGGAACTTTGAAACAGGAAGTACAATTTAAGGGGGAGTTGGATAAAAAAATGGTGATTGAAGATCCTAGAAAGCTCAAAGCCAGGGGGAGCATGGAGATTAAAGTTTTATCAAGACAAGCTCGAGAAGAAAAGAGAAAAGGACTGTAGATGCTATGAAGATCAAGGAAATTAAAGTTATTCAAGAAATAAAGATTAAGAAAACATAAAAGACTCAGGAACTTAATTGAAGAATGATGACTACGGCAACATCCAAGGGGGAGTCTGTTATGCATAAGTATGTTGCCTACGTCATTGTATAACGTCGAGTCAGTATTTAGAAGCGAAATGTCAAATTTTATGTTTGTAAAGGGTCAAGTTCGCTTGGAATGTTGTGTGGATAGTCAAGTTCGGCCGAACTTGACTAAGCAAGTTCGCCCGACCTTGCATCTCACCAGCGAACTTGCAGTCCTATAAATAGGAGTCTTAACATTTCATTTGTAACTTCAATTGTTTTGGCACAGAGACGGCGAAGCTCTATCCAAGTGTTTCCAGGATCTGTAATGTCTACACATGAATGAAACGGTGTTAAACATTAACAAACTTGTCTACAATGTCGCCTATGCAAACGGATTCCGCACGTTTACCTTAGGTTTGCCAAATTAGGACCGGAACGATCCGTATAACGGACCCTCACAGGTAAAGACTAGAACACATCCTGGAGAAAGCTTGAAGGCAAAGAAAAGAAAAAAGATAGATCAGAATGAAGAAAGAATCGAGGCAAGACGAAAGTTGGCTTCTTGAGAAAGATTCAAGTTTGGCAACACGTACAATCGACCTCCTCCTGCAGATCAAACTCCCATTGCTTCAGAGGAGCGTAGGAAGCCACCCAAAGGCTTTTTCGGATAATCAAGTCATATATGTTTGAAGGTTTTTGTAGAAAAGTTTTGAAGACTGTCCAAGACTGCGGCAACATCCAAGGGGGAGTCTGTTGGTGCACATATGTCTATTGCCTACGTCTAGGATGAGTCTGTTGTATAGATAGGGTTTCACAGTGTCAGATGTTTAGATTTGAAAGTTAAGTTTTTATTTGAAACAAGAATTTTCGTACAAAAATTCTTGGGGATTTTTGCATGAAAATTTCGTGCGAAAATCCTTGAGTCCTGAGTCATTTGGTGCTGTCATGTCTTGCCTATAAATAGGTGACTTAGGATGTTTGTTTAGCATGCTGTTTTGTTGATCAGAGGCAAAAACCCTGCTCGAGTTTGTAATCTTTCCAAAGTTGATTAATACAAGATACAGACGGTTTAACAGTAATCATTATACTTGTTGTTTGTTTGTTCACTCGGCTAACAATGAATTCCACCTCTGTTAGCTGAGCAAATCTCACTGGAAGCTCACGAGTTGGGTCTGTTCCTGACAATCACAGATGATGACTTAGCGATTCAACATGTTCAATCATTTCCCTGGTGAAACTTTGGAAAATCAAATTCAACGTTTCATTGCTTTGATAAGTGAGATGAGGACGAATGACATGCAGCTTGAAAACTCTGTTTTGAACAAGAAACTGCTTAATGCCCTTCCTAGAAGTTGCAATACAAATTTCACCCTAATCAAGCGAACCAAGGACCTGACACGCATGAGCTTGGCATAAGTGATTTCATTGCTCAAGTCATATGGCATGGATGACAAGCAGAGGCTGTATAATTACACTTCAAGCTACAACAACACTGGCGTTCTATCCAACACTGCTCTTATCTCAGCAAGGAGCTGGATCCTTTCAGATGTTTCCATCCTTTTACATGTTTCCATCCACTGTTCAGAATACCTCAGCTTCAGTTCTGTTTCTTGTGAATACTTCTTCTTTCCCATGAGGCTTGGGTTATATGCCTACAACACCATTTCAACAAGTGAACATAGCTCAGTCTAACCCAGTTCCTGCTACTTCTAGAAATGGTGTTGCAAATGTCACACCAGCATTTTCAGTGCCTAAAGAGCTTGAAGAGAACATGGTATTTACGGTTGGGGTGATGAATTGCTATAATGCTTTTGTTGCAGGCAAGATGAATCACCTTGGAGCATATGAACTTCATGAGGTTCATCTTGATGACATTGAAGAAAAGGATATAACATGGCAAATGGCGATGACTGTTTTCCGTGCAAAGAATTTTGTTAAGAGGACTGGAAGAAACAGTTGGGATGCAACTAGCAAGGAGCTTGGATGGAACAAATCAAAGCTAAGACAGAGAGATCAGACTCTAACGTGACTGTGACTGTCAGTTCTGCGTCAAGACCAACACCGCACACTTTTGCTACTTCAAATGTGAGTGTTTCGCGTCCAGGTACTCACGTTCCACCAAACTCACCTGCTAGAAATCAAAACTCGAATTCCGGAACAAACTCAACTGCAAATCTTTCAAGAAGGAAGAGGTTTCAACTGGTCCAATCAAATGGATGATTTGAATCTTAATGAAAACAATGTATATCATGCTCTCATGGCATCGATGGGTGACTTCTCTCCTTCATCTACTGAGGTATGTGTAGATAATATTTCTTGTACCAAGGAATGTAAAGTAAAGGTAGACGTTTACATAGCACAGGCTGACTCACTCGTTAGGCAACTACAAGTGTCCAAATCTGATTTATATCAGATCAAAAAGATTTAATGGATATAAGGATATGGTGGAGGCGCAAAAGCGTGATATCCGAAAGTTGCAAAACAATTTGAGTCAGGAAAGATGTAGGTATCTCCACTTCAAGGAATTGTTTGAAACATTAACTGCTGAACTTGAAGATCAAAAATCAAATTTTGAAAACACAGAGTTTAATTTTAAAAAATTTGATGTTTCAAGTGTAAAAGTTGAAAAAATGATCAATAATCATTTAAAGTTCAGCAGAAAGGAAGTGAGGAACAAAGGATTAGGATTTATATGCATTGATCCACCATACAATCAAAATTATTCTTCTCTTCCCATGACTGAGGAGGAGATAGCAAACATACCTGATCAAAAGTATGGACCAAAAGATGCTGTTAAGGTCGAGCCTGTCAAAACCCAGAAAATGAAAATTACCAGGCCTGATAAAACAGAAATAGAATTAGAAAAACAGCCTCCCAAGACAACATTTGTAAGACCTGCTGATGTTGACAAACACACTGAGACTCTCAGCTTTGAGAAAAAAATGCTAAAATTGATAAACATCTTCAAATATTGGAAGATGTAGAAACATATTTTTCTCAAAGTTCACCTGAAATAAAATCTAAAAAAATAGAGTCTCCGATGGATTTGAACAATGTGGAGTTTGCCATGATGAAGGGTTTGGCTGAATTTTTAAAAGACTTTGAAAGCGGTAAACAGAGTGAGTCAGCTACTTCATGTGATTCAACATGCGACTCAGCTGAAACAACTAGTTCTGAAAAATCAGAAACTTCATGTGATTCATGTTGAAGATTGGGTGGATGAAGATGATTTAGATGATGTTGATTCTTTTGATTTGAAAAATAAAATTCAAAAAACAATGTTTTAATTTCTGAACAATCAAACAATATTGCAATTTCTTCTGATGTTTTGGATTGTGTGGGCTCTGTGTTTAAGAGCAATGGATGTTTTGACATTTATTTTGGTTCTATTTGTGTGGATTTGAATTCTATTGTTTTGTCTAATAAAGTTGATAAATCTAAAAATTATTGTTAAAACGAACAAAAGAATTTGGTGAGACAAAATATATTCCACCAAAATCAAAATCGAAAAAATCAGTTAAATATAATTCTGTTTCGAAAAAGCAAAAAGGACCTTTTTCGCCTGTATCTCAGGATCCACACAAGTCCTCAAGTTCTGCAAAGACTGATGGATCTCATGCAAAGCCGCATGTGAAACGACAAATATGTTACACGTGTGGCACTACTGGACACATTGCAAGAAATTGTCAGCATCGTCCTGATAAATTCAATGAAGTGGAGCATCAGAAGGCCCCTAAAGGGAATCTAAAATCTTCAAAACAGGAGAAGACTCAAAATTCTAAACCTGTTAAGAAGATGAATTCCAAGGTGAAGCCTTCTGATGATGAATGGAACAAGGTTAAAGAAATAAAATTTAAGAGCAACAGTTACGTTCCAAACGGTAAACATTTTTTGTCCAAGGTATCCAAGAAATCGGAAGTGCCTAAACCAGTTTGGAAACCAAAACATAATGCTCCAGTCATTTCTCCCAAATCATTGTGCTTCAATGATAAACCTATTTTTTCTAAAGGAAATTTGGTTTGGACACACGCGACTTATATCAATGCAGATGGGGTACCCGCTGTCACTATGGGTTGGGTACCAAAATCTAACTAATCCCGCATGTGTGCAGGAATGACTATGGAGGGTTGTCATTCGACTCTGGGTCATTGACAGTGGTTGTTCCAGGCATATGACTGGTACTTATCCTAGCTTACTGATCTTGAGGATTTTAATGGCGGGTATGTCAACTTTGCGGGAGGCGAAAAAGAAAGATCACACAACGAGGTACAGTAAAAAATGGTGATCTCTGTTTCAAGGAAGTCAATTACGTTCCTGAGCTGAAGCACATTCTGCTGAGTGTCTTGCAGATCTATGACAATGGTTATTCTACTCACTTCACTGAAAAACACTGTTTTATTCTAAAGTAAGGAATGGTTATTCCAGACGAGTGGGTTTTACTGAAGTCCGATGGAAAGGGCAATGCTTATGTCATAGACATGAATAGGCCACCCAATGAAAGAGTTGCCTGTTTGTTTACCAAAATTTCTGAACACAATGCTATGCTGTGGCATTGTTGTTTAGGACATTCAAATTTCAAAAATCTGAACCGTCTTGTGAAACTGGGGATTGTTAGGGGACTACCAGTTAAAGATTTTATAACCTTTGAAAACTGTGTTTCATGTGCTAAGGGCAAACAACATCAAAAACCTCATTTTCCTAAAACTGTTAACACAATTAATAGTGTGATACAACTTCTTCAAATGGATCTCTTTGGTCCTGTGAATGTGCTCAGTGCTGTCAGGGAAGTCTTACTATTTAGTGATTACTGATGATTACTCACATTTTACTTGGGTTTTCTTCTTAGTTAATAAAAGTGAGACTGCAGAATTAATCAAGAGATTCATAATTTTTATTGAAGATCAGACTAGCAAGAAAGTGAAATCTATTCGAAGCGACAATGGAACCGAATTCAAGAATGCTGAATTGAATTTCTTCTGTGCTGAAAGGGGGATTGCCAGACAATACAGTGCTGCTAGGACTCCTCAGCAAAATGCTGTTGCTGAAAGAAGGAGTCGAACCCTGATTGAAGCTGCTCGCACGATGCTGTGTGATTCCAAACTCCAGTCTTCTTCTGGGATGAGGCTGTTAATACTATGTGCTACGTTCAAAATATAGTTATTATAGCATGAATGAAAACCCCTAACGAAGTGATGTTTGGCGAGAGACCCTATGTTGGGCACTTTAGAGCGTTCGGTTGTCCGTGTACAATACTGCACTTTGAATCCATACCAAAGTTTGATGCTAGGGGAGATGAATGCTTTTTCTTTGGTTATGCTGGAAAAGTTGCATATGAAAACAAGACTGCTTACAGAGTGTACAACAAAAGGGCTAGACAGATTGTTGAGTCTTTTGATGTATAGTGGCTCGAGGAAAATCAAACTGATGCAGGAAATGGGCCATTTACTCTCTATAATTATGCTTATCTCTTTAAATCCTTTGGCATTCTTGATGATCCTCCTGTTGTTCATGCAGGTACCTCAAGTCCTTCAATTGTTGTTTCTCGACCCTCAACTATTGCACAGGATGCTGAAAAAGAGGGGGATGTTGAAGTTGAGGGGGATTCCACGGCTGTGGGGTATCTCACAACTACAGCTTCATCTTCAACATCTGCTACTGAGAATCAAATAGTTCCTAACAACACAAACGTTCTCAATGAAGGAGGGGAAGCAACAAATTTATCTGATAATGAGGACGCGTCAAGTGATCACACAGACTTGTTTGACAGTCCAACTCCTGATGAGTTTGTTGATCAGAGTGAATCGGTGGCAGTTGAGAATCTGACCAACTTGCCACCAACTGGAACAACTCCTGAAATTGCTATTCTTGCAAGTGTCCAGCGTGATCATCCCATCGAAAATGTGATTGGACCTGTAGGAGCTGGTGTGTTGACGAGGAGTCAGTCATGAACGATCAACAATTGTCTATTTTCATGTTTCATCTCACAAATAGAGCCGAAGACAACAGATATAGCTTTTCAAGAACCTAGCTGGGTAGACGCAATGCATGATGAGTTAAATCAGTTCAAAAAAATGAAGGAGTGGAAGCTGGTTCGGTTGCCTGCTGGAAAGAAATCACTCAGAACTCGGTGGGTCTATCGAAATAAACGAGATGGTAGTGGAGTGATAGTTCGAAATAAAGCAAGACTGGTTGTTCAAGGGTTCAGACAGATTGAGGTCCTTGATTATGATGAGGTATACGCTTCTTTGGCCAGATTGGAAGCGATACGAATCTTTCTGGTATATGCAACTTTCATGGGATTCAAGGTCTATCAGATTGATGTTAAGACGGCGTTTCTCTACGGTAAAGTGAAGGAAGAGATATATGTGTCACAGCCCCTCGGTTTCGTAAACAAACAGTGTCCTCATCATGTCTATAAGCTTGACAAGGCCTTGTATGGGTTGCACCAAGCTCCTCGTGCTTGGTATGCTGCACTGACGGAGCATTTGGTTGCAAATGGATACACTCGCGGTGTCATTGATCAGACTTTGTTCATTCGAAGGGTTGACGAGGATCAAATCTTGGTGTAGATCTATGTGGATGACCTCATCTTTGAATCCACTAATGAAACATTGTGCAAGGAATTCAAAGAAGTAATGAAAAAGCAGCTTGAAATGAGTGCATTGGTAGAGCTGACTTTCTTCTTGGGCTTGCAAGTTCATCAAGATTCCAATGGGATTCTGATTCACCCAGGGAAATACGTTGATGAGATTATTGCAAAATTCAAACTTCAGGATGCAAAACCTGCAAACACTTCTATGGTAGAAAGACCAGTGATGACTGAAGACCTAGAAGGGGAAGATATTGATGCGACACTGTATCGGTCAATGATTGGTTCGTTCATGTATTTGACGGCCAGTAGACCAGACATCATGTTTGCTGTGTGTCAGTGTGCACGATATCAGGCTTATCCTAAACTCTCCCATTTAAATGCCGTTCAGAGAATCTTTCGATATCTCAAGGGCAGCCCTCGGTTTGGCCTTTTGTATCAAAGGGAATCTCCTTTTGATTTCCGTGCTTTCTCTAATAGTAATTTTGGAGGTACATGCATGAACATGAAGTCTACTTCAGCTGGATGCAAGTTTCTAGGGGATCGCGTCATATCCTGGCAATGCAAGAAGCAGCAGACTGTCTTTCTGTACACTACAGAAGCTGAGTATGTAGCCGCTAGCATGTTGCTCTCAGGTTATCTGGATTAAACACCAGCTGGTTGATTACGGTTTAAATTTCTCCCAAACACCTATTTATTGTGACAAGGATGCAGCTATCCAAATAGTGAAAAATCCGGTATATTTTTCAAAAACCAAGCAGATTGCCATAAAAATTCATTTCATACGTGACTCTTTCAACCAAGGATTTATTACCATGAATCAAATTCATACTGACGACAATGTCGCAGATATTTTTACAAAACCGGTTGATAAGGCACGTTTTCTTTCTCTTCTTGAACTTCTAAAAGTGGTTGATTTCGAGGATTGAATGTGGTCACAAAATATTTTTCTTCGTTTCACTAAATTTGTTTCTTAAAATTGTTTTTCGTTTATTAGTTTTATTTTAAATTTTAAGCAAAAATTTAGGGGGATGATGTCTCTTAGAAAAATACAAAAACATTTGAAAAATCACAAAATACAAAAACGTTTGAAAAATCAGAAAAATACAAAAATAGTTTCATTTGGTTTTTGCTGCAAAATTTGGGAAATGAAATAATTTCACTATGTGGATTAAGGATGACTCATCTAAGACCAATATTGAAATGGTCTGACTCTAGAATGATACATTGATAGGCTTTATCCCGATGGCTGGATTTCTTGACTGGTTCTGTGCAGAACACTAATATTTCTCTATGACCTCAGGAAAGAACGTCACTTGGAATTAGGGCATGGCTAGTTGAATGCGTGTGTGATTTCCCGATATACATAATTTTGTTCTTGTTCTAAAATCTTTTCTGACCAACTCGTGTATCTCCTTTGTTTTGCAAAAGAAAAGACCTGGAGGTGCTAGGCAATATCATCTTCTGTTTTGTGTGAGATAAGAACTAGCTGTACATTGTTGATTTGTAGATCAAATTACACCTGAAAGAGACCCTCTGGTGCCCAAAAGAATCCCAAAAAACTTACATCAAATTGAGAAAACTCAGTTGATCTGTATATTATATCCATCTCTACATATGATCTATTCTATTCTTTTCTCAATCCAGTCCCAGTCAAGGTTTCAGAATCCTAGAACGAGCTTGTGAAATATGTGGTAGGGAGACTACACGTATGATAGCATGTTCTGATTAAAATTTCGGGATTTAATTGTAATTGAATTGAATTGAGTGCTCATATAAATTAAAATGCATACAAAATGAATAAATTGCAGACCGTCATATGAAAAAGGCCTAAGGAGATAAGTTTAAGTGGACAATCCATACTAGCAATCGCTCGGATCTTCCAGAGTAAATTAGTGTTGATCAATGTAATCGAGCCTGAAACTCTGTGATTTGATCCCGTAAAAATATTGCGTGCAAAATTTCCATGTTTGATGTGTTAAATCTCGTTCAAGAATTAAGAAAGATCGTGTCTTCATAAAAGGCAGTTGCACAAAATTTTTTAAAGGGATTTGGTCTCGGGATCTGAGTCAGGCCCACCGCACACTGGGTGGGCCCCACAAAATCTAAGTTGTTGTGAAAAGGCTGCTCGGGCCTACCGCACACTTGGTGGGCCCCTTATTTTGAAAAAGTTGATAGTGGAGTATTGGATAGTGTGTAACAGATGAGTTGATTATTATTCAAAAGTTTTGGTCAAATATCTCAATCTCTCAATTGCACACTCTCTCATCTTCTATCATTCTCTGTTTTCTCATCATCTGATTGTTCATCTTCATCATGTCTAACCCTAAATCTAAAGGTTTGTATCTCGTATTATTTGATAAACTTCTAAGTATATATGCAGGATTTTCGGTTTTGGTTCAGAGATAATGACATGAATCAGCGATTGGAATGATATGTTGATAGGGTTTTAGGGTTTATCAAATGTTAAAGGTTTTAAAAGTTAGAACTTTTGATCGAAAAGTTCTAAATTTTTGAGCGGAAAACATTGAATCGAGATCCTAGTGTCACCAGAAGTTGCAGGGACACCGGAGGTGATGATCGGAGAAGCGCGTGAACTTCACACGCCCTCAATTGTGATCGCACACTAAATGTGGACCATTTTACCCCTCGCACACTACACAGATTTACTAGAATACCCTGGCTGAGTGTGCCAGGTGTTGGTGTGCTGTTTTTGGACATTTTTGCCCCTCGCACACTAGACGAAATTACAATTATGCCCCTCTTACACTTTGATATTACAAGTGTGCAAGTCAAAGATGCTTGTTGACCAAAATCAAGTGTGCGATTGACTTTGTTTGACCAGAAGACTATGTGGTTGACTTTCTTTGAATGCACAGAGTCTGCGATCTGAAATGTTAAGTAATAAACCTTGAACTTTCGTGTCTATACAAAGCTGACCCCTCGCACACTCAAGGATCAATCGCACACTCCCTTTTGAATCGCATAGTGGTAAATGTTTGGGATCCAATTAGTTTGTGCCCGATTTTTGACATCTGATTGAATCCATGATTTTATTTGGTTATAATTTCATGATTTATTAACAGAATGTTTTTTTTATGAGTCTGTTTTAAAATAATTAAAATATTTTCAAATTACATGTTTCTTTTTGACAAAGTTTACGGTCAAACTCGAGTATTTGGATTCCAGTTCATGTTTACTGTGACTAATTTATCTCATTTGGTGCAGATACCAGAAAGAAAGCTGTTACTCCTCATACTTCAACTTGGGAGAGAACAATGAACGTGGCTTGCTATTTATAAGAACCTCCATCTGGGCATGATAATTACAAGTCTATGATTGTCGGTTTGAATACTTGTAGATTAGCTCATGCACTATGGGAAAATCCTATCATACGTGAAGATTGGATCAAAGACTTCTGGGATAATGCTTCTACGGAGAAAGGAGACACTGTCATAAAGTCAAAAGTTCGAGGCATAGACGTATCGATTACTGAGCAGAATATTCGAGAAGTATTATTGTTTGGAGATGAAGCTGATGATCCAGTTGAGTACACGAATGAAAGGTAATGGAGGTTTTGATTAAGATGAGCTATGAAGGAACGTGTCCTCCGGTAATAAAAAAGTTGTTGCATCCTTTTTGGAGATTTCTAGCTCACATCTATCTAGTATGTATCAGCGGAAACAAAAGCGGTCTGGATAAGCTTACGTTGAGACAAGCTTTATGGATGGTATCATTAGTCGAGGGGTGGAAATATCTCGAAGAGTGTGTTTGATGATATGATGGTGAACGTGAAGACCATAAATGAGAAATACTGGTACAAGTTTCCAAGATTTCTTCAATTGATTTTGGAAACTAAGTATCCGAAATTACCAGTCACTGTGAATACTTGTGATGTGAAAATTATGAATCATATGGTATTTTCAATGCTAAATCAGAAGTCCAGAGAAAATGTTGGAGTGAAGTATCAGAATTTGAAGGAGTTGGAGAAGTTTGGGATATTTGCTGAGATTCAAGCTGAAGAATCTGCTCCGGTGAATGCGACAGTGGCAGATGAGCATGGTGTTGAGATCATAGATGCTCTTCCGGGGTCGACTGAACCTGTTCAGAATATTGATTTAACTGGTGTTGAGAGTGAAGATGAGAAAGCTGAGGATGTGTTTGAAGACAGCTTGATGAATGAAGCAGAGGTTGATGAAAGTAATGAGAATGAAACAGAGGCTGAGAATGCAAGCCTCACAGCAGAGATTCCACAAGCCAAACAACCATCAGATGTGAACCCTCCTCACACTGAATCGGTTAATATTCGATTTGCTGACGAAAGATGTAGGTCCGTTGTACGGATTGTTCGGCCCCTCATCTGACAAACCTAAGGTAAACGTGCGGAATCCGTTTGCTTAGGCGACATTGCATACACTCATTTGTTTCTATTTAATCAGCATTTCATGAATATTCAACGTTACAGATCCTGGAAACACTTGGACAGAGCTTCGCCTCTGTCGTGACAAAATCTCTGAATGTTACAAATGAAACATCAAAGCTCCTATTTATACTAACACAAGTTCGCTGGTGGGAGTGCAAGTTCGGGCGAATTTGCTTAGTCAAGTTCTGCCGAACTTGACTACAACACTACCATTTCAAGCGAACTTGTCCCTAATATACATAAACTTTGACATTTCACTCCTAAATACTGACTCGATATTATACCCTGATGTAGGCAACAGACATATGCATCAACAGACTCCCCCTTGGATGTTGCCGTAGTCATCATTCTTCAATTAAGTTCCCGAGTCTTTAAGGTTCTCTTGATCTTTATATCTTGAATAACTTTAACATCCATGCTCCCCCTTGCTATGAGCTTTCTGGTATCTTTAATCAACGTGTTTATCTAGCTCCCCCTCAAATGATGCTTCGAATCTCTAAGATTTGACGATTAAGAACAATCACACGTATCCACACACAAACAATTTCTTAACAGTCTCGTTGGTCCGGCTCACATTCAATATTATTAGGTTTCCATGGAAGATATGAGAAAAAAATCTTTTTAGATTTTTAATATTGAATGCTGAAATGTAAACATACTAAAATGTAATATTTACAGTTTGTATTTTTGTGAGAAAACATGCTAGAGGATCATATCAGTTTACTGAGACATATCAGCTGCACCGTTGATCCAGATGAAACACTTAGTTTAAACAGTTCACATGGATTGTCGGTATTGTTTCCCACTTAAACTCAATCTAAAAACTTTCGTAATGCTTACTGATACGTTAAGGTACATGAATTTGCACTAAGTTTTTATGGACCCCACGATCTTAGCATATCCCCTCATCATGTAATACACTAACTCAAGTAATGCCTTTAAACTTTCATCAACTGTGATATGTGTGAAAATAACGCAGAATGTTTAAACATTAACAATCAGGTCGATATTTCGATACACAGAGAAAGTCCAATGTTTAAATAAAATAAGAAATGAAAACAAGTTGAAATTGTTTAGATCTAAACCATCAGTTCGATATTCACATATACGCAGAGATGATCCAAGATTTAAATGAAACACCAAGTAAAATAAAGCAGAAACGTTTAGGCACAAACATCCAGTTCGATACTTTCGTATACGCAGAGGATGTCCAATGCTTAAACAAAATAAAGAAATAAAACAAGTTTAAATCTTTGCAAAATGAAATACACAATCACATTAACTTTTTCAGTGAGATGTGAATGTTCACAAACTAACCGGTTTTTATGCTTTTCAGCATTCGGCTATTACCGAGTAGGTACACAGTAACGAAGGAGTAAGCTAAGTACTATGCTTTCAACCGTGTTTCCCACTAGAACTAGGCTTTTCTATTTAGGTTTGTATCATTTTTGCAAAACTACTAGTCTAGCTGAGCCTACCGACTCATCTTTACTGAGATTGTTTAACCATTTTTAACAATATATCTTTAGCATGCACTGGTAGCCCACTGATTTACTATCATTTCCTCTTTTCGCACAAGTAATCTCATGTTTCATTTTTCAATGTTTTTGATATTTTGAGATTTTCTATTGTTTTTGGAAACATTTTAAAATGATGTTTTTCAATTTTACAGGAAACTTTTGTTTACAATTTTTTAAAATTTTTTCTCCGCCTAAAATTAAAAACATCTTATTAAAATCGCAAATAAGAATCTTCCATTTTAACCATTTGACGACTTTTTTTACGAATGTGAACGCAACTACCATTTTGTTTGTGTGGAATATCACTCATGTCTCTTGTCTCTCTGTATAAACAACCACTGCTTCTGAAATGACCTTTGGCTTGAAGCTTGGTTATCCTACACATTCAAACAAACTTTAATCAGTTTTGAATTGGAACCCAATCCATTCTTGATTTAGGTTTACCAAAATCATTAACATCTGAAGTAAATAAACATTCATACTCTTTTTGATATTCAAACAGTTTGATAGAAACTTTATTTGAAAATTTTACTTTCTTTGGTTTTCTAACTGTTTGAATTATCAAATTTTTCTCCACTGCTCTCTCTTTTGTCATCAGATTTGTATCTGATGAATTCGTTTACTTGACTGTAAGTAAAATGATTCATTATAAGTTTTATCTGATTTTTAGACGTATCTGAGGACAAAATCTTTTCCAAATACTCTCTAACTTTTTTCCTCTTTTTTCTTAATCTGTCTTTTTTCCCTTGTGATAACTTGACTTTTTGTTCTTTGGGCTTCTCTACAGTTTTCTCATTTTTCTTCTCTGTTTTCTTCTCCTCTAGTCTTTTATCCCCGTGAGATTTAACCGATCTTCTTTTCAGATTAGTCGGACAATCCCTGGAAATATGACCTTTGATATGACATTTATAGCATCTTCTCGTATCAAATCTCTTTTTCAGGCAGTTAACAGCAACGTGTCCACCAAATCCACAGTTGTAACACACTCTGTTATCGTACCAATCTCTCCATTCAGGCCAAGCACCCAAATCAGCACAATGATTTGACATGTAGTAGTCATCTTTCCTGCTTCTTCTGTAAAATTGATTTAACTGTGAAGCATTGTGGTCCGGCCGATGAGTTTTTATTTTGGTTTTGAAATTTTTTAGAATTTTGTTTTTCATGTTGTTTTTGTTCTCCATTCTGCTTAGAAGGTTTTTGCGTTGAGCATTCACCTTTTTCAGTAGATTGTAGAATAGTTTCTTGAAATTTTTCTTTTAGTTTTAAAAATATTTCATGTTTATCATTTTTGGTACTTTCATCATCGGTATCATCATCACAATTCTCAATTATGACGTCGTCACAATTTGTGACATTGTCACTTATTGAAGTTTCCTTTTTATTCTTATTGAACGATTTAGGACATATCTGATCTAACATTACAGATGATGTCACAAAACCTTTCAATTATTTTTCTAAATCATCAATTTTATTTTTTGCAATCTCAACATCTTGTTCAAGTTTTCTATTTTTTTCAAGATGCGAATTTCTTATATTTTGTTTTTAAAAAATATTTTTATTTAAAAGAGATTTATCATTTTATAAAATTTTTATATTATTTTGAATGTATTTCACATTGTGTAATTTTTTATTTTCTAAAATTTTTATTTGATTTTCAAAATTCTTTTCATTTTCTTTTAACTTTTTTTTCTAATGTCAAACTCTCTATTTTACTCAAGAGTTTTGCATTATCTGTCTGATAATTTTCTATATCATAGACCGGGCAGACTAGTTTAGAACTTGAAGACTCATTTGTGGATATACTTGAAACTAGAGCTTCGCAGTTCTTAACCACTATAGTCTCTTGAAACTTATTCTTCAGAGATGTCCTATCGCAGTATTGTATTCTGGTAAAAGTATCAGGATGTCTTCCTTAACTGATTGCTGGATAAGATTAATCATTTTCTTTTCAGCAAAATAATCATCTTTCTGTTGAGTAGAATATTTGCACTTCTCAAGAATTTTCTGATTCTCATCTCAAGGAACGACATAACCTGTCTCAATCGCAACCCAACTGCGGAAATGCATAGCTTGGACCCAGTTCACGAATTTTTCATTCAAGGCTTCATACTCTTCTAATCTCATCAACATTGGCAGCTTTATAGACCCCATTTTGTTTTCCAAACTAATCTGTCGTTCAAAACACTTGAAAAATGATTAGCAAACAGACAATTTTAGTAAAAATTTGACTCTTTAACCGACAATATTAACGTATCGGTTTGATAAAAACGTTTAAAATTTTTCAGAAAACTATTTTTACCAGATTAGAGCTTTAAACTCGTCTCGTCAATACGAATCTAACAATATATAATGTCCGAGACGTTTTTCTGGATTTTCATGCCTTTTTTTTAGAAACCTTAAGACAAGTTTGGGCAAACTTGTAATAGCTTGTGAGACAAGTTCGGGAGAACTTGTCTAACAAACAATCAGATTTAACGAGTTCGGGCGAACTTGTGTTGAGATGTTATGAAAAATAGCAAGTTCGAGCGAACTTATATGAATTTTCAAGAATTAGCAAGTTCGGGCGAACTTGAAGAGAATTTCAACAAATTTTTATCAAGTTTGGGCGAACTTGACTAAAAATGATGAAAAAAACAGTCAAGTTCGAGCGAACTTGAGTAAAAATCTTGAAAAATCAGTCAAGTTCGGGCGAACATGATGAAATGTGAATTTTTCAGTCAAGTTCGAGCGAACTTGGTGTTTAGTTCGAGCGAACATGAGTTATTCGAGATGGTTTTTTTTGCAATTTTTGGCATGAATTCGTTTGTTTTAAGCTCTGATCTTTTCAAGGGTTTATCTATTATGGATTTTACGTATTATACTTGAAAATGAGTCCATTTTGTCCGTGAATTGTACAAGAAAAGTTAAAAATAGAATAAATTAGTAGAAGATGAGATGTTCTATGTCCAATGTCTTCAAATTAGGTCAATCCTGCTCTGATACCACTTGTATTTTTGACATTTTCAGATGTGGTTTCAATTATGACTTCAGATTTTGATTCTTTCATGCTATCACTAGTCTTAACAAGCTCAGACTTAGTGATCTCAGATGTTGTTGACCGTTTCTTTGCAATCCAGGCTTGAGATTTTATGTTAGCCTTCTTGATGTAAAAATTATTTTCATTAGCCTTTGAAGTTTCACCTTTTTAAAAATTGAATTTTCAAACTTAGGTTTGATTTCAGCTTTTGATTCATTTCTTTTCAAAATCTTTACCGGTTTTACAAACACTGGTTGCTTCGATTTCACAACATTTGATCTTTCTTTCCTTCGAAGATAAGACGGCTTTGGTTTCGGACAGTAACGTGCAATATGATCAATTTCATTGCACTTGAAACAAGTCTGAGAATCATGTGGATGTCCTTTAGTGGGTTTTACACCACTTGTTTTGACACCACTTACAATTTTGGCTTTATCTCGAAGTTCTTTCTCTTTCTTGAACTCATCGTTTGATTGTTTCCCGATCAAACTTTCCTCATGAACCGTATTCATCCCATATACAAAATTCATGTTTTTATTCTTGTATTCATGAAATGGTGACAGTTTCTTTTTAGGTTCATCTGATTCTTCTAAACCCAACCCAGCTCTCCGGCTTTCCGGATGATCACCACCATTCTTTCGGTAGTTGTTTCTTTTAGGTTTGGAATAGAATTTCTTTTCAATAATCTCCAGATCATCTTATGTGACTTCCACGAGTTTAAAGAATTTATCTAACAATTCTTCCTTCACGTTCTGAATCGGAAAACTGTCATCAAAGTATAATCTATCAGATTCCTTAATCTTGTACATGACAACATTAGGATCATCACATAGATCATTCTCCGATGATGTATCGTCATCTTCGGACTATGAATCAGAATTCTTTGAGCTCGAGTTGGCGCTTTTAAAGCTGCCTTCATCATAATCGTTCAAAACATTCTCAACAACCTTTTTAACCACAACATTGTCATCATCTGTTTTAATATAGATTACATCAATGTTCTCTGGCAACTCTATTTTCTTTTCAGATAACAACTCAAGGTTGAGTGTCTTATCCATCCCATCAATGGATTTCCGACAATACTTCTCGCAAAGGGGTGGAGGAACATTGATGTATTATTTACCAATTTTCTTTTTAGGTTTCTCTTCCGATGGAATTGTCAGAAGGATGTGATCAATGACATATGCATTAGATGTGTAACTTCTCAAAAGTTATTGAACACGCTCTGTTTCAATTGTCATGTCCTGGAGTTGTTGCTTAGTTTCAGCAATGGTGTTAATATAGATATTAATCGCTTTTTGCTTATCCATTACTGTTCCTTTTATCATTCTTATGGTATCATGTTGTTCAATGTTATTTCTATCAAGCCTACCATAATCATTTTTCATTTCATCATACGCTTCCTTCATTGTGCGATAATCGTATTTCAAAAGTTCATTATGCACATTGTTTCCAGCGATGATCTTTGATTTTTCGGCACACTCAGAACATGGTTCGGTACATTTTGTACAAGGTTTCTCAACCTCTACAATTTGTACTTTGACAAATTCATTTACCTCTGGACCTACCATAGTTAGATTTTCCATCAATGCTTTGTCAGCAATGTCCTTGAGGTTTTCAGCATTCACTTCTTTAGTAACATTAATGACCACTTCATCAGTTGATTTCTTCTCAAGAACTTGCTCCTAAGAACTTCCATCAAAGTGATCTGCAAAACTTTCACAAGTGTTAGGAGATAAAATTCCTTGCTTCTGCATGTGGATCTACTCCTCTTCTTCACGTTGTTGTGGCAGATATTGTTCCAGCGGAATATTCTCCAAAGCTGCTGCTGTAACATTCGTCGGAAAACGGGTTTCAAAACCCGCTTCGTTTATTAATCAAATATTCAGTTATAAGTTTCGTTGCGTATTTATTGTTCAGATAAATTTTAAACAATACATAATTAATAAATATATTAGAATTTAAAAACCATAATTTATAACTAATAGTAATAAGTATAAAAAAATAATAATAGGGTAGCCGGGTTTCGAACCCGGGTCGCCCACAAAGACAAACACACAACACACCACTCCGCCACACACTTCACTTGTGATAAACACTGAATCAAATAACACTTAAAGTAAAACCCGAAAATCAAAACCGGAAATCAGCGCGCCCAGAACTCGCAGTCGTCGGAAAAACCGAGATTTTCGCAATTGTGACTGTTTTCCTTTGACTGAAATGCGTAAACTGATTACGACATCAGTTATAACCGATGCCTAACCATCAATTTCGGTCATAACCGCCGGAAACCTTTGACCGCGAATCAAGACTCAAATTCGAACCCAATTCATCCAGTTTCTTCCTTATAAATACCCACTCAAACCTCCTGTAAACCTTTCGCACAGAATCGCACAATCTTTCGAAGCTTTAGTCCTTCCAAAGCTCGTCGCCGGAGATATTCATTTTTGTCGGAATATCGCCGGAATCGCTGATCAGAAAACCGCATTCGTTCATCAGACGGTATAATTGTCTAAACCTTCTTGCTATCTCTTGATTGATAATCTAATTGCTCAACACAATAATCAAAACTATTAAAACAGTTCATACAGCCGGAAATCGCAAAACGGTCGGCTTCACTGTTCTGAGTTCTTCTTAATAAAGAAGACGAAGTTGAGTTGAATATTAATGTAATTAAAATCGTGTATTTAACCGGGTTAGACACACAGTCCAGCGATGGACTGTGTACAAATATAACACGCACGTCCTGGGTTCGAATCGCACATGTTACCGACTTTCAGAAATAAAACCAACATTTTTAAAAACCTAATCAGATCAAGTCACAATATATACATAAGAAGAATATAATCCATTAGTTAAACAGATTAGACACACAGCCCAACTGGTCTGTGCGCACTCGAACCGAATGTCCCGAGTTCGACTCCGGGTCTCTGCAACTGGTTCGGCCAGATTATAACATTTTTAATAAAGACTAAATATGGTTAGAATCAGTTAGTATATAAATATAATTAAAACCAAGAATATTTCAGGTTAGACACGTAGCTCAGTTGGTAGAGCTGCGTGCACGTATACGAGAGGTCCCGAGTTCGAACCTCACTGGCTGCTTAGAATAAACACAGTTTGACCGGTCAGACCCGGTCAACTGTCAGAAAGTCAACCATTTTTATTATTTTTTTCTTATTTATTTAATTGGAAAATTTATTTAAAATACTTAAAAATAGGATTTTTAAAGTTAGAAAATTTCCTTAATCTCACAAAAATAAATCTAAAAATCCCATTAAGAGCACTAATAAAAAATATTAATCTCAAATAAAATTTATTTATTTATCGAATAATTTTGTTATTATCTAGGTTAGTTTTTCCCTCGTCGATTGAATCATAAATTCGTGCGCATTCATCGTCATCAAAGAACGCACCCATTGTGAGTGAATCTCTACCAATTCCCCGTTTTAATCATGTTTTGGGGTGTATCATGTGTCGTATAATTCTTTCATTTTATTTAAACACTTGTGCATACATCATATCCGTGATCAAATGTATATCAAATGTGTATCAATTGTTGTGTGAATTATATGTAGATTGGATTTATCATTTTCAGTGCACGCATTTCATTAGGCCCATCAGTTCCCCGTGGGATACGGGTTGAGCATCAGGAGCCTCATTAGATCGGCTCCGTTTGATTGAGCCTTGATCTCACATACATTATCATTCATGTCATATACTCATCCAAAGTGGTTTGTGATTGTTTATCTATATATGTTTGCTCACATGTGATTATTGCACGAATTTTCTTTATTAAATAAAACAAGACATTAGTAAAGAAAGATGTTTTATCAAGGTTCACTCGCCAACTTTTGTTGACCCAAAATCTCCCCCGTTTTACACATGATACAGGTGATCCAGCTGAGACAGGAAACACTTAGGAAGGCCTAGAAGAATAAACAAGTTTAAGCTTTGGAATAATTATGTAGTTTCATTTTCTTATAATTGTATGAATTTTGTTTTGGATATTTAAGTTTGTAATGTGAATTTAATAAATATGAAACATCTTAGTAAACATCATGAGCTTTGGTGATAACCCAATTATGCCCCGACTTTTATTCCGCTGCGGGTCGAGGTGTGACAGCTGCTTTTTCTGTAGATGTATCTTCAACTATCTCAGCCATCAACGCAATTTCGGTCTTCTTACCGATGTAGGAATTCCAGTCAAAAGCGTCATCTTCATTTGATGCAACCATAGCCTTTTCAATGTTGCTGTTATTCGGTTTCTCTTGAATTTCAACCTGAGTCTTCTTCGGAAATGGCTTGTATTGAAGTGACTTCTGGTAATACTCGTTGCCTCCTCCGAACGGACTCTGATTTCCTGTTGCTTCAGGATTTTTGCATTCTCTCTTGAAGTGACCCTTTTGGCGACATCGAAAACATGTAACCTTTGACTTGTCAAAGCACAACTTGTTGCTAGAATTTCCGATCTCGGCCAGTGAGAGCAACGAACTTTGTGACCCTTCGGATAATAGATGCTAAACACCAGTTGATATCCATCAACTCGAGTTCTTCTTCATCCACCTGGTCATAATCTTCTGCCGTCATTTCAGGATTTCCAATTTTACCGGCTACAAGACTTTCGTATGACTCTAGAACAGTGGCGAGAAGAGACGTATGTTATTTAGCGACCTGTTCTGAAACAACATTGTTCACTTGTATACATTCGAATCAGAATTCGTTTGTTGATTCTGATTTGCTTGACTTTGATAAGATGAATTTGAACCAGTGCTTGAGAACGAACTCTGTGGACTCTGATCATAATGAGGTTGTGATTGTCTCTAGTTCTGTTGAGAAGCATTCATGTTCGCACTAAACGTTGTCCCAATTTTCGGACTTGAAATGTTGTCTTGCATTCCACTTTTGTAGTACAACCCAACATCTTGAACTACATTAGCGTTCTTTGATTTTGTAATCTTCAAGAGTTCCATTTCGTGACCTTCGAGTTTATCGATAAATGTTGACAGCTTGAAGATTTCCCATTTATCGCTTTCCTTCAGAACCATTAGATAAGTAGTCCACTCTCCATCTGGTAGAGCGTCTGCAAGCTTGTCGATGTACTCTTGTTCTGTCTTCTCGAGACCGTGTCTTCGCATTTGAACTTTAAGATGACAGAAGCGTTCAATCATCTACTTCATGGTCTCACCCTTCAGCATGTTGAAGATATCAAACTCTTTCATAATGAGAGTTTTTTTTGCTTTTGATCATCTCCGCGCTTCCTTGATACTTCTTTTGAAGTGAGAGCAAGAGATCTCTTGCAGTTGTGTATTCCGGTAGCAAAACGAGAATATCTTCTTTGACAGATTGTTGGATAAGACTGATCATCTTTTTCTTAGCAATGTATTCCTCTTTCTGTACCGTCGAATAATTGTACTTCTCAAGAACTTGTTGATGTTCATCCATTGGAACAGTGTAACCTCTTTCAATCGACACCCAGCCTGCGAAATGCATGGCTTGAACCCAATATGTAAATTTCTCTCTCCATGCTTCATACTCGTCCATGCTCATTAGCTTGGGTGGTTTAACAGTTGTTCCCATTTCGTTATCAAGATTAACTTGATGAATCACATTGGCATTTGACGAACTAGCTCCGGACATAAAAGCTCTTTGAATATCATCTATCGTGAATAACAAGACGTGTATACTGAAAATTCTCAAAAACTTTTAAAATTGTTAGAAATACTACAAGTTCGGTCAAACTTGTAGTTTGGAATGAAGAATTCTTGATTTTGTCACAAGTTCGGTCGAACTTATGACTTTTGATTTGAAAATTTTCACTTGATCTTAGGTCGAACTTGAGACACAAACAACCAGAACTTCGAATGAACTTGCAATCAGAAATTTGATGAAACTCTAGCAAGTTCGGGCGAACTTACCCAAAATTCCCTTGAAATTACACAAGTTCGGTCGAACTTGCTATAAAATCAGTGAAAAATCAGTAACTTCGAGCGAACTTGATTAGGATTTCTTCAAAAAACTACTCAAGTTCGAGCGAACTTGCTAAAAACTCACTTGAAAAGTGACTTTTTAGATCATGTTCGGCCGAAGTTGATTAACAAGTTCAATGATAAGGGTTTTGGAAAACATGGTTTTTTTTAAATTTTGACATGATTTCTGTTGAATTTGGTCTCCAATCCTTCACGGGTTTATCTTTGATGTATTTTACATGATATATTCAAAATTGAAAAGATTTGGACCATGAATTCTTCACTTTTGATGAAAAAGTTAAGAAAAATTGAAGAATGGAGATGAAATAGAAGTGTTCTTGTCTTGATACTATCAAATCAGGATGTTCTAGCTCTGATACCACTTGTAGGACCGGTCCTCGATGCTAAGGAACCTAAATTTGATATCTAACGTCCATAATAGCGGAAATATTACATCGTGTTTACCAATAGACAAGAATTAATCAGTTAATCATCAGTTTCATTGATTAAACATTGAGATTACAAACTGACAGAGCTTCGCCTCCAAAATGCCAATGTTACAAATGAGGATCACAAGCTAGGTATTTATAGGCTATCAAGTCCGCTAGTGAAGTAGTGAAGTTCGGGCGAACTTGCCAAGGCAAGTTCGGCCGAACTTGACCTTACATGGTCACTATGAGCGAACTTGGCAATTTCAACTATATCTACATCATACGCCTAGCCTATTTAGCTCTATACTATACAAACTCGATATAAGACTAAGACATAGACATTATGCACTAATAGACTCCCCTTGGATATAGTCTTCGTCTTGTATCCGTCTTCAAAACTCTGTCTTCATAATATACCTTAATGCACACGACCGAAGAAGTTCTTGTACGGCTTCTTTCGTCGCTCTTGTTTAGGATTCAGCGTCTGATCTGTAGGAGGCACTTTGTTCAAATGCTGAAATCTTTTAACACTTTTCATGAATCGCTTCTAGACGCTTCTCCTCCTTTAGAAACTCAACCCTTTCTAAGTCTCTCCACTTTGTTTGCCACATCTTTCTAGAATTGACTTTGCGTGCATAACAAACGTTTACAACTCTCTGAAACTGCATCGCTTGTACCTTTTCTCGTTCTTAAAAAACAATCTTGCTATAGAACAAGGTTTTGATATCTTCTCTCGAGCAATTCACAAGCCACATAGGATCTAGAATCCTAATCGTCCTCCATAAACCCCTCATGCCCTGATGACCAATCACCTCATCCCTTTCCTTTGTTATATCCAAGTGTTCTTCAAACTTCAGAACAATAACTGCTTCACAAGTAGCTGAATCTATTTGCCACCACTTGAACAAAGGATAGAAGTTTTGTTCAATTGGCATTAGCGGCATATTTCTCATGGCTCTTGGATGTTTCATAATTAACTTTATGTCCTTTTCCCCCGTTTTCTTATTTGTCTTGATTCTGCGACTAGGAATAAAAGGCTTCCAGTAGTTGAATCCTTTCACCACTTCATACATGATCATTTTCCACAATAACTGATCAATATACTTCATGTGATATGTAACGTTCACTGTTTGTACCAACTCTTCCACATCCCAATAAGGTAATGTCTTGAAATCAGAAATATACTTGAAGTATTGCACTCCAAATTCCCTCTTAATTGCATAAACATTAAGCTCCTTGAACCAACCCCAACTCAAAATATCCCCTAAAGAAACATCTTTGTCTCTGGTAAAGAATGCTAGAGGACGTCTAAACTTACGTTTGCGAGGCATCTCTATAAACCAGGACTTCTTTGCTTGAGCGATTTCTTCTTTAGTCATAGGTTTAGGAACTTTACCCTTTTGTATAGACTCTTCAATCTTTTTTTAAGCATGTCTTCATCGAGTTGCTTGTACATCTCCTCGAATGTAGGAAAACTTTCAGAATTAAGACCGACGTACTTCCCAGTATGATCTGTTTCATCATCAGAAGACCAATCCTCTACAATCACCCTGTTATACTCATCAGCCTCAAATCTTCTAGTATACTGATAATCGTTTGGCTCAAAAGTGTTAACATTCAAAACTTCCTCGAAATCAAACTCTAAACTTTCAACTTCAACTTCAACCAATCTCGCCAAATCTTCTTTTGAGTAATTGTGCACGTACTCACCTTCTTCCACATTATGTGCCAACATCAACATTAAATGCTTCGTGGGTACTGCAGCAACTGGCTTTGCAGATCGATCAACATTTGACGAATCTATATCCTCTGAAGGCCCTATCTTCCCTGACTCCCCCCTCAACTTTATCTTCCATCTTATTTGACTCATCATTCATAAGATCAGAAAAATCAATGTCATCAGCGACTTTGGCTTTAGTAACTTTAATGCCAGCACGACCTTGATCATAATCATCGTCATCATCACCAACATTCCAATCCTCATAACCAACTTCCTCTTCATCCTCTTTATCGTCTTTCTCAGCTTTTTCATCTTCTTTTTCTTCAGAAACAGTGATAGAATCAGAAGGTTTGACAGATTCGTCAACCTTTGGAATATCAGACTCAGAAGCTAGAATCACATCATCAATAGACTTCTCTGCAGCTACAGAAGAAGTAGGTGCTTCACCTTCAACATTCTTTCCTTTACAGCTTTCAGCTAATTCTTTCTGAGAGCATTCTTTAGCTTCCTGTTGATCTAGACGATCATATTCTTTGATGAAGTTGATACCCAGTGCATTAGATAACACTTTCTGCATCCTGGAGAATCTTCGATCATTTAGGGCTTGAATTGACTTTAACTCTGAAATTTTTGTCTGCATCTTCTCATTCGCATCTTGCAGACTTTCAATCAACGCTTTAAAATATTCACGCTCATTTTCCAACACTTTAACCTTGTCATCCAAAATCTCTTTCTCAACCGCACTTTGATTCATCTTCTGAATAAGCTCTGCTTTCTCAACTTCATTATGTGCCACTTTGTCTTCTAGTCTCTGGAAAGAAATCGTTTAGATCCTGCAGACTTATTGGATCGTTGTGCATATCACCAAACACATTAGGCCCTCCTGGAGTTTTAGGTGTTGACTTTGGAGTCGCAGCCTTTGGTGTAGAACTTTCAAGATTCAAAGTCGTTGGAGCAACCGATGATTGAATAATAGGTACTTCCACAAAACTAGACACATGAGGTTCTTGTGTAGCTCCTGGACTTTCCGCTTCCGATGAAATAATCACAGGAGGTTCTTATGTGACTCCTGGACGTTCAGCTTCACTTAATCAACAATAGGAGGTTCTTGTGTAACTCCTTTCTCCTGTGCGCCAGAAGGTTCTTGTGACACTTCTGCGCTTTTCAACGATCTTTTGTACCTTTTGCTTACAGCCTTTTGTTCTTTCTTTGATTTGCTCTTTCCTTTAGTCTGAGTAGACCCTGTAGTATTTGTCGACGAAACAGTTGCAGACTTTACACATTTAGATTTCTTCTTTGGTCTTTCCTCATCTTACTCTTTTTCCTGATTCGGATCAAAATCAGCATCCACCTCTCTTTCTTTCTTGGCTCTAATCTCAGCCTCTAATTTCTCTGGTTCTTTAAATGGAATTTCTTTATCACAATCATCTTCGTTTTCAGAAGTAGCAGAAATAACTTCTTCGTTTTCAGAAGTAGCAGAAATACTCATAAGAATCAAAAGATCAGGAGCTTGAAACGAATCTTGGATCTCTTACTGCCATGTTCATGGACATGAAGCAGAAGCTGGAAAGTAAATATCCAAAGGAGTTTGGTTAACCTCCAAAGGAATATACGGCAGAAAAGAGAGCACATCAAGCAAAAGAGCATGAGGAAGCTATGGATAGATATCTTTAGAATCCTCCTCGAACCGTGAGTCAAAAGAGAAAACCAAAGGAAGTTATGATGAAAAACGTGGCTGCTGAGAAAGATTATGGCTATCAAGAGATGCCAGACAGGTTTGTTGTGAATGTGGGTCGAGATAAGTTTGATCATATTGGGAATCGTTCTGGGATTAGAAGCTGGGCATACAACGACGAGAAAGGGATGTTTTTTGGTGACAAGGAAGAATGGAAAGGTTGAGTACTACAACTCAACAAGTGCTTTTGAATCTTGGACGATGCTTGGGTTGCGTGAACTGAGCAATGCTCTTTATCACGACCAGCGTCGGAATCCTAATTGCAAAATTGGATGGAACATCTACAACAAGCTGTAGCAACAAAACAGAGTGAATTTCAGAGATATGAATTTTCAGCCATCTTTTGTGAAGATGCACAGTGATGTGTTTGAGAAGGATAGCGAGAGACCTGTAAAGACGGTTGTGTGGCCTCCTACAAAGCAAGCTAAGACTATTCCTTTGCTCAATGATTTGCCAGATGATAGCCTGAAGGATTTTAAGTTTTGGATATATGATGCAACTACTGGTGAAGCGGTTATAGTGTGTGAGTAGGAAGAGTACAGAATTTCTGATGTTCGTGACTTGATGTGTTTTGGTGAGCGGGATATACAGGTGTTAGCTAGATCCCAGATATAAAGTGATCCTGAGTATGAAGTATGTGCTAAGTCATTCACAGGTGGTGGAGCTCAGGTGATTGCTCTGCAGTTGTGGTCTGGTAATAGAAGCAGGGTTGAGATGCATATATTCGGTCCGTACGTTGGAAAGTATGTCTCAAAGGATGATTTAACCAATAAGAAGGAAAACGAAAGTAAAGTTGGATCTTACAAGACGACACAAACCTAGGGGGTTATTTTAAGGGCATAAACTAATGTAGGTTTACGTATGTCTTGGACATTTGGATGTGGGTTGGTTCGATATTAGCTATGAGCTTAATAGGTGTTTTGGTTGCTAATTGGGTATGGGCTTGATCTATTGTATTAGGGCTTCCTATGCAAATATAAATAGGAGGTTCCTTAGTCTTATAAGGTTGTTGATTCACTTTGATTGTAATCGTATATTGAGTACCAGACGGTTTTATCCGTGTGCTCGGTTCCTTGAATCAATACAATTTGCTTTTCAATCTTCTACATCTTGCTTTTAATTCCGCTACTTGTCTCGTGTTTGATATCTGATTGTACAGTTTTGGGAATTATATAACGGAATATCGTACCATCTTTTGATAGTTGCACTTGACCGGGTGTTAACTCTTTCAATGCTTTACAATACTTCTTAAATGCTTCGTCAATATTGAATTAGAGTTCTTGCTTAACAAAGAACCACAATGTTTGCATTGGGCCTTTTGAGAACCGACACTCAATTCCACCAAATACTAATTGCTCCATACCTCCATATTGCGATTATGTGATAATGTTCCAACAATAAATGTAGCAGATTGAAGACCATTGTTGACAGATTGGGAATTTGTAGTTTTGGAATTCTTGGATGCCATTGTAGAAAAAGAATCAAGAAGAAGATGAGGAATTCTTAGAGCTTATTTAGTAGAAAAAGGTACAAGAAGAAGATGAGGATTTGTATGATAATCATATGAAATGGCTAACTATTTATAAGAACCGGTTCCAACGGTCAAGAATCAATTCCAACGGCTAGGAATCGATTCCAATGGTAGTATAACTCATTAAAAGTTGTTTTGCAACAGTCAGGAATCGATTAGACGGTCAGGAATTGATTCTAATGGTAACATAACGCGTCGGTTCTTAAATGTTGGTGGGAGGAACCGGTTCCAGGTAGGAACCATTTTTAATCCTAAAATGTGGAACCGAGTAGGAACTGTCGAGTTTTTTGAACCTGGAACCAGTTCTTCTATACGTCGGGTAAGAAATGGAACCGGTTCCAGGTCGGTTCTACCGGGTCGGGTTTGAAACCGGTTATTATGCCCATCTCTAGACCCTAGTTATGAGCTATTTTGGGTGAAGTATAATTTTCATGATGGGTTGGGCTGCCTGACCTTCCACTGATCTCCTAAACATTACAAACCACAGATGTCATGTCTTCATCGTCTTCTTTGGCTTTGGGTTGATTTCCGCGTGGATGGAATTCATCTAACCTAATTTCTGCTATCTCGTAATTCGCAATCTAGTTAGAATTTGTTCAAATGGAACCAGGTATGCGTATTGGCTCTCAATTTCGTCATGACCGTCTCTTGTATAGTTTGATTCGTTACTGATCATCTGGTCGATTATTACTCTGAGAAGTAGGATTATACTTTTATTTACGTTTTAAACACTCATCTCTAGAACGTTTGAATTTTGATGTTAACTCAAGTTTTCAATATCAACTTCCAAATTTGTATTAAGTGTCATTGAGTAAATATCAACTTTGGGATATACTTAAATTGGATGTTAAGATGTATATTGTCTGCATAAAAGTCTTGTAACTGGTTTGTAATTTCATAGGATTACAAATGTTAAATTGAGGATATACTTATTGTTTATATTGTGCCACTTCCATCTTGTTTGTTTTGTAAGTTTATTAATTTGACTAATATACACCGCTTAATGTAATCTACGGAGAATGATTAATAAGTATATGTGTTTATTTATTTGTAGAAGACACAAATTATGTCTAATAATACTGAGTTCGAGGATAAAGGTCGTTCATATAGTTCGAGTAAGGACCATTCAATAGTTTGGAATTATTTTGATAAACTACCACTTTGGCAAGATGGGGTTAAGAAGGCGAATTATAATAGTTGTGGAAAAATGTTAAAGGCTAACAAGGGGACACCTAACATGAAACATCATTTACCTAAGTTTTTCGACATTAATGAACCCAGCCCACCAGAAAAAAGTACCCATTTAGATCAAGTAATGTATAGGGGAAATTAGCATATTCTATCATTAAAAACAACTATCCTTTTACTTATGTTGAACATGAGGGGACAAGACATAAATTTTTAAATCCGGATGTGACTCCTATAACAAGAAACGCTAAAGAGGCGGATGTTTTAAAAATATATAATAGAGAGAAGACAAATCTTAAAAAAAAGTTGCAAAGGTAAGTAGTATAATATGCCTTACTACTGATTTATGGAGCTTTATCACAACTGGTAAATATATGGCATTAACGGCTCATTATATTGATGATAATTGGGTTTTAAGAAAAAAAGTGCTAAAATTTAAAGTTATACCACCTCCATACAATGGTAAATTTTTAGCAAAGTACATGATTAGTTTTTTACAAGATTGGGGTATTGAGAAAAAAAGGTATATACGATCACAGTAGATGATGCCAAATATGATAATGTTTTTTTTAAATGTTTGAATCGTGTTTTACCCTGTGAGGGGGATTTTACGCATGTGCGTTGTTGTGCACACGTGTTAGATCTTATTGTTCAAAGGGCATTGAACGTGATTGAAGGAACTATTGAGAAGGTTCTAGAGTCGATGAAGTATGCTAAAAGAGGTTCTACTAGAAATTATAAGTTTGCAGAATGTATACACCAAATGAGATTACAATGTGGGAAAAAGGTGCATCAAGATGTTGTAACCAAATGGAATTCTACCTATCTCATGCTCTATGGTGCATTGGCCTATCGTTATCATATACGCGGTTAGAAATTCTTAATTGTTCCGAGCATATGGCTTTCCCATCAAAACAGGAATTGGAAAGGGTGGAAACAATCATAAAATTTTTAAGCCTTTGTATAATATCACAACTTTGTTTTCTGGTAACTCTTGACCTACTTCCAATTTATATTTTCTTAATGTGTGGAAGATTCAAAAGTGTATTGAAGATCAGATCAACAATGTTGATAAGGTGATAAGTGACATGGCAAACAAAACGAAAAAGAAAATTTATAAATATTGGGAAATCTATAGCATGATATTGTCTTTTGCAGTTGTTCTAGATCCACGATATAAGTTTAAGGTTGTTGAGTTTTGTTTTGAAAAGCTTACAATGATAGACGAAGTATTTAAAACGAAACTGCATATCATTTTCAGAGGGATGCATAACCTATATGATAAGGAGTTTGGTATTTTGTCAAGCACAAATTCTTCAACAACCGAGAGTTCAAATATGTGTGTTGATACATCGGACGATTTGGATGGACTTGAGTCATTTACAAGCGAATTTAGGATTGATAGAGAGAGAAAAATCACAATTAGACATGTATTTGGAGGAGCCTACACTTAATAGAAAATAAGAACTTGACGTTTTACAGTATTGGAAGGAGAATCAAGGAAGATATCCTCAATTGTCTCTCATGGCTCATGATATTGAGCATCCCAATCATTACTATTGCCTCAGAATCATCTTTCAGTATTGGATGTCGGGTTCTAAGTAAATATCGCTCTTCATTACCGTCATCAAACGTTGAGGCTTTGCTATGCACTCGTGATTGGTTGTTTGATTTAGAAGGTATCAAGTTTATTCAGTTTATGATTTCACTATATATAAAATGTTAATTCATCTTTTATTCTTTTTACATATCCAGATGAAGATGAAAACGAAAACGATATTGAAGAAAGACTTGCAGAACATATTGAATCATTGTATTCGACGTATGATGGTAGCCACATTTAGGTAATATTGAATTTGTTGTTGTTGTACCGATTACGTTGTCTAATAATATGATTGTTGTATTCCAAAGGAAAAAAAATTTAATGTAGTCTTAGCGTAGCGTATAAATGAAATTAATGTAGTCTAATAGATGCTTGTTGACTTTGCAGACCAAGGCAGGGGATACTGCCAAGAAGAAGAAGCAATGAGACTTGTGGTACTTGTTTTGATTTTATGACGTCTGTTGTTTTTTGTTGGTGCGACTTTTTTGGCCAGGTTTTTGTTTAAGAATTCTAGATTAAATAAACTTGTAGCTTTATGTTGGATATTTTTGGGAGTTCTTTATGGCTTAATGTTTTGCTATATGTAGTCATATTATGGTTTTAGTGTTTTATGTGTGCTGATTAGGGGTGTTCTTAGGGTTATGTTGCTAGGTTCCGGGTTTTTAGTAGTGGACATATTACCCGATAACCGATCAATTCTAGATTCGGGTTCTATGGCTATGGGGTTTATCAGGTCAGTGTAGTTCAGGTTTCAGTTTAATGAAATGTTTGGAAAAATAGAAAAATATTTATATTAAAACAATGCTAAAGGGAAATGTTTTCTGGTGCTTTAAAAAATATTTTTTACTTATTTTTGTAGTTTTAAATATTTTAATTTTAAAATTTTGATTTTATTTTTAAATTTTTGCATTTTAAAATAATAAATATTTTATTTAATAATTTTTTTTGTTATTTTTTTTGCTTTTTTAATTATATTTTATTTTCAGCCAATCATTACCCAAACTTATCCTAACTCTTTTTTTAATAAACCCATCCTAACCTATGGCCTAGGTTATAACTTGGGAACTTGCCGGACAAGAAAAATTAATTTATATTAATCAAATTATGTCGTTAAATAAAATAAAAACATATATTTAAAACATTATATTTTTAAATACACACTGAAGCTAAAAATAAACCACATCGCAACACTTATTATAAAATAAAGGACTTGTCCTGTAATAAACCACATCCCACCTCAGAATATTCCCCCACCAGTCTCACATTTCACCTATTTTTTCTATAATGATCCCCCGTTAAAAAACTTAACGGAGTTAAGTTTTTTTCCAAATTACAAACAGGTTTTTTAGGGTTTTTGATGAGAACGATGATACGAGTCCATTGATGTAAAAATTGGTGCTCCAAGTGACTTGATTTTGGTTAATTGGAAATTTTAACACCCAAATTGAAGCCCCATTTTCATCATTTGGAGCACCGTTTCGAGGAAAGTTTTACATCAATGGACTCGTATCGTCGTTCTAATCAAAGCCCTATAAATCTGTTTGTAATTTGGAAAAAAACTTAACTCCGTTAAGTTTTTTTAACGGGGGACCATTGTAAGAAAAATAGGTGAAAGGTGGGACCTGTGGGGGAAATATTCTGAGGTTAGATTATTAATGGCCAATAAGGTCTAGGTGACATTATTACAGGTCAATTTTCCTAAATTTCCCTAAAATAAAAAGAAAAGTTATGAAACATACACATAATGTGAACTTGCTTGTTATCCATATGCCAAACCCACATAAACAGTTTTCGAATACTATAAAACAAAATGTAAAGTTAGAAAAGATGTACATAAAATAAACTTACCATATGTGATTTAATCGTTGTCATTGTCCATTTGCCAAACTCACGTAAACATTTTAAAAAATGTTCATCACTAACGATAACATCAGTTTCTAAGTTTAAAAAACAACCTAAACATATGAAAGGAGATATTTTTTTTCCCAAATTGGACTATATATTTTACTCGGTAACAGTAGCCGCTATAAAGAATGTAGAAAAGGATGAAAATTAAATTAAATTAAAATAAGAACCTATGTAATGACTCTCACTTACATTACACTGATAACTAAATCACTTATTCCAAACTCATGTAATACACAGAGTTGGGTATAAGTAAAATTAAGAAATATTTATAACAAATAAATACGTATAATATTTGATAATGTTACAATTACGCTTTACGTCTTAATGTTCCTTGGATGATGCGGAAGAAAAACCACACAAGTCTTCACCAACCATTGCATCTGATAGTGTGTTTGCAAATGTAAATCTACACTCGCATATGTTAACCAAGTTGTTTCCAAATGTTATGAAACAACAAAGCCTTGAAAATGTATTCCACATTAATTTATCTTTTAAATTCAGTATAAATACATTTAATTGGCATATCATCTCCAAATTGCAGGATGGTCTTCTTTGTTCTCATAAAATAAGAAATTTTTATAATAAATAAATACGTATAATATTTGATAATGTTACAATTACGCTTTACGTCTTAATGTTCCTTGGATGATGCGGAAGAAAAACCACACAAGTCTTCATCAACCATTGCATCTGATCCGTGTGTTTGCAAATGTAAACCTACACTTGCATATGTTAACCAAGTTGTTTCCAACTGTTATGAAACAACAAAGCCTTTTAAAATGTATACCATATTAATTTATCTTTTAAATTCAGTAGAAATACATTTAATTGGCATATCATCTCCAAATTGCAGCATGGTCTTCTTTATTCTCATGTACAATCAATAAACCTTCCTCCGTATAGTACACATTAGTTCTTTTGTAAAAAGAGTTATCAAAATATAAAAAATTAGGTACCGGTATCGAAAAATGATCGGTGAGATACGATACAGCTTCGGTACCTGGTACCGAATGCCTATCCCTATTTTGAACCATTACCCAATCTATTCGACCAACCCATATTTCAAATGCAAGATCATACGTCATTGTATGGTCATTAAAATTTAAACCTTTTTCAAAAGGATCACAATCAAAGTTCAAGCTTCCGCAAATTGGATTTAGTTGTTTATCATGCTCAGTTTGATAAACAACTAAATCAAATTTGCGCAAGCTTGAACTTTGATCATGTTCGGTTCTTAGTTAAGCCTGTAGTGATCCTTTTGAAAATGGTTTAAATTTTTATTGACCATACAACTGATCTTGCATTTGCAATTTGAATATATAATTGCAAATCTTTTATAAATTTTTAGTTAATTAAGTAAGAGTCTTACATGTGTGTGACAGATTTAGAAGGAAAATGTGATCTACCTAGTCGTTGCTTTTCAATTTTTTTAAACGCCTTGAATAACTTCCATATGGTAGTTCTAAGTTCAAAACTTATGTGATTTGCAGCAGATAGCCATGCTCAAATAGGCAAGTTGGATAACGTATTGAAGCATGTCAATGTCATAATGGTTGACACGGGTCAAGTCAGTTTGGGTTTACCCATAAGTGTAGGACCAATCCTGATAGCATAGGAACCTAGATTTGAAATCTAATGTCCATAATAGCGGAAATATTACGACACGATTACCAAGTAATAAGAATTAATCAGTTAAACGCCAATTTTATTGATAAACTTCAAATCTCCAGTTTGACAGAGCTTCGCTACTCAGAGCACCAAAGTTACAAATGACAAGATCAAGCTAGCTATTTATAGAAGTGTAAGTTCGCTAGTGGAGGCATGAGTTCGGGCGAACTTGACATAGTCAAGTTCGGCCAAACTTGACATCACATAAACATTACCAGCGAACTTGACCTCCAAACACATAAATACTTGATTTCGCTAGCCTATTCACATATAATCTATACAGACTTGATATAAGACTAAGACATAGACATTCTGCACCAACAGACTCCCCCTTGGATATCGTGTTTGTTTTTTATAAGTCTTCAAACCTCTGTCTTGTAGGTCCGCTGTACGGATCTTTCTGGTCCTAATTTGGCAAACCTAAGGTAAACGTGCGGAATCCATTAACATAGGCGACAATGGAGACAAGTTATTCACTGATTAATCACTGTTTCATTGATGTATAGATGTTACAGATCCTTGAAACACTTGGACAGATCCAAAGCCCTCTTATACCTTGAACTACAAACATTTGAACTTTCTCCTTAGTAATATCCATATGATCTTCAAACAAAAGTACGATCATAGCTTCACAAGTATTCGGATCAATCTGCCACCATTTGAACAAAGGATAAAAGTCTTGTTCTATGACATCAAAGGCATGTTTCTCATTGCTCTTGGACGTTTCATAATCAACGTTATGTCTTTCTCCCCAGACTTCTTATTTGTGTTGATACGCCGTCCAGGGATGAAATGCTTCCAGTGTTCAAAACCCTTTGTTGCTTCACACTTGATCATTTTCCACAGTAATTCATCAATAAACTTCATGTGGTACGTTACATTCCTCGTTTGAACAAGCTCTTCAACATCCCAGAAAGGTAGCGTCTTGAAATCTGCCAGATATTTGAAGTATTGAACTCCAAATTCCCGTTTGAATGCATACACATCAAGTTCCTTGAACCACCCCCAGCTTAGGATATCACCTAATGACACATCTTTATCTCTGGTAAAGAATGCTAGTGGTCGTCGAAACTTTCTTTCACGAGGCATCTCTTTAAACCAGGATTTCTTAGCTTGAGCAATTTCTTCCTTTGGAACTTTACCTTCACGTACTGATTCTTCAATCTTTTCTTTAAGCATATCCTTATTCAGCTGCTTGTACATTCCCTCAAAAGTTGGGAAACTATCTGTGTTTTGACCAATGTACTTTACATCTTCGTCTTTTTCATCATCAGAGGACCAATCTTCCACTACAACTATGTTATAATCATCTGCCTCATATCTTTGATGATAATGATACTCATTAGGCTCAAATTCGTTCACATTCAACACTTGCTCTTCAAAATCAAAATCAAGTGATTCTGCATCAACGTCAATCAACTTTGCTAGATCTTCTTTTGAATAATTGTCCATCGATTCACCCTCTGCAACATTCTGTTCGAGCATAAGTATCAATTTCTTTGACGGAACTGCAGCAACAGGCTGTGCAGTAGTAATTGCATTAGACATATCAATATCATCACTTGGCCCTGTTTACCCTGACTCCCTCTCATTATGATCGTCCATAGACGTTACAAAGGCACCTATATATACTTGCACAAGTTCGCTGGTGAGTGAATGAGTTCGGGCGAACTTGACTTAGTCAAGTTCGGCCGAACTTGAAATCCTCAAAACCATGACCAGCGAACTTGGCCTCCAAATCACCTAAATATGCCTTATTTCTAACGATTAAGCC
The DNA here is from genome assembly GCA_947069175.1 of Scalesia atractyloides. Classification (NCBI taxonomy): domain Eukaryota; kingdom Viridiplantae; phylum Streptophyta; class Magnoliopsida; order Asterales; family Asteraceae; genus Scalesia; species Scalesia atractyloides. The sequence goes on along the minus strand of CAMTDV010000018.1, from coordinate 37,174,584 downwards.
CTAATCACTCAGACTCAATACATAATGACGTAGGCAACAGACATATGCATCAACATGTCTTCAATAAAACTTTATCGCGTACGTCCAAAGAAGTTCTTGTACGGCTTCTTTCGTCTTTCCTTCTTCGGATCTGGCGTCTGATCAGTAGGTGGCACTTTATTCATAAATTGAAACCTTCTGAGCCTTCCCGCTCTACCTCTTTCATGTATCTCTTCAAGACGCTTTTCTTCCTTAAAAAATTCTACACGTTCAAGATCCCTCCAATTCGATTCCCACATCCTACCAGAGTTCATTTCACGTGCATAGTAGACATTTACGACTCTCTGATATTGCATAGCTTGTTCTTTTCTCGTTCTCGAACACTATCTTGCTGTAGAACAAACACTTTATATCTTCTTTCGAGCAATTCACTAGCCACATCGGGTCTAGTATCCTTATCGTTCTCCAAAGCCCTCTCATACCTTGAACTACAAACATTTGAACTTTCTCCTTAGTAATATCCATATGATCTTCAAACCAAAGTACAATCATAGCTTCACAAGTATTCGGATCAATCTGCCACCATTTGAACAAAGGATAAAAGTCTTGTTCTATGACATCAAAGGCATGTTTCTCATTGCTCTCGGACGTTTCATAATCAACGTTATGTCTTTCTCCCCAAACTTCTTATTTGTGTTGATACGCCGTCCAGGGATGAAATGCTTCCAGTGTTCAAAACCCTTTGTTGCTTCACACTTGATCATTTTGCACAATAATTCATCAATAAACTTCATGTGGTACGTTACATTCCTCGTTTGAACAAGCTCTTCAACATCCCAGAAAGGTAGCGTCTTGAAATCTGCCAGATATTTGAAGTATTGAACTCCAAATTCCCGTTTGAATGCATACACATCCAGTTCCTTGAACCACCCCAGCTTAGGATATCACCTAATGATACATCTTTATCTCTGGTAAAGAATACTAGTGGTCGTCGAAACTTTCTTTCACGAGGCATCTCTTTAAACCATGATTTCTTAGCTTGAGCAATTTCTTCCTTTATCATTGGCTTTGGAACTTTACCTTCACGTATTGATTCTTCAATCTCTTCTTTAAGCATATCCTTATTCAGCTGCTTGTACATTCCCTCAAAAGTTGGGAAACTATCTGTGTTTTGACCAACGTACTTTACATCTTCGTCTTTTTCATCATCAGAGGACCAATCTTCCACTACAAATATGTTATAATCATCTGCCTCATATCTTCGACGCTAATGATACTCGTTAGGCTCAAATGCGTTCACATTAAACACTTGCTCTTCAAAATCAAAATCAAGTGACTCTGCATCAACGAGAATCAACTTTGCTAGATCTTCTTTTGAATAATTGTCCACGAATTCACCCTCTTCAACATTATGTTCGAGCATAAGTATCAATGGCTTTGACGGAACTGCAGCAACAGGCTGTGCAGTAGTAATTGCATTAGACATATCAATATTATCACTTAGCCCTGTTTGGCCTGACTCCCCCTCATTCTGATCATCCATAGCATTTGCTTCATCATTCAGTAGATTAGAGAAATCAAAACTCTCATTCACTGTTGCATCAACCACCTTAATCCTTGTTCCACTTGGATCATCATCATTACCTCCATCATGGTCAGAATCATCATTCGGGTCATCAGTTGGTGGTTCATCATCTTTTTCTTCATCCTCTGCTTCATCATCGTCCTTTTCTTCAGTGGCAATTACAATATCAGAAGGCTTGGCAGATTCGTCAACCTTAAAAATATCGGACCCAGAAGCTTTCACAACATTCTCATCAGCAGGCTTTTCAACTCAGAAGATTTTGGTGCAACACCTTCAACATCTTTTCCTTTGCCACTTTCTGCAAGCTCTTTCTCAGCTCTTTCTCTTTCCTCTTGCCTATCCAATCGATCATATTCAGCGATAAAGTCGATTCCAAGACTATTAGACAACACTTTTTGCATTCTTGTGAACCTTCTATCATTTAGAGCTTGTATCGTTTTCAGATCAGCAATCTCTGTCTGCAGTTTTTCATTTGCATCTTGTAAGCTTTCAATCAATGCCTTCATGAATTCACGATCATTTTCTAACACCTTGATCTTATCTTCCATCATTTCTTTTTCAACAGAGCTAGTGTTAACCTTCTTGATTAGCTCGGCCTTTTCAGATTCATTCTTTGCTACTTTATCTTCAAAGATTTTACACGCTTCAAGAACATCCACATCTGTTTCAGGAAAGAAATCATCTAAATATTGAAGATCCACTGGCACATTTGGAATATCACCAAATATCTTTGTCTTTGGAGTTTTTGGTGTTGATTTAGGAGTATCAGCCTTTGGTGTAGATTTCTTTGGAGTTGAGCTTTCAGGATGAACGTCTTTAGGATCTGGAGACTGAATTATCGGAACTTCAAGTAATACAGTCTCAGGAGGTTCTTGTGTAACTCCTGGAGGTTTAGCTTCAGAAGAAATAACAACAGGAGGTTCTTATGTAGGAGCTTCTTGTGTAACTCCTCTCTCCTGTGCACCAGAAGGTTCTTGTGTAGCTTCTGTGCTTTTAGGATTTCCCATGTATCTCCTACTTGATAGTTTCTGAGCTTTCTTTGTCTTTTTGCCTTTTGCTTGTGGAGACCCTTTAGTCTTCTTTGATATTTCAGTTGCTGAAGACTTTGTACGTGTTGCTTTCTTTTTAGGTCTCTCTTCGTCAGATTCTGCAATCGATTTCTTTGTTTCTTTCTCGAGTGTATCATCACTATCATCATCATTCTTGAAATTTGCAGAAATCACATCGTCCTCTTGAGTAGTCTTTTCAACTTCCTGACTTTCTGTCACTACAGCTGCACTAGAACCAGCTTTTGTTTGCACATTTACCAGCTCATCTTCATCTATACTCGTTTCTTTTTCTTCTCAACCTCATCTTTTAAGAACCATTCACTTCGAGCTTTTGGCTTGAACGTCTTAAACCATTCCTTTTCAGCATTTAATTCTTGTTCATCACCACTATCGTCGTTCCTCCACTTATTATTAGCCAGCGCAACATAATTTTCATTCTTTACCGCCCCAAAAATTGGTTTTGCCACAGGTGTTGAATCCTGATTTTGAAACTTGAGCAACTTCTTCACAGTGGTTTCATCGAGATGACTGAAGTAAAGAATATCATTCGGATCACGTGCAATGTCTGTAAACTTCTCGTCGATGAGCATTTGCACAAACCTCGGATATAAGAACAATCTCGTATCTTCCATATTCTTCGACATATGAGTAAACACAAGCTTTGAATAGTTGAACAACTTTTTCAGAATCAACGCCGTAGCCATGCCGGCCACATAATCTTGTACATCATCAAGACCCGCCTTTCTATGGCTAAATGTATGAATGATTGCATGCATGAGAAGCTTGTAGGGGTTTGGCACTTCCCCTTTCTTTAGTGTCAGCTTGTTTACACTTCTTTATAGCCCATTCGGTAGAAACATCCTCGAACCATCTTCTCGTCCAGAAAAATAGGGTCACCTTTATCGTTGTTGAATTGTAAGATCCTGCGAATATCCTCCTCAGTGACTGTGATCTCTTTGTTCTCGTCTCCGACTTGTACTGACGAAGTAATAGTCTTTTTATCTTCGCTGAGACTTGCATTCATCCAGAAGTGATAAGTATGCAATTGATAAGACACTGTTCGCTCAGTACTAGCTCGATGAATAGGAAAATCCTTTAAGAACTTCAAAATGCATTCGTATTCTTTCAGTGATGGACACGCGCCTTGTCAAGCGTAATACAGGTGTTGTGGAATTTGGAAAAATCCATCGTGATTACCCTTGCTGGAACCGGAACCTGAAAAACGATGCAAAAAATTTAGCACGCATTTCGAGAAAGAGTTACAAATTTTTCAACTATTCAGTTCGGGCGAACTTGATGTTGAATTTGCAAAACTGATTTAGTCAAGTTCGCCCGAACATGTCAAAGTAACATGTTCATTAATTCATTCAGAAGTTCGAGCGAACTTGTAATTACATTTCAGATTTTCTCTACCTAAGTTCGAGCGAACTTCCAAATTTTATCAAATCAGATTCTACACAAAGTTCGGTCAAACTTAGGGTTTAAACATGGATTATATTGTTTTCAGATGCAAGTTCGGCCGGACTTGATGAACAAGTTCAGGCGAACTTCTCATCTTCTCCATCAAACATTGCAACATCATGTTATGACCATTCTGTTCAAATCCAATGCAAATCCATGGTCGGTTTTGGTTTTTTATCTTAATTTTAAGTTCAATATCTACTAATTTTAACAGTTTCAGATATTGGTTTCATGTTTAAGGTTCAATTCATGGTTCTAAACATGATATCTCACCACAGCAATTGAGAATGGTGTGTAAATCACCACAATCAAATGAAATTTCGGCAGCACAACGACACTAAAATGACAATTTTGACAAATAACTCTTAAACTTCAAGTTCGCTCAGAGAATAAAGTTTAGTGATTATGAAGTTCTTGCAAGATATATATACCTTAGCAAGTCCGGGCGAACTTGAGAGCCCATTACCTGAAAGCCCATGATAAGTTCGGGCGAACTTACCTTTTCTCAAACAGATCCAAACAAGTTCGGTTGAACTTGTTTCAAACTGAAACTTTAAACTGTTAAGCAAGCTCGGCCGAACTTGCCTAAACTCAATTTCAACTTTTCAAGTTTTTGCAATTTTAGTCCCTGAACTTTTCACATTTTATCAGTTCTGACCAAGTCCAAGCTAATGACCTTGGTTAACCAATTTGTCTGCCGAGTCCAAGTTAATGACCCCGATTTGACCCGTTATGAACAAACTGTTGAATTTTTTAAAATTTTTCAAAAATCAAAGTTTCAAATTAATGAACTTTTTATCGTTTTGGCTTATTAGATTTTACAGATTAGCTCCCAGCCCATTGTCAATAAGATTCCCACCAGTTTTAGCACCTTAGCAGACTTCGAAGACCCGTTCTCCAACATTGGTTTGCTGTAAACAATGTAGAAACAAAATCTTTTTGTATTTTTGTAAGTTTATGCTAAAACACACTGAAAATCTTTTTGGTTTTAATTTGTAAAGCAGATAAACTATGTACAGGACAAAGTAAACCATGTAAAAACATATTTACAGACATATTTTTGTGAATTCGTGTCTAAGAATCATATCACTTGATTGAGAAATTTCACCAGTACCGTTGACCTTTTGATGACTTTAAGTTTTAAACTCGTTTACCTAGATTGTCGATATGTTTGTCCACTTAAACTTCATCACCTTTCTCAATTGTTCCAAGATATGTTAGGTATGATTTATGAAACTTGACTTAACTGTGTTTCCCACTTCTTGAATATACTCCCGAATCCAGATTCCCTAGATTTCATCTTACATGTGAATATAGCGTAATTGATATTTGTATCTGGGTTAATGCGATGCCTTGAGAGCTCAGGTTAGTACTACCGTACAGACAAAGAGATGAAGGCTCGTCTTAAAGGTGTGTTCCATTTAAGGAATCTTTTCAGCACTGCAAATGATTAGATCTTTCGATTCTTTTCAAATTTCGCATGCAGTATAGGGTTTATTGCAAAAGTATTATAGAAGTTCTAGGCTATTGCTTCCGCAAAATAAGAAGAACTTGTATGATACCCCAGATATCAACAATCTATAAAGACCTCGTATCTCAGAATCAGGCAACCCTTCAATCGAAATTTCGGAGTACTAAGTCCAATATCCAAGATGTGTTAAACCACAAGTTTAAGCAGTTGCGAAATTTAGTTTATATCTCAGAAACAATTTACTGAACGTGTAAAGTCTATCGACACATCCACAGTAAGACTTGTTTATCACTTTTAAACTTTACATTTCTTTAGCATACTATGATAGTCCACTAATGTACTATCATTTCCTTTTGTGACACCGAATTCTTTTTGTCTTTTTCAATGTTTTTGTACTTTTTGTTTTTTCATATGTTTTTGTATTTTCTCAAATTTTCTCCCCCTAAAATCAAAAACATATTTTTGGATTTTAGTTTTTAAGAAATACTAAGCTAAAGGATAGACAAACCAATGTGGATCACGTGAACTCATCGTCCGATCCGTATTCAACCTCATCTTCCGCACCTGTCAGCAAATTTTTAATACCACTAAGCCTCATAAGATATTTAAATCTTGTTAAAGGAAATGCTTTGGTATAAAAATCAACCTTTTTTTCATCGGTGTGGATTATTTTCTATTCGTACCAACTTCTTTTCGTAGCAGTCACGAATGAAGTGATAACGAATTTCAATATGTTTAGCGCGTGAGTGATGAACAGGATTTTTCGTGATATCCATCGCTGCCTTATTATCTACAAATAGAGGCGTATCAAGAAACTGCAGACCGTAATCCCTCATCTGTTGTTGAATCCAGAGGATTTGAGAACAACAGCTAGAAGCAAAAATGTATTCTGCCTCACAGGTAGAAAGAGAGATCGTGGTCTGTTTCTTGCATTGCCATGTTACCAAACGAGTTCCGAAGAACTGGCAACCCGCGGTCGTAGATTTAGAGTTCAACTTGTCCACCCTAAGTCTGAGTCAGCCTATCCTGTAAGATCAAAATTGTCATTCTTTGGATACCACAAGCCGGTGCTTGGACATCCCTTCAAGTATCAGAAAATTCGCTTGACTATCTGCATGTGTGATACTCGAGGACCGGACTGGTATCTCGCGCATAGGCAGGTAGGATACATGATATCTGGGCGTGATGCCATCAGATACATCAAAGATCCTAATATCGATCGATAGAGTGTGTCATCAACTTTGGTTCCCGTCTCGTCAATACAAATACCATGATTCAGTGCCAGCGGAGTCGAAAGCGGCTTCGAGCTATCCATTTCAAACTTCTTGAGAACGTCATTAACATACTTTGTCTGATGAATGAATACCGTCTGGTAACTGATCGACCTGTAATCCGAGAAAGAATTTCATTTCGCCCATGGAGGACATCTCGAATTTCTTCTTCATGATCTTTTCGAACTCTTTGCAAAGACTATCATATGTTGAACCGAAGATGATATCATCCACATAGATTTGTACAATGATTGGATGAGATCTGACTTCTCTGGTAAACAATGTACTGTCCACTGTGCCTCTTGTAAAGCCGTTTCCAACGAGATGTTGCGATAACGTCTCGTACCAAGCTCTCGGGGCTTGGTGTAATCCGTATAAGGCTTTGTCTAGGAGATAAGCTTTGTTCTTGTTCAGCGGATCAACGAACCCTGGTGGTTGGCCGACGTACACTTGTTCTCTAAGTTTACCGTAGAGAAATGCAGATTTTACATCCAACTGGTACACCTTAAAACCTTTCCAAGCTGCGAACGCAAGGAAAATGCGGATTAACTCTAATCGTGCAACCGATGCATATACTTCTGTGTAGTCAATACCCTCTTGCTGGTGAAAACCTTTGACAACCAACAGAGCTTTGTTTCTGACTATTACACCCCGATTGTCTCTTTTACACTTGAAGACCCACTTCGTATCTATAGCTTTCTGCTTCGGTGGTAAGCCACAAGCCTCCAAACACCCAATTTCTCGAACTATAACAGTTCCTCTTGCATTGCTATCACCCAGTTCTCGTCACCCAGAGCTTCATTAACAGTTTTTGGCTCTATTTGAGAAATGAAAACGAATAGTAGCAGTAGTCTTGAGTAGGAGCAACTCGGGTGTAGAAACAACTAAGTGCTTTGTTGATTTGGCTTCGTGTACACACACCAGTTTGTAATTCACCAATGATATTCGTTGAAGGATGGTAAGATATGATCTTGGCATTTCTTCGCTAGGAACATCAACTGAGCTTTGCTGATTTGAGATGTTTTGATCAACGTTCATTTCAACATTAGGAGCACTTGATGAAGCTTCGTTCGGATTCCTCGGGCTAGCAGATTGATTTAACATGTTGGATATCTGCTCAACTTCTTCATCCGATGAGGATTCACCATCAGCATCAAATTTCGGCGCTTCATCAGAGTCAGAGTTCTGATTCTGAGGCATGCTTGGCTATGTTGTTGCATTTTCTGGTTAGGAAGAAACATTCGATGGAGTTATAGACGGTGTTGCTTCTGTTTCAGAAATATTTTCAACTTGAACACCGCTATTGCTAGGATATGCTCCGGAAGATGAAGAATCCAACGTGGGATGATTAACCACAATTGGTCTAATGATTTGTTCCTGATTTGCCGACTGTTGAAGATAATATAATGCTGCAATTTCTTCTTCAGACGGTTATTCTAGCAAGTCGAATGACTTCCAAAGATCTTGATAGTTGAACAGCCATGCGTCGCCTCTTCTTTGTATAGGATCCGTATAGTTGAAACAATCAACATGCTGTGCTTCAATTACCTTTCTTAATGAGGGAACATACACTCTTCGTAGCGGACTCGTATACCCGACAAAGAAACCTTCAAGTGATTTGGCCCCGAATTTACCATCTTGATCGATTACAGTACAAGGCATACCAAATGGCTCTAAGAATTTCAAGTTTGGCTTCCGTCGGTTTATCATTTCAAAACATGTCTATTTCGATGGTTTAATAGTTAAAACCCTGTTTAGGGTGTAGCAAGCTGCTGCAACTGCCTCACTCCAAAAGCTTACCGGAAGTTTCAAATCTGCAAGCATAGTTCTTGCTGTTTCAATTAAGGTACTATTCTTTGTCTCAGTCACACCGTTTTACTGCAAAGTATAGGGTGCACTGAACTCGTGCAAAATTCCCTTGGCGTTGCAAAATTCTTTCATCTTTCTATTCTTGAATTCTGTGCCGTTGTCCCTGCGGATTCGTCGGACAGGGAGATGATAAAGGTTTTCTAGCTTCTTGAAAAGAATCACCAAGTTTTCAAATGTATCATCTTTTGATTCTTGGAAGAAAACCCACGAATAACGCGAATAGTTATCCGCCACAACTAAGCAGTATAAGTCTCCTAAAATACTTTGAACGTTTACAGGACCAAATAAATCCATGTGGAGACGTTCAAGCGGCAACATAATTGAATTAAAATCTTCTTCAGATGTGACCTTTCGATCTGCTTCCCCTTTTTACACTCCAGGCAGTGATCAGTCATATGGAAGCTCCAAAGATTAACACCCTCAACTAGATCATTATGAACCAGAAAATTCATTTTATGTAAATGAATGCAGTTCACTCGATCAAATGATACAACGCCATTGGAGAGTTTTCCCTCAGCGACTATCCTTCCACCTTGACTACCGGCAAATCCAATATATCCACCGTTAATGGCTTTAATGTCGAACAAAAGAGCTTTCATCCCTGTCATATGTCTGGACGCTCCACTATCCAAAATCCACTTTGAAAGAACGGATCTTTGGAGCCCCTTCACATATTAAAATCTAGTTAAACAGCGCGACCCAAGCCTTCTTGGTCTTGGGTTTGGGATAAAAATCTTAGTAATCATCCTCATAATCTCCATCTGAGCCTCCACTGTTAGTTACATTTTCAAGGTTCACTTTCTTTTTCCTTTTGTTGAATTGAAAGTTTCGGTTTTGGTTTCAGATTTTGATTGTTTCTGATTATTAGTCTTAACATGCTCAGACTTCATAATCTCAGATGTTGTTGACTTTTTCTTAGCAATCCAGGCTTGTGATTTTATGTTTGCCTTCTTTATGTAAAACTTGTTTTCGTTTGGCTTGGAAGTTTCACCTTTTTTGAAAGTTGAATTTTCAAATTTCTTTTCAGATTTAGGTTTAACTTCAGGTTTTGATTCATTTCTTTTTAAAATTGTTACATGTTTTACAAATTCTGGTTGCTTTGGTTTGACAATATTTGAACTTTCTTTCCTTCGAAGATAGGCCGGCTTAGATTTCGGACACTTCCGTGCAATATGACCAACTTCATAGCACTTGAAGCAAGTCCGATCATCATGTGAATGACCACTAGTGGATTTTACACCACTAACAACTTTGGCCTTATCTCGAAGTTCCTTCTGTTTCTTAAACTCATCATTTGATTGTTTTCCAATCAAACTTTCCTCGTGAACCGTGCTTGTCCCATAAACAAAAGTCATATTCTTGTTTTTATACTCTTGAAATGGTGACTTTTTCTTAACCGGTTCTTCTTCCTCATCTAAACGCAACCCAGCTCTCTGGTTTTCTTGATGATCACCACCCTTTCTTCGGTAGTTATTATAATTTCTTTTGGGTTTAGAATATAATTTCTTTTCATTTTTCTCTAGGTCTTCTGATGTAACTTCAACCAGTTTGAACAGCTTATCCAATTGATCTTCTTTGACGTTCCGAATCAGAAAACTATCCTTAAAGTATAATCTATCAGATTCCTTAACCTTGTACATGAAAATGTTAAGATCATCACATAGATTATCTTCCGATGATGTATCGTCATCTTCGAATTTTGTGTCAGGACTGTTCAAACTCGAGGTGGCGCTCTCAAAGCTGCCATCATCAGAATCATTTAGAACATTTTCAACCACATTTTTAACCACCGCATTGTTGTCGTCATCGATGTAGTATAGATTAAATCAATGTTCTCTGGCAACTAATTTTTCTTTTCAGAAAGTAATTCAATGTTGAGTGCCTTATCCATCCCATCAACAGTTTTGCGGCAATATTTCTCGCATAGGGGTGGAGGAACATTGGTGTATTCTCTACCATTTTTCTTTTTAGACTTTTTGTCATTTTCTTCCCATGAGATCGTGGGAAGAATATGATCAATGACATATGCGTTAGTTGTATAACTTCTTAAAAGTTGTTGAACACGTTATGTTTCAATTTTCATGTCTTGGAGTTGTTGCTTGGTTTCAGCAATGGTATTGATGTAAATATTTATTACTTTCTGTTTATCCATTACGGTCCCTTTTAGCATCCTTACAGTATCATGTTGTTCGATATTGTTTCTATCGAGCCTGCCATAATCATCTTTCATTTTGTCATACGCTTCCTTCGTTGTACAATAATCGTATTTGAAATGTTCATTATGTACATTGAGTTCAGCAATGATTTGTGATTTTTCGGCACATTTAGCACATGGCTCGGTACATTTTGTGCAAGGTTTCTCAACCTCCACAACTTGTACTTTGACAACTTCCTTTTCGACTATCGTTACCTCCGGACCTACCTTAGTAAGATTCGCCATCATAGCTTTATTGGCAATGTCCGTGAGGTTTGCAACATTCACTTCTCGAACAACATCAATACCTTCTTTATCAATCGATTTTTCCTCGACCACATGCTCCTGAGAACTTCCATCAAAGTTACCTGCAAAACTAGATGTTGAGTTAGGAGATAAAATGCCTTGTGTCTTCATGTGAAGATAAGTCTCCTCTTCTTCCTGTTGTTGCAGATATTGTACCAGTAAAATATTCTCCAGGGCTGCGTCTTCAGCAGATGTATCATCGACAATCTCAGCTATCAATGCAACTCCTGTCTTCTTCCCAATATAAGAATTCCAGTCAAAGCCATCATCCTCATTTGAAGCAACCATTGCCTTCTCGGTATTGTTAGATGACTTATCTTGAATATAACTTGAGTCTTTTTCGGAAATAGTTTATACTGTAGCGAATTCTTGTAATATTCGTTACCACCTTCAAATGGGCTCTGATTGCTCGTTGCTTCAGGATTTTTGCATTCTCTCTTGAAATTCCCTTTCTGTCGACATCTGAACAAGTGACGTTTGATTTGTCAAACCCTAGCTTGTTGCTTGAATTTCCGATATCTCGGCCTGTGAGTGCAACAAACGTTGTCACCCTTCGAATGATAGAAGCTAAGGATCATTTAATGTCCATCAGTTCAAGCTCTTCTTCGTCCACCTAATCGTAGTCTTCGACGGTCATTTCAGGATTGCCGATTTTCCCTGCCACTAGACTTTCATATGTTTCTAGAACTGTGGCTAGAAGTGACATGTGCTGCTTAGTAACTTGCTCAGAAACAACATTGTTTAAGTTGACAACAATGTTACTGTTGGTGCATAATGTCTATGTCTTAGTCTTATATCGAGTCTGTATAGTATAGAGCTAAATAGACTAGGTAAATGAAGTATTTATGAACAATGTAAGCAAGTTCGCCCATTACTATCATGTATAGCCAAGTTTGGGCGAACTTGGGTGTCTCCTAGGGCGAACTTGCATCTCTATAAATACCTAGCTAGCCTACTTCATATGTAACTTTGGCATTTCAGAGGCGAAGCTTTGTCAGTTTGTAACCAGAACGTTCGATCTATAAAACTGACGATTAACTGATCGAGGATCGGTCCTACAAGTGGTATCAGAGCGAGAACAGCCTGATTTGATAGGATCAAGACAAGAACACTTCTATTTCTACTCCATTCTTCTCTTTTTCTTAACTTTTGAACATAAAATGAAGAATTCAAGGTCAAAATCTTTTGAATTTTGAATATATCATGTAAAATACAACAAATATAAACCCTTGAAAGATTGGAGAACAAATTCAACCGAATTCATGTCAAAATTTTTAAAAAACCATGTTTTTGAAAACCCCCATGATCGAACTTGTTGGCCATGTTCGGCTGAACTTATACTAAAACATCACTTTTCAAGTGATTTTTAGTAAGTTCGCCCGAACTTGAGTAGTTTTTGAAGAAATTTCAGCTAAGTTCGCTCGAAGTTACACAATTTTTCATTGATTTTACATCAAGTTCGATCGAACTTGTGTAAATTTCAAAGAAACTTTAAGTAAGTTCGCCCGAACTTACTAGATTTTTATCAAATTCTTGAAGATAAGTTCGCCCGAAGTTCTGTTGGATTTGTGTCTCAAGTTCGACCGAACTTTAAGCAAAGTTTTCAAAACAAATCTAGCAGGTTCGACTGAACTTGTTAGAAAATATGAGAATTCTTCATTTGATACTACAAGTTCGACCGAACTTGTAGTAGGACTAATTGTTTTCAAAGTTTTTGAAAATTGTCAGAGTACACGTTTTGTTATTCACAATGGAGGATCAACTAAGAGCTTTTTTGTCCGGAGCTAGTTCGTCAAATGCCAATGTGATCAATCAAGTCAATCTTGATAATGAAATGGGAACGACTGTCAAACCGCCCAAGCTGATGAGCATGGACGAGTACGAAGCATGGAAAGAGAAGTTTACCTATTGGGTTCAAGCCATGCACTTCGCTGGCTGGGTGTCAATTAAAAGAGGCTACACTATTCCGGTAAATGAACATAAACAAGTTCTTGAAAAGTACAACTACTCGACGGTTCAGAAAGATGAATATATCACCGAGAAAAAGATGACCAGTCTCATCCAACAGTCTGTCAAAGAAGATATCCTGATTTTGCTACCAGAGTATGCTACTGCAAGGGATCTTTGGTTGTCATTAAAGAAGAAGTATCTAGGCAGCGTCGAAATGATCAAAAGCAAAAAATCACTTATCCTGAAAGAGTTCGATATCTTCACTTTGCTAAAGAATGAGACCATAAAGCAAATGATCGAGCGTTTCTGTCATCTTAAAGTACAATGCGAAGACACCGTCTCGAAAAGACAGAACAAGAATACATCGACAAACTTGCTGACGCACTACCAGAGGGTGAATGGATTACGTATTTGATGGTTCTAAAGAACAGTGATAAGTGAGAATTTTTCAAATTGTCAACGTTTATCGATAAACTCGAAGGTCACGAAATGGAACTTCTGAAGATAGCGAAGTCAAAAAACGCTAATGTTGTTCAAGACGTCGGTCTGTATTACAAAGCCGGAATGCTAGATAGTATTTGGAGTCCTAAAATTCAGACGACTTTTAGTGCAAACATGAATGCTTCTCCACATAATCAGAATCAATCATAGCCTCAGTATGACCAGAGTCCTCAAAGTTCTTACTCAAGCACTGATTCAAATTCAACCTATCAAAGCCAAGCGAACCAGAATCAACAACAAAGTTCTAATCCAAATGTATATAAATGCAACATCGTAGTGAATTTGAACAATGTTGTTTCAGAACAAGTTGCAAAACAACATATGTCACTACTCGCTACCATATTAGAATCTTATGAATGTCTTGTTGCCGGTAAGATCGGAAACCCTGAGATGACCGTAATAGATTATGACCAGGTAGACGAGGAAGAACTCGAACTAATGGACATCAAATGGTCCTTAGCTTCGATCATCAAGAGAGTGACAAAGTTCGTTGCACCCACAGGCCGTGACATAGGAAATTCCAGCAACAAATTGGGTTTTGACAAAACTAAAGTCACGTGTTTTAAATGCCGTCAAAAGGGGCATTTTAAAAGAGAGTGTAAGAACATCGAAGCAACCGAAAATCAAAGTCCTTTCAGAGGAGGAAATGAATATTACAAAAAGGCACTTCAATATAAACCATTTCCGAAGAAAACTCAGGTTGAAATCCAAGAAAAGCCTGACAATAGCACCACTGAGAAAGCTATGGTGGCATCCAGTGAAGATAATTGTTTTGATTGGAATTCTTACATTGGGAAAAAGACCGGAGTTGCTTGTATGGCGGAGATAGTTGAAGATAATTATGCAGAGGAAGCAACGGCAGCAGCAGAAGCAGCAGCTATCGAACAAGCTCTTTTGGAACAATACTGGCATCAACAGCAGGAAGAAGAGGAATATATCCATATGTAGAGACAAGGAATTTTATTCTCTAATTCTTGTGACAGTTTTGCAGGTCATTTTGATGGCAGCTCAGAAGAACAAGTGGTTGAGGAGAAAAAGATTGATGAAGTGATCACTGATGTCACTCAAGAAGTGAAAGTCGAAGACCTCAAGGACATGGCAGATAAAGCTTTAATGGCGAATCTAACCAAGGTAGGTCCAGAGGTAAAAATTGTCGAGAAAGAAGTTGTCAAAGTACAAGTTGTTGAGGTTGAGAAACCTTGTACAAAATGTACTAAACCTTGTGTCGAATGTGCCGAAAAATCAAAGATAATCGCTGAAAACAATGTGCATAACGAATTGTTGAAATACGATTATCGCACAATGAAAGAAGCGTATGACAAAATGAAAAATGATTGTGGCAGACTCGACAGAAATAACATCGAACAACATGATAATATAAGCATATTGAGTGGAACAATAATGGATAAACAAAGGGCAATTAACATCTATATAAACACCATTGCTGAAACTAAACAACAACTTCAAGACATGACAATCGAAACTGAAAGAGTTCAATAGTTGTTGAGAAGTTATACCACAAATGCATATGTTACTGATCACATTCTTCCGACAATCTCAACGGAAGAAAAACCTAAAAAGAAAACTAGCAAAGAATATAGCAATGGTCCTCCACCCCTTTGCGAGAAGTACTGTCGCAAAACCGTAGACGGGATGGATAAGGCACTCAACGTTGAGTTACTTTCTGAGAAAAAAGATGAGTTGCCAGAGAATATTGAGATATAATCTATGCTAAATCTGATGATGATAACAACGCTGTGGTTAACAAAGTGGTTGTAAATGTTCTAAGTGATTCTGATGACGGCAGCTTCAAAAGCGCCGACTCGAGTTCAAAGAATTCTAATTCACAGTCTGAAAATGACGATAAGTCATCAGAGGATGGTCTAAGTGATGATCCTAATGTTGTAATGTACAAAATTAAGGATTCGGATAGACTATACTTTGATGATAGCTTTCCGATTCAGAATGTGAAGGAAGAATTGCTTGATAAATTCTTTAAACTCGTGGAAGTCACATCAGAGGAATTGGAAATTAACAAACGAAAATTCTATTCTAAACCTAAAAGAAACAACTACCGAAGGAATGGTGGAGATCATCCGGAAAACCGCAGAGCAGGGTTGGGTCTATAAGAATCAGATGAACCAGTAAAGAAAGTGTCACCATTTCATGAGTATAAAAACAAAAACTTGAATTTTGTATATGGAACAAACATGGTTCATGAAGAGAGTTTGATTGGTAAACAATCAAATGATATGTTTAAAAAGGAGAAAGAAATTCGAGATAAAGCAAAGGTTACATGTGGTGCCAAAACATCAAGTGGGGTAAAACCACCCACTAAAGAACATCCACATGATAATCCGACATGTTTCTAGTGCAATGAAATGGGTCATATCGCACGACAATGTCTGAAATCAAAACCGGCTTATCCTCGAAAAAGAGAATCAAATGTTATAAAACTAAGGTATCCAGAGTTTGAAAAACCAATCAAGATTTTGAAAAGAAATGAATCTTTGCCAGAAGTTAAACCTAAAATAGAAAAGAGGTTTGAGAATTCTACTTTCAAAAAAGGAGAAACTTCTAGGGCAAACAAAAACAAATTTTATATCAAGAAGGCTAATATAAAATCTCAAGCCTGGATTACCAAGAAAAGGTCAACAACATCTGATGTTGTTAAGTCTGAGCTGGTAAAGACTGATAACACGAAAGAATCTAAAACTGAAATCACTAAGTCTGAGCCTGTTAAGTCTAGTGATAGCAACAAAGAATCACAATCTGAAATCATAATTGAAACCACATCTGAAACTGTAAAAAAATGCAAGTGGTAGCAAGTCAAAAGATAAAAAAGACGGTAAAGTTTTCAAAAACAAACATCATAGAAATTCAGATGATTATGCTGATGAATGTGAATTTGATTTTGATGATGGTTATCCAATTCAACCCAATACTAAAAAGGCTTGGATCTCGCTTTTTAAATAGATTGTTGAAATGTGCAGGGACTCCAGAGATCCGTACTTTCAAAGTAGATTTTGGATAGTGGAGTGTCCAGGCATATGACGGGAATGAAGGTGTTGCTATTCGACATTAAAGCTATCAATGGTGGATATGTTGGATTTGCAGGAAATCAAGGTGGAAGGATAGTCGTCGAGGGAAAACTCTCCAATGGCGTAGTTTCATTTGATCGCGTGAGCTATATTGTAGAACTTGAGAACAACCTTGTGAGTCTATCGCAGATTTGTGTCAAGAAATTCACAGTTCATTTCAACGACAAAGAGTGTATTATCTTGAAGCCGAGATTCAAAATACCAAATGAGTGGATTCTGATGCGAGCACCTTGATAGAATGATTTATATGTTCTTGATATGGGTGTCGCTACCACTTCATCAAAATCAGAACAATGTTTTGTGTCAAAGGCTACTGAAAAAGATTCTATTCTTTGGCATCGTAAGATGGGGCATATTCATTTGCGAAAAATGAATTTCATGGTTCATAATGATCTTGTAGAAGGCGTAAATATTCGAAGTTTTCAGATGTCTGATCAATGCTTGGAATGCAAAAAGGGAAAGCAGATCAAGAAATCTCATCCAAAGAAAATTCTAAACTCAATCAAGTTGCCTTTAGAACGTCTCCTCATGGACTTATTTGGTCCCGTAAATGTTCGAACCATTTCAGGAGACTTATATTGCTTGGTCGTGACAGATGATTATTGGAGATATTCGTGGGTATTCTTTCAAGAATTAAAAGACGAAACGTTCAAGAACTTGGTTATTCTATTCAAGAAACTCGAGAACCTTTATCATCTGCCGGTCAGACGCATTAGAAGTGACAACGACACAGAGTTTAAGAATAACAAAATGAAGGAATTCTGCAACGCAAAAAGGATTCTGCACGTGTTTAGTGCTCCTTATACTCCACAGCGAAACATAGTAGCTGAACAGAAAAACAGAACTTTGATTGAAACTGCGAGAACCATGCTTGCAGATTCTAAACTTCCTATCAGCTTCTGGAGTCAAGCGGTTGCTACGGCTTGCTACACGCTAAACAGGGTTCTCACTGTCAAACCAACAAAGACAACATGTTTTGAGATGATAAACCGACGGAAGCCAAATTTGAAGTTCTTAGAACCATTCGGCGCACCATGTACCGTAATAGACCAACATGGAAAATTCAGAGCTAAATCTCTTGAAGGTTTCTTTGTCGGATATGCGAGTCCGTTGAGAAGAGTATATATTCCTTCATTGAAAAAGATTATTGAAGCACGGCACGTGGATTGTTTCAATTACACGGATCCTATTCAAAGGAAAGGTGACGCGTAGCTGTTTGACTCTCAAGACCTTTGGAAGTCATTTGACTTGCCTGAAGAACCGACTGACGAAGAAGTTGCAGCGTTATACTACCTTCACCAGTCAGCGAATCAAGAACAAATTGTTTGACCAATTGTGGTTAATCAACCCACGTTGGATCCATCTTCTGCTGGCGCAAGTTCAAGCAATAGTGGTGTTACGGCTGAAAATGTTTCTGAAACATTAACAACACCTGCTACTCCTCCAACAAATGCCTCTTCTAAACCAGTGAATACAAAAACGGAGCCCAATATGCCTCAGAATCAAAATTCTTACTCAGATGAAGCACCAACATTTGATGCTGATGGGGAATCATCTTCTTCAGATGAAGAAGTAGAGCAGATAACAAGCCTTCTTAATCAATCTACAGTCCCGAACAACTGAAATGATGCTTCGTCAAGCTCTCCAAACGTTGAATTAATCGTTGATCTCAACATCACGAATCAGCAAAATTCAGTAGATGTTCCAAGTGAAGAATTGCCGCGATCATATTCCTATCATCAGTCAACAAATATAATCGAAGAACTTCAAACTGGTGTTAGAACTCGAGGGCAAATTAATGAAGCACTCAGTTGTTTCTACACACACGTTGCTACAACCCAGAACTATTGCTTCTATTCATGTTTCATTTCTCAGATTGAACCAAAGACAGTTAATGAAGCTTTAGCCTATGAAAATTGGGTACAAGCAATGCAAGAAGAATTATTGCAGTTTGAGAAGTTGGGTGTGTGGAAGCTTGAAGACCTACCAGAAAATCAGAAAGCAATTGATACAAAATGGGTCTTTAAGTGTAAACGTGATGATAGAGGGGTTATTGTTCGTAACAAAGCTAGGCTTGTTGTCAAAGGATTTCACCAGCAGGAAGGGATAGACTACACGGAAGTCTATGCACCAGTAGCTCGATTGGAATCTATTCGAATATTTCTAGCTTTTGCATCATGGAAAGGATTTAAGGTCTGTCAATTGGATGTTAAATCGGCTTTTCTGTACGGCAAATTACGCGAGAAGGTGTACGTTGGACAACCACCAGGGTTTTTCGATCCACTCAACAAGAAGAAAGCATACCTACTGGATAAAGCTCTTTATGTTCTACACCAAGCCCCGAGAGCTTGGTACGAGACGTTATCGCAACATCTCGTCAGAAACGGCTCTATCAGAGGAACTGTGGATAGTACTCTTTTCACCAGAGAAGTTGATGGCCATCTGATTATAGTTCAAATTTACGTTACGACATCATCTTTGGATCTACAAACGATAGTCTCTGCAAGGAGTTTGAGGGATCATGAAAAGAAATTCGAAATGTCCTCGATGGGAGAAATGAAGTTCTTTCTTGGTTTGCAGGTAGATCAGCTTCTGGATGGTATTTTCATTCATCAGACTAAGTATGTTCACGATATCTTGAAGAAGTTTGGAATGGAAAGCTTGAAGCCTCTATCTACGCCTCTTGCTCTAAATCACGGCATTTGTGTTGACGAGACTGGAGCCAAAGTTGACGAGACGTTATACAGATCGATGATTGGATCGCTGATGTATCTGACGGCATCGCACCCAGATATTATGTATCCAACCTGCCTATGCGCCAGATGTTAGTCAAGCCTGAGGATCTTACACATGCAGATCGTGAAGCGTATCTTCAGATACCTAAAAGTATACCCAAGCACCGGCTTGTGGTACCCGAAGAACGACAATTTCGACCTCACAGGCTATTCTTAATCTGATTTTGGTGTAGATAAGTTGAACTCAAAATCAACTACAGCGGGATGCCAGTTCTTCAGAACAAGAATCGTAACCTAGCAGTGTAAGAAACAAACTACGACCGCTCTCTCTACCTGTAGAAGGCGTAAATATTCGAAGTTTTCAGATGTCTGATCATTGCTTGGAATGCAAAATGGGAAAGCAGATCAAGAAATCTCATCTAAAGAAAATTCTAAACTCAATCAAGTTGCCTTTAGAACGTCTCCTCATGGACTTATTTGGTCCTGTAAATGTTCGAACCATTTCAGGAGACTTATATTGCTTGGTCGTGATAGATGAGTATGGAGATATTCGTGGGTATTCTTTCAAGAATCAAAAGACGAAACATTCGAGAACTTGGTTATTCTATTCAAGAAACTCGAGAACCTTTATCATCTGCCGGTCAGACGCATTAGAAGTGACAACGACACAGAGTTTAAGAATAACAAAATGAAGGAATTCTGCAACGCAAAAAGTATTATGCACGTGTTTAGTGCTCCTTATACTCCACAGCAAAACAGAGTAGCTGAACGGAAAAACAGAACTTTGATTGAAACTGCGAGAACCATGCTTGCAGATTCTAAACTTCCTATCAGCTTCTGGAGTGAAGCGGTTGCTGCGGCTTGCTACACGCTAAACAGGGTTCTCACTGTCAAACCAACAAAGAAAACATATTTTGAGATGATAAACCGACGGAAGCCAAATTTGAAGTTCTTAGAACCATTCGGTGCACCATGTACCGTAATAGATCAACATGGCAAATTTAGAGCTAAATCTCTTGAAGGTTTCTTTGTCGGATATGCGAGTCCGTTGAGAATAGTATATTCCTTCATTGAAAAAGATTATTGAAGCACGGCACGTGGATTGTTTCAATTACACGGATCTTATTCAAAGGAAAGGTGACGCGTGGCTGTTTGACTCTCAAGACCTTTGGAAGTCATCTGACTTGCCTGAAGAACCGACTGACGAAGAAGTTGCAGCGTTATACTACCTTCACCAGTCAGCGAATCAAGAACAAATTGTTCGACCAATTGTGGTTAATCAACCCACGTTGGATCCATCTTCTTTGGTGCAACTTCAAGCAATAGTGGTGTTACAGCTGAAAATGTTTCTGAAACATTATCAACACCTGCTACTCCTCCAACAAATGCCTCTTCTGAACCAGTGAATAAAAAAACGGAGCCCAATATGCCTCAGAATCAAAATTCTTACTCAGATGAAGCACCAACATTTGATGCTGATGGGGAATCATCTTCTTCAGATGAAGAAGTAGAGTAGATAACAAGCCTTCTTAATCAATCTGCAGTCCTGAACAGCTGGAATGAAGCTTCGTCAAGCTCTCCAAACGTTGAATTGATCGTTGATCTCAACATCACGAATCAGCAAAATTTAGTAGATGTTCCATGTAAAGAATTTCCGCGATCATATTCCTATCATCCGTCAACAAATATAATCGGAGAACTTCAAACTGGTGTTAGAACTCGAGGGCAAATTAATGAAGCACTCAGTTGTTTCTACACACACGTTGCTACAATCCAGAACTATTGCTTCTATTCATGTTTCATTTCTCAGATTGAACCAAAGACAGTTAATGAAGCTTTAGCCGATGAAAATTGGGTACAAGCAATGCAAGAAGAATTATTGCAGTTTGAGAAGTTGGATATGTGGATGCTTGAAGACCGACAGAAAATCAGAAAGCAATTGATACAAAATGGGTCTTTAAGTGTAAACGTGATGATAGAGGGGTTATTGTTCGTAACAAAGCTAGGCTTGTTGTCAAGGGATTTCATCAGCAGCAAGGGATAGACTACACGGAAGTCTATGCACCAATAGCTCAATTGGAATCTATTCTAATATTTCTAGCTTTTGCATCATGGAAAGGATTTAAGGTCTATCAATTGGATGTTAAATCGGCTTTTCTGTACGGAAAATTACGCGAGAAGGTGTACGTTGGACAACCACCATGGTTTGTCAATCCACTCAACAAGAAGAAAGCATACCTACTGGATAAAGCTCTTTATGGTCTACACCAAGCCCCGAGAGCTTGGTACGAGATGTTATCGCAACATCTCGTCGGAAACGGCTCTATCAGAGGAACTGTGGATAGTACTCTTTTCACCAGAGAAGTTGATGGCCATCTGATTATAGTTGAAATTTACGTTGACGACATCATATTTGGATCTACAAACGATAGTCTCTCCAAGGAGTTTGAGGGAATCATGAAAAAGAAATTCGAAATGTCCTCGATGGGAGAAATGAAGTTCTTTCTTGGTTTGCAGGTAGATCAGCTTCCGGATGGTATTTTCATTCATCAGACTAAGTATGTTAACGACATCTTGAAGAAGTTTGGAATGGAAAGCTTGAAGCCTCTATCTACGCCTCTTGCTCTAAATCACGGCATTTGCGTTGACGAGACTGGAGCCAAAGTTGATGAGACGTTATACAGATCGATGATTGGATCTCTGATGTATCTAACGGTATCGCGTCCAGATATTATGTATCCAACCTGCCTATGCGCCAGATATTATTCAAGCCCGACGATCTTACACATGAAGATCGTGAAGTGTATCTTAAGATACCTAAAAGGATGCCCAAGCACCGGCTTGTGGTACCCGAACAAAGACAATTTCGACCTCACAAGCTTTTCTTATTCTGATTTTGGTGTAGATAAGTTGAACTCAAAATCAACTACAGCGGGATGCCAGTTCTTCAGAACAAGATTCGTAACCTGGCAGTGTAAGAAACAAGAATTCGTTATCATTTATTCATGATTGCTACGAAAAGAAATTGGTACAAATAGAAAATTAATAGTTCTAGGTGTTATTTGACAAAATTGAACTCAAAATCATAATCTACACATAAAATCGACCGTATAACATGTGTTGATTGAAGTGAAACGGATGTTTAACTGTTTTGAACAAGTTGGTTTTTTGGAGAAGACGACAAGTTCGGCCGAACTTGTTGTCAAGTTCGACCGGACTTGTATAAAAATATGAGTAAATGAAATCTTAATATCTTCAACCGAACTTGATAATTTGTATTTGAAAGATTTAAATGGATGTTCGACCGAACTTGCATCAAAAGAACTTATCAAACTAGTGCAAACATGTTCGACCGAACTTGGATCTTGAAAAACTAAATGTTGTTAATATAAGCTCGCCCGAACTTATCATTCAATGTTGAACATGTGTTTAAATACATGTTCGGGCGAGCTTAGACAGAATGTTGAACACATATATCAAGTTCGCCCGAACTTGATATAAATGTTAGAAAATTTTGTGAAAATTTTCTTGACATGCTAATTGTTTTGCGTCATTTTTCAGGCACATGTACCAGCGCGTGTAATCTCTGTTGAGTTCTCAAAACTCACAATACGTGCATTATGCTTGACAAATCTATATGTCCGTCACTGAAGGAGTACGACAGTATATTGAAGTTTCTCGAGGAAAGCCATATTCGCCGAGCTATTACAGAGTGCACAATATCATATCGATCACACATTGTTCACTTTCGGATGAACGCAAGCCTTAGTGCTGATGAGAAGACAATCACTTCAATAGTACAAGTTAGAAATGAAGTTAAACCAATTTCTGTGACTGAAGACGATATTCGACGGATTCTGGAATTCGAAGATAATGAAGACGATCCGATTCATTTAGACGAGAAGATGGTGCGTGGTTGTTTCTTCCGTATGGGTTATAAGGGGGCGTGAACAACCAAAACTGAAGAAATGGGAAGTGTCAAACCCCTACAAGCTTTTGATGCATGCTCTAATTCACACATTCAGCCATCGGAAAACTGGTTTAGATGATGTTCAATACTATTTAGCTTGCATGGAAACAGCACTGATTCTGAAGAAGCCGTTCAATGTTTCGAAGTTAGTTTTCACTCACATGTCGAAGAACATGGAAGATTCAAGGCTATGCCTATATCCGAGATTTTTTCAGATGTTGATTGACGAGAAGTATGCCAACATTGCACGAGATCTGAACGATGTTTTGTATCTAATTCATCTAGATGAAACAACGGTAAAGAAGCTAGTCAAGTTCCAGAAGCAAGCTTCAGCTCCTGTTGCAAAACCATTGTTTGGAGCGATAAAAGATTCAAATTATATTTCGCCACCTGATAACAAGTGGAGAAAGGATGGTAGCAATGACGAAAAAGAGCTTAAAGCTGAGCAAGAATGGTTTAAGGAATTCAAACCAAAGGCAAGAAGCGAATGGTTTTTAAAGGCATAAGCTGATAAGCCTAAAAAGAAACGTGCTGCAAAGAAAGTCGAAACTATGCTTGTCGACGAGGATGAACCTGAAAACGTTGAAGCAGTTGCTGGATCAAGCACTGCAATTGTTATTGAGAGTCAAGAAACTGTGAAAACGACTCAAGATGATGTTATTTCTGCTACTTCTGAGAATGAAGATTCTGATAAAGAAATTCCTGCTAAAGAGCTAGAAAAGACTGAGGCATAGATTAGAGCAGAAAAGGAAAGAGAGTTGGATGCAGATTTTGATCCTAACACTGAAAAAGAGTCTGACGAGGAGAGACCGAAGAAAAAGTCTAAGCGTACAAAGTCTCCAGCAATTGAAATCTCTAAGAAGACTACAGGGTCACCTAAGACCAAAGGAAAAAGAAAAGCAAA
The DNA here is from genome assembly GCA_947069175.1 of Scalesia atractyloides. Taxonomy (NCBI): domain Eukaryota; kingdom Viridiplantae; phylum Streptophyta; class Magnoliopsida; order Asterales; family Asteraceae; genus Scalesia; species Scalesia atractyloides. The sequence continues at coordinate 37,150,238 of CAMTDV010000018.1, read as the reverse complement.
GAAAGCTCAGAAAGCTGTAAGTAAGAGGTACAAAAGCAAGTCGAAAAGCACAGAAGCCCCACAAGAACCTTCTAGTGCTTAGGAGAAAGGAGTTACACAAGAACCTCCTCCACAAGAATCTCCTGTTATTGTTCATGCTGAAACTGAAAGGCCAGGAGTTACACAAGAACCTCATGTGTCTATTTTTGTTGAAGTTCCTGTCATCCAATCACCTATTGCTCCAACGACTTCTGTTCCTGAAAGTTCTACTCCTAAGAAGTCAACACCGAAAGCTGCAACACCTAAAGATTCAACACCAACGACACCAAGGGGAAATCTGTTTGGTGATATGCCACATGGTCCAATCAGTCTCGAAGACTTGGATGAGTTTTTCCCAGAATCTAATTTTGATATGCTAGAGAAGCGCGTGAAGGCATTAGAAGAGAAAGTTGCATAGAATGAGAGTGAAAAGGATGAGCTTGCTAAGAAGGTAAATCAAAGCGAGGTTGAAAAAGAATTACTTGATGATAAAGTGAAGGTGTTAGAGAATGAAAGGGAGTATTTTAAAGCACTAATTGAAAGTTTGCAAGACGCGAAGGAGAAATTGCAGACTGAGATTGCAGATCTAAAGACAATTCAAGCATTGAACGATCGAACATTCAACAGGTTGCAGAAAGTGTTAGCAAAATTTCATTGCTGAATACAATCGTCTGGATCATCAGGAAGCAAAAGAGCATGCTGAGAAAGAGTTAGCTGAAAGTGGTAAAGGAAAGCATGTTGAGGGTGAAGCCCCTAAATCTTCTGAGACTGCTGAGAAGTCTTCTGATGTTCCTGAGAAACCAGTTGAAGATATTTCAAAAGCTTCTGAGTCTGATATCCAAAAGGTTGACGAATCTGTCAAGCCTTCTGATTCTATTATTGTTTCTGAAGAAAAAGGCAATGAAGAAGCTGAAAAAGAGAATAAAGAGGATGAAGAGGAAGAAGGTTATGAGGATTGGAATGTTGGTGATGATGACGATGATTACGATCAAGGTGGTGATGATTTTGATCAGGGAGGTACAGGTTTAAAGATCACTGAAGCCAATGTATCTGATGAGTTTGATTTTTCTGATGTTATGGATGGAAGATAAAAGTCAGGGGAGTCAGGGAAGACAAGGCCTTCAGATGATATTGATTTGTAAGATATTGAGGTTTTGCAAACCCTGTGACTGCAATACCTACGAAGCCTTTAATGCTAATGTTGGAACACAATGTGGAAGAAGGTGAGTTTATACATAACTACACGAAAGAAGATTTGGCGAGACTAGTTGAAGTTGAAGCTGAGAATTTAGAGTTGATTTTGAGGAAGTTATGAATGTTAATACATTTGAACCAAAAGAGTATCAGTATGAAAGAAGGTTTGAAGCTGATGAGTACAATCGAGTGATAGTTGAAAATTGGTCCTCAGATGATGAACCGGATCAGAAAGCTAAGTACGTCGGTCAAAATTCAGAAAGTTTTCCTACATTTGAAGAGATGTACAAACAACTTGATGAAGATATGATTAAAGATAAGATTGCTGAAGCGTTACGAGAAGGAAAGATTCCTAAGCCGATGACCAAAGAAGAGAGCTGAAGCGAAAAAGTCCAGGTTCAGGGAGATGCAACGTGAACGTAAGTTTCGACGTCCACTAGTATTCTTCACCAGAGATAAAAATGTTTCTTTGGGAGATATACTGAGTTGGGGATGGTTTAAATAGCTCAACGTATATGCAATCAAAAGGGAATTTGGAGTGCAATACTTCAAATATCTTGCTGATTTCAAAACATTGCCGTACTGGGATATTGAAGAGTTGGTACAAACAGTGAATGTTACTTATCATATGAAGACAATAGATCAGTTGTTGTGGAAGATGATTAAGTATGAAGCTGTTAAAGGTTGGAATTACTGAAAGCCGTTTATTCCAAGACGAAGGGTTAAGATCAATAAGGTTACAGGGGAAAAGGACATAACGTTAATTATGAAACGTCCTAGAGCCAAGAGGAATATGCCACTTATGCCGATCGAACATAACTTCTATCCTTTATTCAAGTGGTGGCAGATAGATCCAGCTACTTGCGAAGCAGTGATTGTGTTAAAATTTGAAGATCACCTGGATATTGCTAAGGAACGAGTTGAAGTGATGGGTCATCAGGGTATGAGAGGTTTGTGGAGGACGATAAGGATTCTAGATCCTATGTGGTTGGTTAACTGCTCGAGAGATGATATAAAATGCCTTTTCTACAGCAAGATTGTTTTTGAAGAAAGAGAAAAGGTACAGGCGATGCAGTATCAGAAAGTTGTTAACGTTTGCTATGCACGCAAAGTCAATTCTGGAAAGATGTGGCAAACGAGCTGAAGGGTTCTAGAGAGAGTTGAGTTTCTAAAAGAAGAAACCAGAAATGAGGTGATTAAAGAAAGAATGGAAAAAGCAGTGAGGCAAAGTTTGCTAAGAATGGCTAACTTTAAAAGACCACCTCCTACAGACCAGACACTGGATCCGAAACAAGAACGACGAAGAAAGCCGTTTAAGAACTTCTTCGGACGGGTACGTTAATGTTTATATGAAGACAGAGTTTTGAAGACTGATAAAAGACGAAGACGATATCCAAGGGGGAGTCTGTCGGTGCATAATATCTATGTCTTAGTCTTATATCGAGTCTGTATAGTATAGAGCTGAATAGACTAGGTGAATGAAGTTTTTATGAACAATGTAAGCATGTTCGCCAATGACTATCATGTATAGCCAAGTTCGGCCGAACTTACTAAGGCAAGTTTGGGCGAACTTAGGTGTCTCCTAGGGCGAACTTGCATCTCTATAAATACCTAGCTAGCCTACTTCGTTTGTAACTTTGGCATTTAAGAGGCGAAGCTCTGTCAGTTTGTAACCAGAATGTTTGAACTATAAAACTGACGATTAACTGATTAAATCTTGTCTATTGGTAAACACGACGTAATATTTCTGCTATTATGGACGTTAGATATCAAATTTAGGTTCCTAAGCATCGTGGATCGGTCCTACAGTTACATTTGTATACATTCGGATCAGAATTCGTTTGTTGATTCTGATTTGCTTGACTTTGATATGATGAATTTGAACCAGTGCTAGAAAACGAAGAACTCTGTGGACTTTGATCATATTGAGGATATGATTGATTCTGATTCTGTGGCCAAGAAGTTATATTTGCATTGAATGCTGTTTGAATCTTTGGGGTTTAAATGTTGTCTTGAACTCCTTTCTTGTAATACAGACCAACATCTTGAACAATGTTAGCATTCTTTGACTATGCAATCTTTAGAAGTTTCATTTCATGACCTTCAAGTTTGTCGATGAATGTTGCAACTTGAAGAATTCCCAATTCGGACTTTCTTTCAATACCATGAGATATGTAGTCCATTCTCCGTCCGGTAACGCATCTGCAAGCTTATCGATGTACTCCGGTTCTGTCTTCTCGAGACCGTGTCTCCTCATTTGAACCTTCAGATGACAAAAACGTTCAATCATCTGTTTCATTGTTTCGCCCTTCAGCATGGTAAAAATATCAAGTTCCGTCATAATAAGAGCTTTTTTTACTCTTGATCATCTCTGTGCTTCCTTGGTATTTCTTTTGCAGTGATAACCATAATTATGTCGCAGTCGTGTACTCGGGTAACAAGATCACAATGTCTTCTTTAACGGACTGTTGCATAAGACTGATCATCTTTTTCTCAGCAATGTACTAATCTTTTTGTATTGTGGAGTACTTGTACTTCTCCAAAACTTGCTGATTTTCGTCAAACGGAACGACATAACCTCTTTCAATAGCCACCCAGCTTTAGAAATGCATGACCTGAACCCAATAACTGAACTTCTCCTTCCATCCTTCGTACTCGTCCATACTCATTAACTTCGGGGGTTTGACAGACGTGCCCATTTCGTTGTCAATGTTGACTTGTTGTATCACATTAGCATTGGATGTACCCACTCCTGACATAAACGCTCTCTGAAGATCATTCATCACGAATATCGACACACGTACACTGAAAACACGTTCAAACTTTGAAAATGATTAGAACAACTACAAGTTCGGTCGAACTTGCAGAGATGAATGAAGAATTACAGATTTATACACAAGTTCGGTCGAACTTATGTAATATTGATTTGAAAATTTTCCCTGATGCAACTTCGAGCGAACTTACAAAAATTTTCAAGAAGAAACTTGCAAGTCCGGGCGAACTTAGCTTACCTTTCCTCATTTTTATCAAGTTCGAGCGAACTTGATAAAATTTCAATGAAAACTTATTAAGTTCAAGCGAACATAACACAATTTCTCTCAAAAACCTTTCAAGTTTGAGCGAACTTGATAGAAAATCACTCAGAAATTTAGTTTCTAAGTGAAGTTCGGCCGAACTTGGGTTACAAGTTCGATCATAGTGAGTTTTGAAAACATGGTTTTTGCAACAATTTGACACCAATTCGTTTGATTTTAGTCTCCAAACTCTCATGGGTTTATCTATGATGTATTTATTCAAGTTTGGACATAATTTGCCCGTAAATTATTCATTTTAGTGTAAAAGTTAAGAAAAATAGAAGAATGGAGTAGAATTAGAGATGTTCTTGTCTTGATATCAATCAAATCAGGCTATTCTAGCTCTGATACCACTTGTAGGACCGATCCTGATAGCATAGGAACCTAGATTTGATATCTAATGTCCATAATAGCGGAAATATTACGACATGATTACCAAGTAACAAGAATTAATCAGTTAAATGTCAATTTCATTGATAAACTTCAAATCTCCAGTTTGACAGAGCTTCGCTACTCAGAGCACCAAAGTTACAAATGACAAGATCAAGCTAGATATTTATAGAGGTGTAAGTTCGCTGGTGGAGGCATGAGTTCGGGCGAACTTGACATAGTCAAGTTCTGCCAAACTTGACATCACATAAACATTACCAGCGAACTTGACCTCCAAACACATAAATACTTGATTTCGCTAGCCTATTCACATCTAATCTATACAGACTCGATATAAGACTAAGACATAGACATGCTGCACCAACAATAAGTTGTTTAGCCCATTGTTATAGAATTCAATAAACAACTAATAAGTTAAGTATGCTTAAAAAACATCCTATAAAGAAATCATATCATGTCTTTAAAAAAGAAGTTTAAGAGGATACCAAAATTTGATTTGGATTATGAGACATTTCGTTTGACTTTCAACCCATTTGACCCGATTTACTTTTACTATTTCTTTAGTTTTAAATCTAAAAACTGTTGATAAATTTGCCTAAAACTCCACATAAATAGGAGTTGATTCTAGAAGTTAGAAAGGAGTACAAAAATATAGAAATTTGGCCTTTACATTTCAAACCCGAAAAATTTGACTTTTTCGTCAAAGCAACGCCCTTGGTTTAGAGATATGACCTCCTTGATTCGAAGGATACCCGGACTCTAATATGATAGTTTTAAAATCACAACCAATAAGAAGAGGAACCTACAAACACCGGAAAGCTTTACTGTACAAAGTACAAAACTTGTGCGTTTAACATAAACATAATAAAGTGACAATGTGTTATACTTTTGAAATAACCCATATGCTGAAAGGAACAGTTTCTTCATCTATTGCCATCCCTTCATTTCTAGTATCAAGCATGTCTGGATCTGTGAGTACAAAAGTCTGAATGTGGTCTTATTTTCTTAATGTATAAAAAGGTTTAAAAAATATTATTTACAAAACTCAGAGAAGAACAAACAAACCATTCGAACAATCAATCAGGTCTCACATTTGTTGTTATATACATATTAACATTAATAGAAATAGAAACTTTGTCACGATTCTAGTAAATCTAACAACTTACATATATATGCAAAATGGCGTTCATAATCCCATTTACACCTTATAATATAACTTCTCCAGTGGAGTTTGGATCCAGAAATGGCACCGCATAGTGTTGCATCTCAGTTTCCCTAATTCCTCCTCAAATCCCTATGAAGGAACCACAAATTGTTTGACCAACAATTAGATCTTTAAAGTGTTTAAAAAATGAAAATTATATAATAGTCTTTTTAATATAGTTAAGTTATATCACCTTTTCATATTTGATATTACTTGTGGCAAACGTGAACACTTTAGTTACCATTACCATATGGATATGAAAAAACAAATTTGCTCACCAAGTACAAAAAACAATGGCATGAAAACATGGTAGTCCAGTCAATTGCCACCCTTTGCAGCTATAACCCATTGGCTAACGTCAACCATCTCAACATATTTGCCATGAACCTCACATACACTCTACGATAGAAACACAAGTGTGATTACACCTTTGAAGCTTCAATTTTAAGTTTTTCTTCCATTGATAGTGTCAAAGTTGTAGTCCATTTGTTTGAGTCAACCCTGACGTAATATTTTGGAAAAGGTAATGTGTTGGAGAAGCAGTTATCGGCAAAACCTAACTTAAAAAAGTAAATTATCAACCATAATGACATACAATCTCTAATAAAACCAAATGAAAACAAATAAATACCTTGAAGAAGTCAGGTTGAGGGTAAATATTGCTCCTAAAACCAAGCGAAATTGATCACTAAACACGATGTCCAGTAAAATACTTCTCTAACATCACCTCTCTAAAATTGTGATTCAAATTTTCAATTCACAATCAATAAATGCACATGCATCTATCTTTGAACTTCAATTTGGTTAGTGAAAAGATGTTACACCCGACCCGCAACAGAGTAGGTGAGTGGGGCATGATTAATTGTTCACAACTTATGACAAGATTTTTAAAGGTTTAATATTATTAATAATTAATTTAGCGCTGTCTCATTTCACATAAACCAATAATCCTTTACAACAACACAACATGGAATAATCTGTGTAACGCCTTGCTTTTTCCATACTTTCTATTTATAGCTAGCTCGTATTGTATTTCTATTTTCGGAAAGCATTGTCTAAAAAAAATAAAAAATAAAAAAATTCAATTGTCGTTGTAATCGTTGTATTCTGAGACTTGGATCATAAAGAAAACTCGTATTTTCTTCATCTATTTCTTATCCATAACCATGTTATACTTATACTTATGCATACACTTGGAACATATTCAATGATATCCGTAATCGTATGGCAAACTTGCAAACGTGATGATTATACTTATTCAAGACTTAAACGTGAAATTCTTGCTCAATCGTATTCATTTTATACATACATATACTTTGTGGCATGTTACTTATACTTATAATACCATGTGTTAAAATAAAAAGTCACAAAAATGCACCAAGACCCGTCACCCTTGAACAAATCAACAAGAAACAAGTTTTCCACCCGGGCGAGGTCCTTATGGACCACAAGGGAAAGCCCTTACGGTCCGTAAGAGGACCTGGGCGGGCAGAAAACTTGTTGGCTCACGATTTATGCGCGGATCCCACCAAAACTCATCTCCCCAATCACTCTAAACCACATTTAAACACTCCCAACAAACCCTAAACTCATCCCTATAAATACCAACACTCCTCTAAGCATTTTCCCCCTTTCACAACCTTCTAATACTTCCTAAATCACTTCTAAATCACTCTCAAATTGTTGCAACATCAGAATTTCGGGCAGATGCATACACTCTTACAAAATGAGCATAACTTGCTCAATTCTTGTTCATTTTACTTGATTCTTTTTCCTACATACTTGGATTAACCTTAGGTTTGAGTCCAAGGATTCTCCATGGAGAATCCAGACCTGGATATTCACCTATAAGGCTCCAAAGTTTTTGTTTTGCTCAAATCTTATTAAAACTTATGATTTACTTACAACAAACTTGTGTTCATGTTCTTCTAATCAAACTTATGATTAGTAAAGCCTAACCAAGCTTGTTAACATGAACTAAGGGTTGTTTTAACACCTTAAACTTTATATTTTTGAAGAGCTTTAAGCTCACAAGTGATGCAAGTTCATGAACTTGTTCATGTGTGTCCACCTTAGTTAGCTTGGGCTATCCTAACTTTGAGACCACACATCACTTGATGATTTTCATCATTATTCCAAGTTAGTTTGCTAGATTGAAATTGTCACAACCTCGTCTAGCCTTTGATGCGTGTCAAAGTGTGCTCATCGGGTTGTATTTCACTTGGCTACTTGGTATCATGGTGACACACTTTACATTCTTGTCATTTACATTCTTCTTCATATTATTGTTCAAAGACCCTCCTTGTTACCTACGGTAACTTGTGTAGTGGTGAACATCATACGAGGTTTCAAAGTGGATGGTTAATCCTCCCACCTCCTACTTGACTTACATGACACTAAGAGGTACCAAAGTGGATGGTTCATCCTCCCACCTCCTACATGATTATATAACTATATAAGTATCTATGGACCATAATATAAATCCTTAAAACCGAACCCTTGATGATGATTAAGTAGACACGTATCAAGTTAATATGTTTATAACTAATGTGTATAGTTCCTTGTCACGATTCTAATAGGTCTTGAACCTATGAAATCACATTCAATCCTTATGGATTATTATAGTCTCAAAGACAAGTGCTAATACCTTAGTGACTATTTTCGTATAATATACTTTGTCGTACTTTGAATCTCCATTCTGAATGTTACATCATCATCCTGAATCCTTATACGCCTTTGTCTTCCTCTTGTAGGATAACTCGGCGTTCATCCCATCAAAATAACTACCTTCACGGAATTGTCAATTTAGAGGACTTAGCAAAACCGTGAGTAAACTCGACCCACTTTTCATTTATAACACTTTTGGGGTAACATGTTTTCCATACAAAAATCACAACACATAAACTTTATGAAATGCAAAAACAATCCTATATCCATGAATACTTGAATTGTTTACTTGATGCTTGTATCTTGGACATTCTTTATGCAATACCTTAGTCATTAACTATTTTAGACTTCTTTTGACATGTATAGCGCTATAGGAAGTAACACATCCCCCTCCTCATGAAATCTAGTGGCCATTTTAAAATATCATGTTTGCGTTAAGGGTTTGACTAATAGTATTGCATGCCTTGTACATGCTCTTGTAAAATCATAGTTGCCATGAGGATTTGTTTAAACTTTATTCGTATACGTATGCTATGCTTAAACTTGTGTACTCGCCTTTGCTTTCGCATTGAATTGTTATTTGTTACAGGTTGATGGAGATGTTGCTATGATATCAAAGTAGCAAGGACGATAGATACAGATTTAGACGTTTAGGTTTAATATTGTTGTATCAAATTTTGCCAAGTTAATGTTGTTATTTGGTTTTTCCTTGTATTGTAATGACTTTTGCTATGAAATGAAATTCGGATTAAATTAATTATCATCACATATATTTTTATGAGCAATGAGCAATCTATTTCGTCCCGCCTCAATTTTCCGCCATCAGTTGGGGTGTGACAGATTGGTATCAGAGCCATAACTATAGGGAATTAGGTAGAATTGCCATGTTAGACCTAGTCTATAGTTTAAGTGTCCATTTTTGACCATTCTAGTCTCATGCTTAAAACTTTATTCTTCCTCATTGCTTCTTCCTTATCTTTTGGTCTTGAAATTTACATAATGTCTTTCCTAAGACATTTAAATAATACACTTGAAGACTTGAAGACACTCATGATGCGAACGAGGCGATTTGCACCAAGATAGGTCCAATGACTTACAATTTTTGGTGAAATCCGTCATTCCGCGTATTCGATTTTTCACGAAGTTATACCATCAAGTTAGGAGTGATATCCACATCTTGAGCAATCTATTCCGTCCCACCTTGATGTTTCCGCCATCGGTTGGGGTGTGACAATCTATTTTATTCTCTTAGGCCTCATTCCTATGTGTCATCGTCATCCTCTCTAAACCTATTCACATGTATCATGTGTAAAATTTGTTTTTAGGTCAACATAATTTGGTGAGTAAATCTTATGTTTAACTAAAATTGTTTTTGTTTTACTTGTTTGAAAGTGTTAACATGAAAATCTAGTGGCAACTAAATGATAAAGTACACCTTAAAATAATTAAATCACCCAACAACCAACATGATGATGTGTAAACTGAGGTAAATGTAATAACTGCGATAAACGTAGTGACATTGTCAATTTGAGACTCAAGCCTACCGACGAGCGAATCTATGTGTTGTGGCCATACTAGGCTACCTGGGGAACCTAGTCAGCCTGATGGATCTATGTGAATAATGATTAACGATAATGATCAGTGACAATGCTTAGTAAACAGTCAATGAAAAAACCACTACCACCTAATTACAACATTGAACTTGGCATGTACTTGAGTAATGAAAAACTCGAAATATTGAATAAATGCGTGATGACACATAATCCACCGCAAAACATTTAATTGTAAAAATGGGAATTAGGAAGATCTAATTCACATGTTACGCTTTGTGATTTCCTTGAAATAAGCGCACGATGAACGAGGAACTTCAAATGAAGAAAACTATCATAAAAGATAAAATACAAAGCCTAAACAAAAATACACACAAAACCACAACTAATTATATTGATTAATAATTTTTCTATTATCATTCGAAAGGTATGTCTTGTGTCACCATGGTTTCCTAGATTCCGAGAGATCCGGGTGAGATCGAAGATACATCACCCCGTAGAAGGTTAGAGCCTTCCCGACATTATACCATTGCGAATAGTTTTAAATAGTTAAAATGTAGCCTATCGAACAGATTCAGTTTATTGGATGGATTATGAGTTTGTAGAAGTATTATACAAATTAGATTGCTTAATTTATTATATTATATATATATTTATATTATATAAATATATATAATTCATATCATGTTTAGTTTTATTCTATTGATACACATATATTTTATATGTTATTATATATATATATAATTTATTTAATGAATGTTAATGTTAGTTTTATAAAATAGCAAAAATGCTAAGTAAACATAAATGTACTAAAATCTAAATAATAATAGATTTTAAATAAATAAAAATTAAATTTATGATGATAATAGAAAAGGGACCGAAAAACCAAACAAGGAGGTTGGATATCGAACCCACTACCTCCGGATAAACATCCCTGATCTTCACCACAGGACTGTCGTGCTTCTTGTGACTTTATTGGCTTTACGATTTGATTAAAGCAATTCGCTAATAATACCGTCGTATTTGATAAAAGTAAAATACATTGAAAAACAATGTGTTAGGATATGAGTTTGATTTACTTGTAGTTTTTATTTAAAAAATGGAAATATGATTGAAATTTAAAGTAATTGCGGCGGAATAGAATGGAAAACTTTTACTACAACTAAAGGTCGTTTGTTTTTATCATGATCATGCTTTCAAGTTTGTAAACTTTGCATGTGATTCACAAACTCCCCCTTAGCCTATTGCAACAGTTTAATAGTACAACAAATGGAGGAAGATGATTGGTGTAAAGATCTTTTTAAGAAGACGAAGTTTACTGTTACATCGACACTCCTATTTATACTAACTATCTAACCTCTGAGCATCTTTTGATGACGTCAGGAATGATAGTGACATCTAACAATAAACTAACAAACTCAAAGCAGTGATGCCTAACATCTGATAGTGCAAATGCAATGTTACATTGAATTTAGAACTAATAAACTAAAACTCTGATGACCAAGCTCTGCTTCTTTTCTTCTGTCAGACCTTCGATAATTGGTGTAGCAGACGATGGATAGGTAACATACTTTAGGAAGGCAGAGTTTAGGTAATTAGAGGATCTAAACTCTGATAGAAGGACCAAACCACGGATAGAGTATTTTGGCTTTACATCATATGTTCCTTTGTAAAGGGTTCATCCCAACAATCTCCCCTGGAACAGATAATGCCACAAACTTCTTTTATTCTTGGTCTTTATTCCTCAAAAGTAAATCTCTGATTTGACCATTGAACTGTAATTTCAAAATTCAGAGATTCCTCACATCATCATCCTTTTCTAGTACCAGATCCATAAGTTCTTGGAGGTCTTCTATAGACAGCCCATATGCATCCTCCATTTTCATCTTGGAGCTTTGCCATCATACTTGAGCAAGGTCAATTTGTGGGAGTTTTTGTCAACTTTCCACTTTAGAATTTTTGGGTCTGATGGCTTTCTAGGATGGAATGTTATTGTTGAGGTAGGTAGAATTGATTGACATGCCATCTAATAAAGATCTTCTGCAAGTTTTTGACTGGTTTCATCAGTATGGAAATCAATCATGTTTTGGATTCCTTCCTTTATGTGCCCATACACTCTTTTATCTTCTTCTACCATATCCATTTGCCTTCTTCTTTGATTTAAGGCCAGAATAGATGCAGTAGATGTTTGTGATGAATTTGAAGAGTGTTGAGTCTGTTGAGTTGTATCCTCTGTCGCATACACTGGCTTCTTTGGCAATGATGGATCAGTTTTTCTTCTTTTCTCAAGCCATTTGTATGTTTCAACCACCTTAACCTCTGTCCACCTCATGATTTGGTTCTTTGACCCATAATTTGCAGCAATCAACTCTTCCTTCATTCTTCTTAACTTTAAGTTCTTATCAGGCAATTTCTTGTATTTATTCCAATATGGAGGAGTTGGCTTTTTGGGAGGATCTTTTAACATTTCTTGCACTCTTTGTACTTCTTCTTCCAACTCTCTCACATACCAGTCTTTGAATTGTGCCCTTGTAGCCTTGTATAACTTGGTTTCCATGATGTGATTGATGTAGTCTTCTTTAAGGCTTTTGTCTTCTCTCTCTGACAGTTGTTTGCTCAAGTCTCTTGCATATATCTTCTAAACTTCTGACTTTGCTCAACAGATATTGCAAGTAATTTTGTATTACTTTGTCAGACTTTCTTTCCCTGAGTATCCTTTTTTGTGATATCTTCTGCTTGTTTGACTTTAAGCTTCTTGTATTCTTCTAAGTTTCTTGGTTTGTGATAACCTTTCAGAGATAGAAATTCCTTTTTATCTGGATCTTCTTCTGAAAAGAAGGATTTGATCTTTGGTTTAACAGCTTGTAGCTCCAGTGGGAATTGAGTGGCAAGAGGCACTTTTGTAATTTGATAAGAAGGAAGTTTGACAACTGCTGTGGTGGACACTAGTTTTGATGACACAGGTAAAGGAGAGGGAATGATCTTGTCATCAAGTACAAACATTTGTGGTTCTCCTCCTTTTGAATTGGAGATTTGGAGTTTGTGGTTGTGAAATATTTGTGGATGTGGGTAGAGATATGGTGGAAGTTGGAAATATGATCATAGCAGTGGTTGGATTAACAGTTGTTATAACCTCTATTGTGTCACAGATGTTGACACAACAAGTGTTGTAACATCTATTGTGGTTGGTGTATTAACTGCTTTTGAAGAAAAAGGTGTAAGTGTTTTTGTGGGAATAGAGGATATGGATGGATTAACAACTGTCTTAGAAGGTATGGATGCTGATGTTGATTGCCTTGATTTTCTAACATGCATCTTCTTGGTTGAAGACCCAACATTTTCTTTTTCTTTTTGTAGAGCTATCTTTTTCTAAACCAATGCTCTGCTCTCAACCATTACCCTTTTCTTTGTATTCTCCTTTTCCCTTGCAAAGATATAAGCTGTTTCATCAATCTTTTTAGAACCATATGGTTTAGGGATAACCACTATTGGACGTGCACCTTTGTCATCAAGCTTTAGCACTTCTTTCTTTAAAGGTATCTCCCCCTTTTTGGCATCATCAGAGTTTACCAAGATTACTGTAGGAGGAGGAGTACTAGTGGTTTGAAGGAGATGAGCCTTGATTTCCTTAATATCTGCAGTAGTGTCCATATATCTGGCATCAACCATGTTTCTAACCTCTTGTATTTGATGTGTGTGTTGAAGATCAGCATAATACTTTTGTTGTTGAAACAAATGGTCTAAGGCTTTTTTGAGATCATCAATGGATAGGACAGAGGGTTGGCTCTTTGTAGCTAACATCTACTTCAGTAAATCCTTGATTTCATCAATTGTATTTTAGATCATCACCTAATTTAATAGGATCATCTGAACTCCTACCAAAAGTGGTAGTTATATCTATATCATCATGAACAAGGGTCTCAACCCCTGTTTCAAACATAGATGCCCCTTGATCTTGGAACTGGGGACTTCCCACTGGAACAGAGATTACCTTGGTAGCCTCAGCAGTGGTTGCCTTCAAAAGAGTCTTATATATGTAACCACTTTCCAATTGAAAACTTGGTAGTTTAGCAATTGTAGTGGCTGCTCTTGTTGAACTATCACCAAGGGTTACATGTTACCCAAGGGATGTATCCTCTTCATTTGCCGAGGGGCTAATTCTCATTAATAGGTTGGTGAGAAGAACTGGTTAATGTCTGTTCTAATTCAATTGCATTCAGCAAAGGCAAAATGGCAGGTAGGAGTGATTTTGTTGGTGATGTTTGTGGTGCAGAAAGAGACAATGCCTTGGGAGAGAGGCTTTGGAAGATAGAACCAAGTAGTCCTAGAGCTTCATAATTTGGTGTCCCTATGTTTACAACCTTTTCCTTTTGTGAGGAAGAAGGAGGAGTTTTAAAGCTAGGATGAGATTCTAACATCTGCTGTGAAGAAGTAGCAGCAGTGATTTCAAGTGATTTTTGTGTTATCACTGGGTTAAGCTCTGGGATCTCATCTTCTAGAGGGCCCTTTTTGGGTTTGGTGGGTTTTTTGGAGGTTTTCTTAGGTTTCTTTTTGGAGATTGCTGGTGTGGGTTTCAGGGCGGTGGTTGTAATGCCCTAATTACCAGAATTAATGGGCTTAGTAGCAGGAGGTAGAGATTGAACATTTTGTTCTTGTAAAGCTTGCTCAGCCTCCTCTACTTGTGTTTGGAAACTTTATCTTGATTTGTAATTCTTGTAAAAGTTTCATGAGTTAGGCTGCCTGGTTGACTAACAGCGCCTTGTTTAACATCATTATCAGGCAACTAATTATGAAGATAAACACTCAAGAATCGTGGATGTATCAGAAAAGCTTTCCTTTTTTTAATATTATTAAAATTTGCCACAAGGTCATTGAACAATATCTGAGAAAAGTTAAAATTTGATCCAGTTAAGATGGCATAGCCCATATACTGAATGTTCAATGGTATTTCATTAAAAGCAGTGGTCTTTACTGAGAGACAAGTTAAAAGAGTATGAAAGAAAAATCTAATCTCAGCAAGAAAATTGGGTTTGAAGAATGTGATACCTTTAAGTTGCCCATGTAACCCCTTTCCATAAATTCGGCATGCATATCATTTGTAGAGAAGGACACATGATGTGCCATATCATTCAATTTGTATACTTGGGAAATTGATTGAGGGCTAATTTGCATCAGCGTTTTGCCCACTCTTGATACAATAGCATAAGGAACATCCTTTTGAGAATGAACCTCTGCGTTTGCCCAAACTTGTCGTTGTGCGTCTTGATAAATAAGGGCTTTGACGGTTAACATATGCAAAAAAATTTATTCATTCAAGATTTTTATCATTGAATGATATCTTGTGTTTGAATCGGTAGCATCAAGGATTGCTGTATAGTTGTGAGGAGTTTTGATTATGAGGGTGAATGGAGGTCGTTCTGGTTTGGATTTTGCTTTGGGAGCCATGATTGAAGAGAAAACCGTTTTGAGAATTTTAGATTCAACATGGTAAAGTGAAACCTCTGTTATGGATAAAATAGGGTTTTATAGGGTTTTGAAAAGGTAACGATCACGTGTCATCTGATGCAAACAACTGACGAATAACGTCTGAGCACGTGTAACCTCTGTTTGAAAATGGAAGACAGTTGTTTGGATAAACACTGTTTAAGAACATGGGCAGTGGATGTGAACAGTGTTTTTGAAACTATCAGAGGATACACTTTTGACAGTGGACATACTTTTCTAAACGACCAGTGTTTTGATGCTAACAGTGGTTTGAAACAGACTTTAAGGATTTATTGAAAAAAATCAATCTTAATCTATTTTTAAAGATGAAATTTTGATTTTTCTAAACATTTTTATGCTATTTGCACATGGACACCAGAAACAGTTTTTAATCCATGTTTAGCATTCCAATCCTAGAGATCAAGCTTTCAAAAGTAGATGTATCCAAAGCTTTTGTTAGCACATCTGCTAGCTGATCCTTAGTATGGACATGTTGTAAAGAAATCAAACCTTTTTTTTAGCAATCCCTCATAAAGTGATGTCTGATGTCAATGTGTTTTGTTGTTGAGTGAGACAGGATTTTTGATGATATTTATAGCTGCTTGACTGTCAATTTTGAAAGGAGTCTTTAAAGCAGTGATACCAAAATCCAAAAGTTGATTTTGAAGCCACATGATTTGTCCAGTGCAACTTGCAGCAACAATGTATTCTGCCTCAGCAGTGGATGTGAAAACTGCAACTTGCGTTTTACTCTGCTAAGACACTAGGCAATCACCTAGGAATTGGACACCTCCTGATGTGGACTTCCTTATTGTCTCGCATCCAGCAAAATCACTATCTGAGTAACCTAAAAGCTCAATATTTCCATTAGCAGGATACCAGATACCAAGTGTGGGAGCACTTTTTATGTACCTGAATATCCTTTCGACAGCAATAAGATCAGACTTCCTTTGTAATGACTGGGATCTGGCACAAACACATGTTTCAAACATGATGTCTGGCCTAGAAGCAGTTAGGTACAATAAAGACCCAATCATACTTATATAAAGTGTTTGATCAACCAAGTCATCTTTATCAACAATAGTGACTAGCTTTGCTGTTGCCATGGGTGTGCTACAAGGTTTACAATCATCCATATCAGACTTTTTAAGCAGTTCTTTGACATACTTATTTTGATGGATGAAAGTGCCATTTTGCATTTGTTTGACTTGTAAACCAAGGAAACATTGCAACTCACCCATTGCACTCATTTCAAACTTTGTTGCCATGAGTTTTCTGAACTCTTCACACATGGTAGTGCATGTGGATCCAAAAATGATGTCATCCACATAAATTTGGACAAGCATCAAATCTTTTCCTTTCCCTTTCAAAAACAAGGTTTTATCAATTTTACCTCTTGAAAAACCTATGGACAAGAGAAGAGTTGATAGAGTTTCATATGGCTCTTGGTGCTTGTGACCATACAGTGCTTTGTTTAACCTATACACATGATCAGGATGAAATGCATCTTCAAATCCAGGAGGTTGGCACACATAAACTTCTTCCTTGATCTTTCCATGCAGGAATGCACTTTTGATGTCCATTTGAAACACTTTGATGCTGTGGTTAGCAGCAAAAGCTAAGAATAGTCTGATGGCTTTTAACCTTGCTACTGGAGCAAAATCAATGCCTTATTCCTGTTTGTAGCCTTAAACCACAAGCCTTGCTTCGTTCTTGACAACAATAGCCCTTTCATCTGTTTTGTTCTTGAAGATCGACTTTGTGCCAATTGGACTTACATTCTTAGGCATTGGTACAAGTTCCCAAACTTGTTGTCTTCTAAACTAAAGGAGCTCCTCTTGCATAGCTTCTACCAAACTATTGTCTTTCAGTGCTTCTTGATACTTGACAGGTTGGATCAGTGATAGAAAACCAGCAAAGAGACAAATGTTTTGGGATTGGCTTCTTGTGAGCACTCCCTCATTTATGTTTTCAATGACTTGATCCAATGGATGGCTTTTGAGGAATATCAAATCACTTCATATGGGACAAGTGCATTTTGAGGTGAAGCTTGCAAATATGTATCATCTAAGCTAACCTCTGTTGCTGAATTTGATGGTCCAGCCTCAGATTGGAATGGAGGTGGTGGTATAGGTGGTATAGTAGTGAATGTTTGTTGATTTTTATCCAGATTTGATGGATTTTTATCAACAGTGTTTTGGTTTTGGGAGCAGGCAGAGGATTGAGAATTAACCACAGTTGAACCAGCAATGCCTTCACCATTGTTACTAACATCTGCTCCTCTACTTGAAGGACAGATCTTGAAGTTTGGAAGAATGCAATCATATCCTTGCTCTTGTGGTGATTACTGTGATGTACCTGCAGAGTTAATCTTGACAGACACATCTTCAAATGTAAATTTATCTAGATCACAACAATTCGGCAGGAATTGCTGGGATTTTCAAAGATGAAAGTTCATTGAACTTCACATTCAGAGTTTCTTCAACACACTTGGTCCTAGAGTTAAATGCTCTGTAGGCTTTGGCAGTGGTTGAGTATCCCAGAAAATAATCCCAGTCAACTTTGGCTGCAAACTTGGAGATGGAATCTTTTAAGTTTAAAATAAAACAAGGACAGCCAAAAACTTTGAAATATGAGATCAGAGGTTTGATTTTGTAAAACAGTTCATAAGCAGTCTTTTGATGCCTAGGGTTAATCAAAACTCTGTTCTGAACATAGCAAGCAGTGTTTACAGCCTCTGCCTAGAAAGACAAGGGTAAACCTGAGTCTGCTAGCATGGATCTTGCAGATTCAACTAGAGTTCGATTTTTCCTTTCAACTACCCAATTTTGTTCTGGAGTTCTTGGGACACTAAATTGCCTAGCAACCCTTTTGACTCATAAAAGGCATCTAACTCCTTATTTCTAAACTCTGTCCCATTGTCACTCCTAAAGATTTTTACAGGAAGATCATATTGCTTTTCAACTTGTTTAACAAAGTTTTGCAATATACCAGCTCTTTCATCTTTGGAGTGTAAAAAGAAGGTCTATGTAAACCTTGAATCATCAACAATGACTAAACAAAATCTTTTCTTCATTAAACTCATGATCTTTACAAGGCCAAACAAATCCATGTCCAGCAGTTGCAAACACTGGGTTGTTTTGGACTCTTCAATTGACTTGTAAGAACTTTTATATTGTTTACCTTTTAAACAGGAAACACAATGTTCGTCACAAGTAAATTGTTTATGTGGTAAACCTCTGACAAGACAATTTTTAGAGAGTGTGGTGATTGTTTTTAGATTTGTGTGCCCAAGTCTTCTATGCCATAACTCCGTCTCTTTGCTGGAAGCAACTGAGAACAAGCATGCATTTGACATAGGGTTATCTTTCAACATATCAACCACATACACATTGCCACTCCTATGAGCAACAAGTTGTGCTTTTCCCTCAGCAATAATCTAATCAATCTTTTTAACAATCTCTGGTCCTACAATTTGATAAGTTTTCTTTGTAAAGAAGGAACCATATCCCTTATCACTCATTTGAGAGACACTCAGAAGATTGAATTTTAGATTGTCAATTAAATTAACATTTTCAAATTTGAGATTCCCAGCTTGAACACACCCTGAACCTAGGGGTGTTAAACGGGTCGTGTTCGCAGGTTGGCGGGTTCAACCTGACCCGAACCCGAAAATTTTACACGAACCCGAACCCGACCCGAACCCAAAAATCGTATCATATATATGAACCCGAACACGACCTGAAGTTTTGTGGGTTGATCCGAACACGACCTGTTTAACCCGAATTTTTTAATTTTTTTCTAAAACTAATATGTTAAAATTAAAAATTACTTAAAAAACACAAATGTATATAATAATATCATATTTAAATTATAAAAGCTATGTTAATTTCTCCTTTTAAGTTATAATCATGGCATAAAAACACACCCAATTTAATTTATGAGATAAAATATATTGTAAAAAAATATAATATAGTATAAATGTGTTAAACGGGTCAACCCGCCAACCCGACCAGGTTGACCCGAACCTGACCCGTAATCCTAAACGGGTTCGCGTGTTCAACCCGAAACTGACCCGAACCCGTTTAGACGAAACCTAAACCCGCGAATTTCGTGTTAGGTTCGTGTCGGGTTCCAGGTCGTGTTAGAAATTCACACCCCCACCTGAACCCAACACCTTCCCTTTTGAATTGTTACCAAAAGATATATCACCCCCTTCCATGAGCCAAGAGGTCTTTGAGAAGGCTCTACATCCTGTCATGTGCCTAGATCCTCCACTATCTACATACCATAAACTATCAAGCCAAGTAGAATCTCCCTGCACACAAGTAAACAATTAGTTTAGATGAGATCCCAAAGCCAGGATGGCTTTGGATGGGTTCACAGCTTGTCCACTCTCAAATCTAGGAATATGGTCAGTGGTTTGAGTTTGCCTTTGTATCCACTGTTGTGAACCATTTCCTATCAGATGTTGGTAACCATGAGGATATCTATTCACTTTGGGCTTCGAGGGTTTTCTGTAACCTTCATAGCTCATAGGAACTTTTTGATAAACTGGTTGTCCATGTCCTCTTGGATACCTGCTTTGTACTTGATGGACAAGGGTATATTGGGACTATTGGGTAGTGCTTTGTGTGTGCTGAGGTCTAGGGCCAGGATTTGTTACAATAGGTCCTGAAACTTAAGATCTACACTCTCTCGCAAAGTGTCCTAGCCTGTTACATTTATAGCACTTGATTTTAGATTTGTCTAACCCAACCTTTGACCCCCCATGCAACCCTGGATATTTCCTACCAGTTCTTTTGTAAAACCTACTTGCTCTAACACTTAGCAAAGGAACTTGATGTAAAATGTCCATTTCTTTTAAGTCATTTGGATCAAAGTGTTGAAGGTCATTCAACTCAAAAGAGAGAGTATCAGAGGTTTGGCATTCCCCACTAGCAGTAAAAGAATAGTTCAGAGGATGAGAATCAGAGGTAAAGTTTCATCCGGAGGTTATATCAATAAAATGATCATAACCCTGATCCTTTCCATTGCTAGAACCCTCTTCATGCCTATAAAGAGAAGTGTTACCCAAGGTATAGTCGTCTATTACTTTCCCTGACTCTTGCAACTTCTTTTTATGGTTCAACTCTCTCTCATAAGTGAGGAGTCAACCATGAAGTTGTGTGAGAGTCATTTCTTTAAACCCAACAGATGTTCGAGTAACGTAAGCTACAGTCTCCCATTTTTCTAGTAACGATCTTAAGAAACGACTATTGACAGTCGAATTAGGAAATTCCGCGTTAACCAGTTTCAATTCACTGATGAGACAGCTAATACGTTCGAACTGTTGTGTTAACCACTCACCCTTTATGTGACAAAACGTCTCTTACTGTTGATTTAAAACTTCTCTATTGTTTTCGGTCACTTCTTCAGTACCACCGAATTGCTCTTTTAGTGCATCCCATAATTCCTTTGCACTATTGCAATGGAGCAGACCAGCATAGATTTCATTGGGTAAGGCAGATGCAACAGTGCTAAATGCCTTAGCATTCAATTCTATTTTCGGGAAATCCTGCTCAGAGTAAATTTCAGGATTTTTTGGCACTTGAGTATTGGGATCCTCTGTGCTGGGAACCATAGGAACCTGTGCTCCATACACAACGGATCGCCAACAACTGGTGTACTGCGGAGCTAAAATGTGACCCATCCGACGCTGCCATATGATATATTCATTTAGTTTTAGCATCGGTGGTTTAAACATAGATCCAATGTGGGATTCTTGTGTGTTTTGAGACATTTCTGCTTGTTTACAACAGATTTATGTTTAAAATGTGACCCATCCGACGCTGCCATATGATATATTCATTTAGTTTTAGCATCGGTGGTTTAAACATAGATCCAATGTGGGATTCTTGTGTGTTTTGAGACATTTCTGCTTGTTTACAACAGATTTATGTTTTAAAAACTTTGAACGTAATAAAACGCTGTTTTCAAGTAAAACTATCAAACTAATTAGCAGGGAGAGTTGATCTTTCAAATGAAATTCATATTAATCAAATTTTGATTGACCAAGCTCTGATACCAATTGTTAGGATCTGAGTTTGATTTACTTGTAGTTTTTGTTTCAAAAAATGGAAATATGATTAAAATTTAAAGTAAATTGTAACACCCCAAATCGCGTAAAGCAACACGCGGTGGAAACACTTGGTGAGTCACGTTACAAATTGTCTCAACACATGATATTAAAGTTTTGTTTTATTGAATTATCAAATTTCATTGTCTTGGAGTATCGGAAATGAAATACAATTAGATTGTCTTTCAAGTTTTAAAGTAGCTAAGGCCCGAGTCCATCCTATATGTGGCATGCAGCGACAATCATCAAGTAAATAAACCTGAAACATATGTGAAAATAGGTACGTCAACATAAAAATGCTTGTGAGTAACATAGGTTTTGTTATCCAGATTCATGGCTTAGGATTTTTAAGAACAGAACATATATTTTCAAAAATAGCCATGAATCCTCGCAAAAAGTTTAGTATTTAAAATACTTTACCTTTTTTGATAAAAAGAGTTTGTAGTATATACGAGATATACTTTGGTTTTGAAATGACAATATAGGTGACAGTATATCAAACTATATACCTTAGTTTTGAAAATAGTTGAACTACTAATATATTAAAATATACTTTTGAAAAGCTAGGTTTGGTAGTATACAAAATGTACTTTGCTTTGAGAACAAGTGAATCGGTAGTATATCAAAATATACTTTGGCAAACAATAAGAGTATCGATAGTATATCAAAATATACTTTTGTTTAAGAACAAGAGATTTGGGGGTATATCAAACTATACTTTGGTAAATAATATCACATTGATAGCATATAAAACTATGCTATGGAAGTATATCGAAATATACTTAATTGTGATTTGGTAGTATATCAAAATATACATTGGATTAGGGAAAATCAATAAATGATAAGTTTTTATGGCTTAATTAGAAAACCTTTGTAAAACATACATTGTGGTCGTTTGGCAATACATTCAAACCTGAGTATATCAAACTATACTTTGGTGAGTACAGATTTCCCACGAAGGAAAAATCTATTTGGTTTATACTTGGTTTCTGACATTCCATACAACAGGAATGGGGTGTCAAACTATTGCGCAATATCTTACTACCAATCGGCTTGATCATTGTTAATGAATGTATAAAAGAAATACGCACCGACAATAGTCTCACAAACTTTGAAAATCATTGTTTTTGTCATAGGTAATGGTTTCAAATCGTTGATGGATATAGTACTATGTATACCAAATCATATAACTTTGAAAAACATGAAAATAGTGAATAGGCACCTATGAATCACCCCAAAACATTTGGAAAACGTAAAAGAGGGGACTATGTGCTCACTTGGGGTTGCAAAATATCCTTGAATCAAAGATTAAACAAGCTCAAATGTCCGAGAAGTCAAACGTGTCCAAGAATCGGATAACTATGTAAATATCGGGACTTTAATCAGAAGATTCGGATAGAATGAAGTCTTGTAAACCAAATGAGTGTTGGTACTCATATGAAATGGTTTAAAAAAGTCTACATTCTGATTTGAAAAGGATTCCTAAGTGATTTTGACCCGTTATGACTCGTTAAGGTAGTTTGTGCTACTTTAACGAATCATTTACGTAAATACGTGTTCGGATGGTTAGATATGTGTTATGATAAGTCTTAATATGCCAAAATAAGTCTAATATAGTTACAACATCAGTTTATATGTCAAAACATTGGCCACATATGCTTAAAGGTGATTTAAGCGCAAAAAGGAGATTTTGGTCATTTATAAAGGCATAACTAGAGACTTAACATAATACTAACCAAAGGACGTGACCATAAGGTATAACCTCAGAGGGTTATTCCCTATACAACTATGGTCACTAATATGATTTTGGTCGGAACCTAAGATCGACCAAACGGGTCGGATTGGAAAGTCAAAGCTGTGGTCAAGACCGCTCGACTTACAACCCTAAACAAGTACTAAACTAAAAGTGACGAGTTAGACATGTCAAACATGTTTAACTAAGTTTATAAAACTGTTTTGGTATCAAATCAAAGGGTTTTGATACCCGAAAATAGTTTCGTCATATAATGCGCATTTTGCGCATTATTGACCGAAACTTTGACTCGTCATTACAACTAGTAAACGTGGTAATCAGTAGGCATGATCGCTATCGATCATAACCATCGTGATTTCACGTTGCAAAGTTCTATTGAACTTTGTCTTGACCAATTAATGGTCAAAGCTGAAAGTCAAACACTGTTTGACTTTTAGCTTAAAATAGCTAAAAGTAATGAAAAACACTAAGGATGAGATCTTACTTGTGTTTAAGAAACACTTAAGAACTCAGAGAACCAAGAGAGGAGGTCTCCAATTGCTGGAAACACCTCCAAAGAGATGGGAGGAAGAAAGAATTGAAATGAGCAAAGAGAAATGGTGAAGATCAAGCCTATTTATACTAATCTTGGAGCTCCCAAATCATGCCAAGTGTTGAACCAGGTGTTTAGGCATGGATTAGTGTCCCTCCAGGTGTCTAATGCAGGTTAAAGGTGGCATAGATCGCGACTTTGTGGCCAAGGAAGTTAACAAGAAGCTTCCAGCTTGAATTTAGGAAGCTTCTGAGCCCAGGACCCCTTACGGACCATATGGGTTTAGGCCTTACGGTCCGTAAGGCCCTTGCAGGGGCAGAAGTTTCAAAATTGGTAGAAATGGCCCCTGAACTTGTTTTTTCGTATCTTGGCAGTTTTAACACCCATTAACCTCATTTTAAGGCTTTATAAGGATGAATAAACATAGGGAACTTGAAATATGTTCAAAAATGTCCAGGTGTCGGTATGTTCGGTCGTACGGTTGCGGTTTTCAGTTAATTACGATGGAAATCGTAACGAACACGTAAATGATCGTAAATGCGTAATGAATGATATTTTTGCGTTCCAATCATTAAAACACAATATTTTAATGATTACAAAAATTTTTGGATGTTCGTACGCATCCCGGATTAAGAAATACGCGAATTGACATAGTTTCACAGAATTTGCAAAATAGCCCCTGAAGTTGCAAAAGCATGTTTTTGCCATACCGAAGCCCTTGAAACTTATTTCTAAGTTAGGTAAAGGATATTTAGGGTATGTTTAGCTTATTTCATTGTTCTGAAGTGTATGTCTCGTTAAACTGATTACGTTTGCGTAACAGCTTGCGATTTCACTTCCAGAAGTGATTCGAAAGATCGAAATTGTACAAGGACTGAAACGTGTGAATGTCACATGTAATTATACAATTCTATGGAATGTAACATAAGATCTCATTGGATTCGAAATTGTTCGGAATTGTACGATGGTTAAAAAGGCACAGATGTTACAGTCTCCCCTACTTTAGGAAATTTCGTCAAGAAATTTAAATTAGAGGAAACTCGTGAAAACAGATGTGAGGGTATCACTTTCAAATGTTCCTTTGTTCCCGAAGTAAAATTCTAGGCAACGTTTGGATCCTCAGCGAATTTTGTTTATTGTACTCGTCTATTGTTTGTATGAATGAGTTCAGATTCGAAACTCTAAACTTCAGTCCAATAAGTAGGTGCATGACACCTTTGATTGTACCGAGCCTCCGAAGGGGCTGTGTAAATGTCAAAGTGACATTCTTGTTTGTAGAAGAACTAAAAAGAGAGGGAAAATTGAAAGGGAGTCAGATTTCCGAAAAAAATAAAAGGGAGAACGTTTATAGAGGTTTCCCATGAAGACTAGTATAGGAAACTTGTGTGTGCTCGAAGTTGGAGTTGGGGAGTGAAAGATTTAAAACAATATTGGTCAAAGTTAAGAACTTCTAGTAACTTAAATAACGCCACACTTGCAATGTAATAAGGAATAGTTATATATAGGAAGTACTAGCGGCGTATCCACCATGCCCTTATTATATTGTTCCCATTTCGTTATTATTATTACTATAGGTTCTTACACATGACAAAACTTGTTGTGGTTTCTATGCACTGAATTATATAATTATGTATGCATCAATAATTACACAATTCCTTGCATAGTCCGCACAGTTCATTTTGTGATGTGAAGAGGAAAAAGAAATAAACATATGATGACTCGTCTTAGACTGTAAAAGTGCCTTTTTAACTAGATCAACGAATAATCTTTTTAAATAGACACCAAAGAGTCTTTTAACTAGATCATCACATGATCTCTTTAATTAGAATAGTACTTTGGAATCCAAGGGTCTAACTATTTGCATAGAAAATCCCTTAAGGATTGAAGATAGCACTTTGGATATCCTTCTAAGGATCTAACAAATAAAGATATGGAAGGTTCTATAAGGATTTGGGATTTGTATAGTGAAAATGTTTTGAAAATCATGTAACAGATGTACTATGAAATCAAAGTATGTGTAATGTCATGAAAATACGAAAGTAGTCATAGGCACATCGACATATTTCATAAGACCAATTAAGGACTTAGGAAAAGTACCCTTAGGTATCCAAGCAAGGATTTAAAGTGGTACTTCGAGTATTTGTTAAGAGTTATGATTTGTACCTTGTACTTTGTTTCTTAGAAGAAACGAGTACATAGGATTTTTGTGGAGATCGCGAGCGATCACAAAATAGAAGAAACTACGAGAGTAGTTTGATTTGCAAGGAACTATATCCCTGGTGTCTGTATTGTAGAGGTATGTCACACATACACGTAATCATATTGGTTTTGTAAATAAAATTGAAATAACAATTTTATTTATAAACCAACCGAAATGTTTCAAGATTTTTGGATATCACAAAGCGAAAATGTAAAATTTAAACATTCACAGCTGCATCATTATTAGTACGAGTCTCGATAGCATTTATGTTAAACACTCAACCATGGGCAGGATTTGCATTAACAAGCTTCGGGCAATTATTTCGATAGTGAGTAAGATCACCACAGTTGTAGCACGATCCAGGTGGATATGGTGCTTGAGCACCATCAGGGTTTGCATTTACTTGATCTTGGGTGTTGGTAGTAAAATGACATGCATTGATCAAATGTCCCAATCGTCCACAGTGGGTACATTTGTGACATGGTGTTTGATTTGGATGATATAGATTGCATTTGTTGCACAGAGGTGCGGTGCCAACATAAGTTTTCCTAGCACGAGGTTGTGCTTGTTGGTTTGGAGCAACTTGATTGTTCTGAGTAACTAGAGCGAAGTTTTGTGAAGCCTTACGCTTCTTTGACTTCTTAGAGGATTCAGTTAGGTTTTCCTTTGATTTTTCTTGGATAGTCTTGTCCGATGGTTTATTTTCGCCTTTACGGAAAAGTTTACCCTTCTTGATTTGAGATTCAGTCAGGGTAGCGGATAGCTCAATGGCCGTCTAACGGTAGCGGGATTGCTACCAGTGACTATGTCCTGAATGGGTCAGGGAGGCCATCAATGTACTTTTCAATTGCCTTATCCAAAGGCGTAACCATGGTAGGACATAATAGACTTAGTTCCTCATTACGATCAGTGTAGGCTAGATGTTCACCACTATCTTGTTTCAGATCGTGGAATTCGTTCTCGAGTGCCCTCTGTTCATGACGTGGGCAGAACTCTTTCATCATAAGAGCTCTAAGCTCTTCCCATGTCTGAGCCAGTGCTACGTCAGCACCTCTATCCCTCATAATCCCGTTCCACCACGTGAGTGCTCTCTTTTGGAAAACACTCGAAGAAAACTCTACTTTCCGCTTGTTCGAACACTGAACATGGCCGAAAGTGCTTTCGATACTCCCAAACCATTGTAGGAGCCCAGTAGCTCCTTCAGACCCAGTGAAGTTAAGTGGTTTGGCCGAGTTGAATTGTTTAAAGTTGCACGAAGTAGCGGCATTGTTGATGTTATTGTTTTGATAAGCTTGATTGAGTTGGGTCACAAGGTTTGGGAGTACAACAGCCATTTGCTGAGTGATTAAAGTTGCCATTTTGGCATCTTGAGTAGCGTTGCGATGAGGAGGCATTCTAAAAGAGAAAGGGAATCATGAGAGAAATCGAGTGAGGTTGATATTGGATAGTCAAAATAAATTGTTAAAAATATCGACGAAGTGTAAGGATTGTGATCTTTTGTTCGTTACTTAAAACAAAAAAAACGACACAGTGAAAAATCAAAGTAAATGGGTCTTTATAATGTATGGCGAAGACATGCTTTAACCTATAAGTGAATACTCACCCCAAGAGTTCACAGGTAAGAGTGTCTGGTCTGAAAATGCGGATTTGTACGAACACTCTAGCCTTAGACAGAAAACTCAGGGTATAGGCATTCACCCTTCCAGATTGCATGTGTTCACATTATTAAAGCCCAAATTTTGACGAGATTTTGAAAACTTTGAAGGCAAAAAGCCCAAAACAAATCATCCACGGATAGATGATTTCTTGTGTAATTTTTAGGAAAAAAATTTGACTTTCGAAATATGTATTATGTTCTGTTTTTGGTAATCACCTAAGGATAGATGATGGTAGTGTCTTACAAATCTAAACGCAAGTAAACTCGTTGGGGTCCTAGGAAGGTTATAGAATAGGTCAAAGCATTACTAATCACTTAATTTCCTATAACTAGTGCTTTGATAACAATCTATAACACCCCAAATCGCGTAAAGCAACACGCGGCGGAAACACTTGGCGAGTCACGTTACAAATTGTCTCAACACATGATATTTAAAGTTTTGTTTTATTGAATTATCAAATTTCATTGTCTTGGAGTATCGAAAATGAAATTCAATTAAATTGTCTTTCAAGTTTTAAAGTAGCTAAGGCCCGAGTCCATCCTATATGTGGCATGCAGCGACAATCATCATGTAAATAAACCTGAAACATATGTGAAAATAGGTACGTCAACATAAAAATTCTTGTGAGTAACATAGGTTTTGTTATTCAGATTCATGGCTTAGGATTTTTAAGAACAGAACATATATTTTCAAAAATAGCCATGAATATTCGCAAAAAGATTAGTATTTAAAATACTTTACCTTTTTTGATAAAAAGAGTTTGTAGTATATACGAGATATACTTTGGTTTTGAAATGACAATATAGATAGTATATCAAACTATATACCTTAGTTTTGAAAATAGTTGAACTACTAGTATATAAAAATATACTTTTGAAAAGCTAGGTTTGGTAGTATATAGAATGACTTTGCTTTGAGAACAAGTGAATCGGTAGTATATCAAAATATACTTTGGCAAACAATAAGAGTATCGATAGTATATCAAAAAATACTTTTGTTTAAGAACAAGAGATTCGGTAGTATATCAAACTATACTTTGGTAAATAATATCACATTGATAGCATATCAAACTATGCTATGGAAATATATCGAAATATACTTAATTGTGATTTGGTAGTATATCAAAATATACTTTGGTTTAGGGAAAATCAGTAAAAGATAAGTTTTTATGGATTAATTAGAAAACCTTTGTAAAACATGCATTGTGGTCGTTTGACAATACATTCAAACCTGAGTATATCAAACTATACTTTGTTGACTATAGATTTCCCACGAAGGCAAAATCTATTTGGTTTAAACTTGGTTTCTAACATTCCATACAACAGGAATGGGGTCTCAAATCCTATAGCGCTATATCGTACGACAAATCAGCTTGATCATTGTTAATAAATGTATAAAAGAAATACGCACCAGCAATAGTCTCACAAACTTTGAAAATCATTGTTTTACTCATAGGTAATGGTTTCAAATCGTTGATGGATATAGTACTATGTATACCAAATCATATAACTTTGAAAAACGTGAAAATAGTGAATAGGCACATATGAATCACCCAAAAACATTTGTAAAACGTAAAAGAGGGGACTATATACTCACTTGGGGTTGCAAAATATCCTTGAATCAAAGATTAAACAAGCTCAAATGTCCGAGAAGTCAAATGTGTCCTAGAATCAGATAACTATGTAAATATCGGGACTTTAATCGGAAGATTCGGATAGAATGAAGTCTTGTAAACCAAATGAGTGTTGGTACTCATATGAAATGGTTTAACAAAGTCTACATTCGGATTTGAAAAGGATTCCTAAGTGCTTTTGATCCGTTATGACTCGTTAAGGTAGTTTATGCTACTTTAACGAATCATTTACGTAAATACGTGATCGGATGGTTAGATATGTATTATGATAAGTCTTAATATGCAAAAATAAGTCTAATATAGTTACAACATCAGTTTAGATGTCAAAACATTGGCCAAATATGCTCAAAGGTGATTTAAGCGCAAAAAGGACATTTTGGTCATTTATAAAGTCATAACTAGAGACTTAACATAATACTAACCAAACCACATGACCATAAGGTATAACCTCAGAGGGTTATTCCCTATACAACTATGGTCACTAATATGAGTTCGGTCAGATCCTAAGATCGACCAAACGGGTCGGATTCGAAAGTCAAAGCGATGGTCAAGACCGCTCGACTTACGACCCTAAACAAGCACTAAACTAAAAGTGACGAGTTAGACATGTCAAACATGTTTAACTAAGTTTGTAACACTGTTTTGGTATCAAAACAAAGGGTTTTGTTACCCGAAAATAGTTCCGTCGTATAATGCGCATTATTGACCGAAACTTTGACTCGTCACTACAACTACTAAATGTGGTAATCAGTAGGCATGATCGCTATAGATCATAACCATCGTGATTACGATCACGTTGCAAAGTTCAATTGAACTTTGTCTTGACCAATTAATGGTCAAAGCTGAAAGTCAAACACTGTTTGTCTTTTAGCTTGAAATAGCTAAAAGTAATGAAAAAGACTAAGGATGAGATCTTACTTGTGTTTAAGAAACACTTAAGAACTCAGAGAACTCAGAGAGGAGGTCTCATTTGCTGGAAACAACTCCAAAGAGATGGGAGGAAGAAAGAATGGAAATGAGCAAAGAGAAATGGTGAAGATCAAGCCTATTTATACTAATCTTGGAGCTCCCAAATTATGCCAAATGTTGATCTAATTAAGGGATGGATTAGCGTTGTGATACCCATGATGAAACCAGGTACACCTTAATGATCCTAAACTTAAAGCATGATTAAAACATTAATTGCGCGTAAACCTTCTAAACTTCTATGACTTGTGTGCTATGCTGAGCAATCGTTATTACGTATCGAAGGAAACCGAGAGCACGTCATGGTTACCATGACATTATTAAGGACCAACGATGCGAGGTTGATGCCCTTAGCCTTGAACAACGTGTTAAACGGAGACTTGACGTTTAACAGCGCATTAAACCTTTGACGTTGATTATTAGGTTATCGGTGTCATCATTTAGGATTCCGAGTTCCAGAAACAACTTAGTTTTGTGCCATAGACTGTGACATAAGGTTTGAAATTAATCAAAGCCCGGGCACGCAAAACGAAGCAGCTCCCGGTTAGTGAAACGCCTTCGTCCCGGGCATAACATAAGGCAACCAAATGTGCAAGGAATGATCAATCAAGCTTAAAAACATTTAAACGAACTTCATACGAGACTTTATGATTAAAACGTAACCATGCTCGGGTTTTGAGACGGTTATGCCCAATTTTTAAAACTGAGTCTTTGACAATAAGAACGCGAAAAATGGAGCCCGTTTCGCAAATCGAGAACGCGTCCGGGACCCGAAAACGAACCTAAACGCAAATGGAAGATAAACATAATCTTTTAACACGTAATTCAAAGTGTGAGGTGTCCCTTGGGACCCACCCCCAAACCGCCACCCCCCATATTTTAATATTTTTTTCTTTTAAAAACCTTTTTATTAATTCATTTTTCATAATTTCTTCAACAAATCTACCATAAACACCCAAACTCCAGCTGAGTTTCATCCTAAACTTCAACAAATCAAAGGTATAAACCTTGGTTCTTATAGTTTTAACCTTGTTTTCTTGATTAAACGCAATTTGTAGCCGAAAAAACCCGTTTTAATACAAGATTTTTGAAGGTTTAAACATGTTTATGGGCTGAATAAGAACACCTTTGTATTCCCTGGTGTTATAAGGCAGCCATGGTCACAAATATTTGGGGTTTGATACCCTAATCAACACCTATTCTACAAAAATCGATTAACTATTCGATTAACCGAAAAAGAATGAAATAAAGCTTGATTGTTCTAAGTTCTAGCATATTTGGGTTGTACTTGATATGTAGGTACTGAATATAGCACCCACCCACTTCTGGACTCACAAGAAGCGCTTGGAATCGAAGCTTTCGCTAGCTATATCATCCGAAAACCGAAACTAGGATAGGCAGAATTTGGTTTGCCTATAACTTGGTCCGTGAAACTTGGATTGATCTGACATTAGGTATGGTGGTGAAGGGTGTTAACAGGAGTATCCACGTAAAATTTTAGAATTTTTGAAATTTTCTATGATATTTGGTGAATTTTTAACTTTTTACAAAAAGAATTTCATAAAAATTATCAAACGAATTCAATAAATCACCAAATGTTACAGAGACACTAAGGAGCATGCAGGGAATGTTCTGTGAAAATTCAGAGTCAATTGGTTGAGTTTTGATTTGGGTTAAAATCCGCGTTTTTGCGAGTTTTCGGTAGACGGGAACATACCGAAACGAAATCGGAAAAATCTCAAAATTTTGTGAGAGGTTCCAAGACATGTAAAAGGTATTCTGGAATTGTTTTGGAGTTTTTGAACCACTGATACTAACTAATGTTAATTATTTGATTAAATATTTTTTATAAATAATTTATTTAAATATTTAAAATGCCAAAATAAATTCCCAAAAAATTTTTCTCAAAATCTAAAGATTTTTACTAAGTTATATAAAAATTTCCAGATTTTTATTCAAATTACAGATTAAATGGGAATTTATGGAATTAAAAATAGATTATCTTAAATCAATTTCGACAGATTACCGTATAACGAACCTGCCGGAACCGGAAGCTGGCTCAACCCGAAAAATACTATAATTGGAACACCGGGAGTATTCTAGGAGATTCCCGGGCAAATTGGGCACTATGGGTGTGTCCTAAGACAGTTCGGGAGAATTCCCGACGGTGAAAATGGAAACTCAAATTTGGGCAATTAGACTCCCCAAACACTCAAACTCCCTTGATGGAAAGTTAATCGTTATTAAATAACCACGTGATGGCACTATTGGTATTCCCGTACGATTATCTGAACACCTTAAACTACTGACTTTGGCTGGCACGCGAAACGGTGCCCGGAAGCCAGACTGAAAACTAGACGTCCATCACCATACCAGTGTCCTATAGACTCAATCCGGAGTAAAAAATCCTTACCAGATCCAAGTTTTAACCATGACCAACTTAGATACTGATTTGAGTCCATACTTGCATGTGTGTTATTAAAGTTGATTCAGTTGCTTGATCACTCGTGTGTTGAGACCACTACTCGCACTGTGAGTTTCACTTCCCCACTTATGAATGATTTTACTGTTTTCTGGGGACTTGCATGTTATAAACTGTCTTGATTACACCAATCTGGGAGTGAGTTTTACAATCCCACTTTTAAACTGTGATACTATTTCTGAGATGATTGGCATGTTACGAAACTGTGTTAATTGCACCAACATATGATGTGAATTATCTAACACACGAACTACCTCCCCACTGCAAGACAAGTCATTAACGTAAGCATGTGGACAGCGGATAATACTATCGGTTTGACCAACCTAGTGCCACGTCTGACGGTGTGTCGATACTAGGCTACTCCACTCTTCCTAATTTGGTTGTGTTGTTAGGCATAACTACTATGGGGCGTTGAACTGCACGTGACGCAGTTGATGGGCCGGGAGTGTCTTTGCGACGGTCCGGTGGCCGGGCTGTCTGGGATGACACGGCCCGGGGGAAAAATAGTTAAGGTTTCACTTGTATACTCGTGTAATTCCGTCTGTGAATAAGACTGTGACCAGTGCAATTAAACTTGTTAACACATGTTATTACACAACCATTAAACCAGTGGAACTCACGCAGCATTTAGCTGAAACTTTTTAAAACTAACATGCATTTCAGGCAAAACTAAACAGGAGTAAGGAACGTGCGTGTAGATGGCTGTGGTAGTGAACTGTAGAAGAATAAGAGTTGTAATAGCTCGTAGTACCGTACTTGAACTTATGGTTTGTAATATGATACTAATAGTATGTTGTAACCGAGGTTCCCTTTTTATGTGATATCATGTTTTTAAATTATCGGGAGTTACCATGTGTCTGCCGCACCCTTCAATTGTCTTCTGCTGCGAGTCGGGGTGTGACAGAAGATTGTCTTAGAACCTTCGTTTATAGCAAACTAGGTATCTCTAAAGAACCTAGACTATAATCCAATGTTAGTCTCCACACACTGAGAACCTCTTGAAACTGAGTAGTTTGGCTATTACCAGGAAGCCCTGGTGGGGCAAATAAACTATTGTGGTTCGGAACACCATAAATTTATCTGCTCATACTTGGGGGTTCTGGGAACGTCATTGAGATAGGACGGAAATCCGTCTATTAACGTTACCAACCACAAATATTTTTTTTATAAATCTTAAAAATCAAAACTGCGTGCAATACGTGCTTATGTGTATATTTGTGGAATGTTGAGTTCAGTATTTCGGTCAGTCAAATCAGTGTTGTGTGTGGTTTTCTTTTTTCAGGTAGCATGTTGCATCGTTCGAGTCACCGACTACTTCGCATATGGAGACTGATCCTGAGGAGGTTCCGCTGACACCCATTTTTGACCTCGAGCAACGAGCTAGATCTCTCTGGCTATTGTTGCAGACCTTACCCACCCAGACCTCGTACTAGGCGCGAGGGAGAGGCCTCGAGCGCCTACCGTTTCACACCTCATCACCTGACTAGCTCCTCAGAGCATAGTTGTACCCCGGATATTGCCATACCAGTAGGACCTATTCCTAGGAGCCCTACTCCCGCCACGGGGCATTGGGAGTGGGAGCCGGTAGCACCCCGCTTACCGTCACCAGAGACACCGCCTGACCCTTATACTCCTTCCACTCCTAGTGCTTATTCACCCTCTTCATCTAGCCCTGTTGAGATACCCACCTTTGGCCTCGACAGACGGCTCTTCGGAGAGTACTTACACATGTACCTGTGTTTACACCGCCCATTTCCCCTATTCGTCCGATACCCGTACCCATAGGGACCCAGCAGTATTTTACTGCCCGCTTTTTGACACCACCTCGGGAGGACCCTTCCCCGTTTCACACTTACGAGTGAGGTGGCCCTTCCCAGCCGTTTAGAGAGCCTTCCCCACATGTCTGGGGTATACCTATTCCTCCTCAGAAGGTGCCTGCTCCCATCACCGAGTGCAGCTTGATGGGATTTCTATTTTAGCAGATTTCATTATTACGGATGGCGCGGGATGAGTATGAACAGCAGAGGAGGTCGATGGGAGACTACCTGATCGTCTTACAGCAGGCGATCATCGCCTTACAACAAGGTATGGGGTATGTTCATCATGAGCAGGATCATTTCCGTGCGTTGGTATACGGATGTATCGGTGCCATTGTAGGTTTGGTCGCAGGTCTTGGAGGATTGTCATGGTGGATGTGGCGTTCCTCGTATGTTTTTTTTCTTGTATAGATAGAGGTGATGTATCTTTTTTACATCCTACCAAGCACTGGGCTATAACCATGTCGAGGTGGTGATACAGTCATAATGTTTTCACGTTTTCCTAGTTAGTACTCTCGTTGCATCGAGTCTATACATCACTGTAGTGACATATTTTGTCAGCACATTTAAGCACTGGCCCTTATGGGTTAAGTCTATGTGAAAATTTTGACACTTGTATGATGATGACATTACATATATATGTGACGATGCTTCTGACTATATGTGCCGTGGATTCATGTGTGTGATGAAGTGTGTTATGTTTTAGCCGAATATGTGCTATGTGTTATCTGGATACATGACATTGATACATAGACATCTATTGTTTATAATAGAATGGCCCCGAAACGCGCAACACAGATGACTAAGGCAGAAATTGCGCAAATGATAGCGCAACAACTCCAGGCTGTTATTCCCACGATTGTGGCGCAGGTTAGCGCCGGTATTAATGCTAACCCGCAACCAGGACCCACAGGTCAGAACGATAATCAGAATAATGGTAGGCCGGTTTGCACATATAAGCATTTCATGGAATGCAAACCGATGGAATTCAATGGTACTGAAGGACCAAATGGGTTTGTGAAATGGATCGAGAAGTCGGAATCGGTACATAACATAGGTAATTGTCCTGGTGATTGCGCAGTTAAGTATACAACTTGAACCTTTACCAACCATGCTTTGAACTGGTGGAACACTATTGTTCAAACTTGCAGACTGGACGCGATTAATGTTATGACTTGGGATGACCTCGAGATATTGATGGGGGAAAGGTTTTTCCTAGCCCATGAAATTTAGAAGCTTGAGCATGAGTTTTGGAACCTGCAGATGCAAGGTGCCGACCATGCAGGTTGCACAAATCGCTTCAATGAACTGGCACGCATATTGCTAGACATGGTCCGACCGGAGTCCAAAAGGATTGAAAGGTATATCTGGGGACTGACCCCAGAAGTGAGAAGTATCATTTACTCGGTGGAATACCTTACTTTGCACGAGGACGTAGCCAGGTCGGGTACTGTTACGTATGATATGGTTAGACGTAAGATTCTGACAATGCCGGAGAGCAGGCTGGGAACAAGCGGGAAGCCCCGGAGAGTCGTCGCGCAAAGGCAACAGCACCGAAGAGGGGGGGAAATACTAGCCAGAACTATGCCATTACTACCCCCGTGGGTAACTCTGATGGCTACAAAGGAAATGCCCCGAAGTGCAGCAAGTGCGCTTCCCACCACACGGGAGTGTGTCGAGCACTGAGATCCTTGAGGTGTCACCGAGATGGGCATTTTGCCCGGGACTGTAGGGTGCCCATGGAATTGAATCCCAAACCAACCCGTTTTCAAGCTCCTAGGCCTCAACCTCTTCAGCAGCGACCTCAACAACCAGCACCACAGGTTACCTACCCCCGTGCATTCTTTGGATGTTGCAGCACAGAGCATTTTCGTAATAATTGTCCAAAGTTAGCCCTGCAGATAGCAGGAAGGAACAACCAGAACCAAGCATCTACCTCGAATGCAGCTCAAGGTCGTGCGTTTGTCATGGGACCTGGTGACGTACGCCAGGATCCAACGTGGTTTCTCGTACGTTCCTTGTTTCAAATCAATTTGCTTCGGTGTTATTTGATACGGGAGCCAATAGAAGTTATGTGTCGATTGCATTTTTGCCACTCTTGAATATGCCTACTATTGACCTGAAACAACCCTATACCGTTGAACTTGCCAGCGGGAAACCGATTACCAGTCACCAACTTATTGTTAATTGCCCTATAACCCTTAACTGTTACCAATTTACTATTGACCTTTTACCAGTAGAGTTGGGTAGTTTTGACATTGTTGTAAGAATGGACTGGTTGTCCAACCATCGGGCGGAGGTGTTATGTGAACAAAAGGTTGTAAAGATTCCCTTATCCCCCACGGATGCAATTATGGTACAAGGAGAGAAGTTAGGTGTC
Organism: Scalesia atractyloides; assembly: GCA_947069175.1. Taxonomy (NCBI): domain Eukaryota; kingdom Viridiplantae; phylum Streptophyta; class Magnoliopsida; order Asterales; family Asteraceae; genus Scalesia; species Scalesia atractyloides. The sequence goes on along the minus strand of CAMTDV010000018.1, from coordinate 37,113,118 downwards.
ACGCTGAACTTCATATCTCACCTTAAGGCGTTGAAGTGTATACAACAAGGATGTGATGTGTTTTTGGCCAGCGTCACGACCGAGGAACCAGCCGAGAAGCATAATGAAGACATCCCGGTAGCATGTGAATACCCTGACGTGTTCCCGGAGGAATTGCCCGGATTGCCGCCCAAACGGCAAGTCGAGTTTCGCATCGACTTAATACCGGAAACGACACTCGTTGCCAAGGCTCCATATCGTCTTGCACCGTCTGAGATGCAAGAATTATCGACACAGCTGCAGGAGTTACTTGATCGTGGGTTCATCCATCCTAGTTATTCCCCCGGGAGTCCCCGTTTTGTTTGTAAAGAAGAAGGACGGTAACTTTCGCATGTGCATTGACTACCGAGAGTTGAATAAGGTCACCATCAAGAATCGTTACCCTCTTCCAAGGATCGATGATCTTTTTGACCAGCTGCAGGGAGCTCGATACTTTTCTAATATAGATCTTCGGTCAGGTTACCATCATGTGAAGGTCCAAGAGGACGATATTCCTAAGACAGTGTTTCGAACTCGTTATGGACATTATGAGTTCCTAGTTATGCCCTTTGGGTTAACCAACGCACCCGCGGTGTTCATGGACCTCATGAACAGGGTATGTAAGCCATACCTTGACAAATTTGTCATCGTCTTCATTGACAATATCTTGATCTACTCCAAGAGCAAGGACGATCACGAGCATCATTTACGTGTTATCTTGGAGACACTACGGACCGGATAACTATACGCTACGTTGTCTAAGTGCGACTTTTGGTTACAAGCCGTACAATTTCTAGGGCATGTGGTGGATCAGTACGGAATCCACGTGGATCCAATCAAGATTGACGCAATTAAGAATTGGCCAATGCCGAAATATACAAAAGAGATACGCCAATTCTTGGGACTGGCAGGATATTTCCGCCGCTTCATCGAAAACTTCTCAAGTATTGCCCAATCGCTGACCGCTTTGACACAAAAGGACAGGAAGTATGAATGGGTGAAGACCAAGAAACATCATTCCAGCTGTTAAAGCAAAAGTTATGTGAGGCCCCAATCTTGACGTTACCTGAAGGCAATGACGACTTTGTCGTATAATGCGATGCATCGCGACAAGGGCTTGGATATGTCCTGATGCAAAGGAATAAAGTTATTGCGTACGCTTCTAGATAACTGAAGGTGCATGAGAAGAATCACACGACGCTTGATCTGGAACTTGGCGCAGTTATATTCGCATTAAAGATTTGGAGACATTATTTATATGGTACCATATATCGATAAAAAAAGCCTCCAACATATCTTCGACCAAAAGGAATTGAACATGAGGCGGTGTAGATGGGTGGAATTGTTAAACGATTACGACTGAGAAATAAAGTACCACCCGGGGAAAAGCTAATGTGGTAGCAGATGCGCTAAGTAGGAAGGATCGAATTAAACCCCTTCGAGTGAGAGCCTTGGGAATGATCGTGCAGACAAGCCTGATAGATCAAATTCGGAACGCGCGGATGCAAGCCCTTAAGGAAAGCCAGTTACCCGGTGAAGGATTGCACAGAAATGAGAAAAGTTTTGTGAGGAAAACGGACGAGGTGTTGTATTTCAAGAATCGAGTATAGGTTCCTGCAAATTCGGAGTTGAGACAGTTGATAATAGACGAGGCTCATAGGTCAAAATATTCAATTTACCCCGGTACAGATAAGATGTACCATGACCCTAAAGAGTTTTACTGGTGGCCGGGGATGAAAAAGGACGTGGCCGAGTACGTGAGCCAATGCTTGACTTGTGCGCGAGTCAAGGCCGAGTATCAGAAACCATCGGGAATGTTGCAACAACTCGAGATACCTCAGTGGAAGTGGGAAGAAATCACGATGGATTTCATGACCCATCTTCCGAAAACGCCTCGTGGTCATGATGCGATCTGGGTAGTCGTCAATCGATTGACCAACTCCGCACATTTTATTCCGATCCGTACTACTTATAAGACCGACCAGTTGGCCGAAATCTATACTAGTGAAATAGTAGCTAGACATGGTGTCCCAATTGCTATTATTTCCGACAGAGACAGCCATTTTACCTCGTGGTACTGGAAAAAGTTACAAGAAGCTTTGGGGACGTGAATTGATTTGAGCACTGCTTACCATCCCCAAACCAATGGCCAATCGGAACGCACGATTCAGACACTAGAGGACTTGCTTTGTGCTTGTGTCCTGGACTTCGGAGGAAGCTGGGACAAGCATCTCCCACTAGTGGAATTTTCATATAACAATGGTTACGATAGAAGCATTCCGGCAGCCCCATACGAGGCACTCTATGGTCGAAAGTGCCGATCACCACTTTGTTGGGCCGAAGTCGGTGACACTCAACTGACGGGATCTGAACTAGTTTAGGAAACAACGGATAAGGTCCATCAGATTCAGAATCGTCTGAAAGCCGCTCAGAGCCGACAAAAGAGTTGGGCTGATATACGTCGTAAACCGCTATCGTTCAAAGTGGGCGAACGGGTATTATTAAAAGTATCGTCATAGAAGGGCGTTGTCAGATTTCGAATGACCGGAAAGTTAGCCCCGCGATACATTGGACCCTACGACATCCTAGAAAAGTAGGTCTCGTAGCGTATCGGTTGAAGCTACCACCCGAGCTTAGTGCCATTCATAATGTCTTCCACATTTCGAACTTAAAGAAGTGCCTTTTGGACGAGGCCACTCAGATACCATTGGAAGATATCCACTTTGATGATAAACTCCACTTTGTGGAAGAGCCGGTGGAAATAGTTGTTGGTAGGGTCAAACAATTAAGGCATAACAAGATTTCACTGGTTAAAGTCCGTTGGAACTCGAAACAAGGACCTGAATATACCTAGGAACGGAAGGATGAATTTCGTAGAAAATACCCTCACCTCTTCCCTAGCTTGACAAAGTAAATTTCGGGGACGAAATTTCTTAACCAGGGGAGACTGTGATACCCATGACGAAACCAGGTACACCTTAATTGGTCCTAAACTTAAAGCATGATTAAAACATTAATTGCGCGTGAACCTTGTAAACTTGTATGACTTGTATGACTTGCGCGTAAACCTTGGAAACCGAGAGCACGTCATGGTTACCATGACGTTATTAAGGATCAACGATGCAAGGTTGGTGCTCTTAGCCTTGAACAACGTGTTAATAGGAGACTTGACATTTAACAGCGCATTAAACCTTTGACGTTGATTATTAGGTTATCGGTAGCATCATTTAAGATTTCGAGTTCCAGAAACAACTTAGTTTTGTGCCATAGACTGTGACATAAGGTTTGAAATTAATCAAAGCCCGGGCACGCAAAATGAAGCAGCTCCCGATTAGGGAAACGCCTTCGTTCTGGGCATAACATAAGGTAACCAAATGTGCAAGGAACGATCGATCAAGGTTAAAAACACTTAAACGAACATCATACTAGACTCTTATGATTAAAACATAACCATGCTCGGGTTTCAAGACGGTTATGCCTAATTTTTAAAACCGAGTCTTTTGACAGTAAGAACGTGAAACGGAGCCTGTTTCGCAAATCAAGAACGCGTTCGGGACCCGAAAACGAACCTAAACGCAAATGGAAGATAAACATCATCTTTTAACATAAAATTCAAAGCATGAGGTGTCCCTTGGGACCCACTCCCAAACCGCCACCCCCCATATTTTAATATTTTTTTCTTTTAAAAATCTTTTTATTAATTCCTTTTTCATAATTTCTTCAACAAATCTTTCATAAACACCCTAACTCCAGCTGACCTAAACTTCAACAAATCAAAGGTATAAACCTTGGTTCTTATAGTTTAACCTTGTTTTCTTGATTAAACGCGATTCCTAGCCGAAAAACTCGTTTTAATCCAAGATTTTAAAAGGTTTAAACATGTTTATGGGCTGAATAAGAACACCTTGGTATTTCCCTGGTGTTATATGGCAGCCATGGTCGCAAATCTTTGGGGTTTGATACCCTCATCAACACCTATTCGACAAAAATGCTTAACTATTCGATTAACCGAAAACAATGAAATAAAGCTTGGTTGATCTAAGTTCTAGCATATTTGGGTTGTACTTGAAGGGTGTTAACAGGAGTATCCACGTAAAAGTTTGAATTTTTGGAATTTTCTACAAGTTTTGGTGAATTTTTAACTAGTTTACAAAAAGAATTTCCGAAAAATTATCAAACGAATTCAATAAATCACCAAATTTTACAAACACACTAAGGAACATGTGTGGAATGTTCCGGGAAAATTCATAGTCCATTGTTTGAGTTTTGATTTGGGTTAAAAATCAGCGTTTTTGCGAGTTCTCTGTATTCAGGAACGCACCGAAACGAAATCGGAAACTCTCAAAATTTTGTGAGAATTTTCTGGACATGTAAAAGGTGTTATGGGTTTTTTTTTTGGATTTTTTGAACCAATGATGATAATTAATGTTAGTTATTTGATTAAATATTGTTTTATAAATAATTTATTTAAATAGTTAAAATCCAAAATAAATTCCCAAAAGTTTTTCCCAAAATATACAGATTTTTACTAAGTTATATAAAAATTTACAGATTTTTAGTCAAATAATAGATTAAATGGGAATTTATGGAATTAAAAATAGATTATCTTAAATCAATTTCGGCAGATTACCGCATAACGAACCTGCCGGAACCGGAAACTGACCCAACCCGACAAATACTATAATTGGAACACCGGGAGTATTCTGGGAGATTCCCGGGCAAATTGGGCACTATGGGTGTGTCCTAGACAGTTCGGGAGAATTCCCAACGGGAAAAATGAAAACTCAAATTTGGGCAATCTAGACTCCCTAAACACTCAAACTCGCTTGACGGAAAGTTTATCATTATTAAATAACCACGTGATGGCAGTATTGGTATTCCTATACCATTATCTGTACACGTTAAACTACTGACTTTGGCTGGCACGCGAAACGGTGCATGGAAGCCAGACTGAAAACTAATACTACGTGACGTCCATCACCATGCCAGTGTCCTATAGACTCAATCCGGAGTAAAAACCCCTGACCAGATTCAAGGCATAACCATTACCAAATTAGATACTGATTTGAGTACATACTTGCATTGTGTTATTAAAGTTGTTCCAGTTGGTTGATCACTCGTGTGTTGAGACCACTACTCGCACTGTGAGTTTCACCTCCCCACTTTTGAATGATTTTACTGTTTTCTGGGGACTTCCATGTTCTATACTTTGTTGATTACACCAATCTGGGAGTGAGTTTTACTATCCCACTTTTAAACTGTGATACTGTTTCTGAGATGATTGGCATGTTACGAAACTGTGTTAATTACACCAACATATGATGTGAATTATCCAACACACAAACTACCTCCCCACTTCAAGACAAGTGATTAACGTAAGCTTGTGGACAGTGGATAGTACTATCGTTTTGACCAACCCAGTGCCAACTCTGACGGTGTGTCGGCACTAGGCTACTACACTCGTCCTAATTTGGTTGTGTTGTTAGGCATAACTACTATGGGGCGTTGAACTGCACGTGTCGCAGTTGATGGGCCAGGATTTTCTTTGTGACACAGTCCAGTGGCCGGGAGTGTCTGGGATGACACGGCCCGGGGGAAAAACAGTGAAGGTTTCACTTGTATACTCGTGTAATTCCGTCTGTGAATAAGACTGTGACCAGTGCAATTAAACTTGTTAACACATGTTGTTACACAACCATTAAACCAGTGGAACTCACGCAGCGTTTAGCCGACCCTTTTTAAAACTAACATGCATTTCAGATAAAACTAAACAGGAGTAAGGAATGTGCGTGTGGATGGCTGTGGTAGTGGACTGTAGCAGAATAAGAGCTATAATAGCTCGTAGTACCGTACTTGAACTTATGGTTTGTAATATGATACTAATTGTATGTTGTAACCGAGGTTCCCTTTTTATGTGATATCATGTTTTTAAATTATCGGGAATTGCCATGTGTCTGCTGCACCCTACAATTGTCTTCCGCTGTGAGTCGGGTGTGGACAAGTGTCCCTCCAGGTGTCTAATGCAGGTTAAAGGTGGCATTGATCGCGACTTGTGGCCAAGGAAGTTAACAATAAGCTGCTAGCTTGAATTTAGGAAGCTTCTGAGCTGGGGACCCCTTACAGACCGTATGGGGTTAGGCCTTACGGTTCGTAAGGCCCTTGCAGCGACAGAAATTTAAAAAATGGTAGAAATGACCCCTGAACTTGTTTTTGTCGCATTTTGGCACTTTAACACCCGTTAACCTCATTTTAAAGCTTTATAAGGATGAATAAACATAGGGAACTTGAAAAATGTTCAAAATGTCCCGGGTGTCGGTTCGTTCGATCGTACAGTTGCGGTTTTCGGTTAATTACGACGGAAATCGTAACGAAGGCGCAAATGACCGTAAATGCGCAACGAATGATAATTTTGCATTCAACTCATTAAAACATAATATTTTAATTATTATAAAAATTTTTGGATGTTCGTACGCGTCCCGGATTAAGAAATACGTGAATTGGCATAGTTTCGCAAAATTTGCAAAATAGCCCATGAAGTTGCAAAAGCATGTTTTGGCCATACCGAAGCCCTCGAAACTTATTTCTAAGTTATGTAAAGGGTATTTAGGGTATGTTTAGCTTATGTCATTGTTCTAAAGTGTATGTCGCATTAAACTGATTACGTTTTCATAACAGCTTGCGATTTCACTTCAAGAAGTGATTCGAAAGATCGAAATTGTACAAGGACTGAAACTTGTGAATGTCACATGTAATTATAAAATTCTATGGAATGTAACACAAGATCTAATTGGGTTCGAAATTGTTCAGAATTGTACGATGGTTAAAAAGTCACAGATGTTACATAAATGCAGCGGAATAGAATGGAAAACTTTTACTACAAGTAAAGGTCATTTGTTTTCATCATCATCATGCTTTCAAGTTTGTAAACTTTGCATGTGATTCACAAACTCCCCCTCAGCCTATTGCAACAGTTTGGTAGTACAGGAAATAGAGGATGATGATTGGTGTAAAGATCTTTTTAAGAAAACGAAGTTTACTGTTACATCGACTCAACTATATATACTAACTATCTAACCTCTGAGCATCTTTTGATGACGTCAGGGTTGATAGTGACATCTAATAATAAACTAACAAACTCAAAACACTGATGCCTAACATCTAATAGTGCAAATGCACTGTTACATTGAATTTAAAACTTATAAACTAAAACTTTGATGACCAAGCTCTGCTTCTTTTCTTCTGTCATACCTTTGATAATTGGTGTAGCAGATGATGCATAGGTAACAGACTTTAGGAAGGCAGAGTTTAGGTAACCAGAGGATCTAAACTCTGATAGAAGGACCAAACCGTGGATAGAGTATTTGGGCTGTACATCATCTGTTCTTTGTAAAGGGTTCAATCCCAACACAATGGGGGTAGGGTCCAACCCGTGACCTCATCCGTCTCTGCTTTTTACACAAACAACCAACAACCACTGGACTAGAACTATTTTTGTGATACGTGATGTTGTCTTCCCCAATCAGTGTTGAAGCATAATGTCTAATGCCTACGTCTTAGTTGAGTCTAGATATAATGTATAGGACAGTAAATCAGGGTTTTTTATGTGTTGAATTGATTTTGTTTTGTAAGGGATGCTCATACGCGTGTATGAACATGTCACACACGTGCGCATGAGGGTGCATACGTGTGAGGTGCTTATAAATACAACACTCTCATGCGCTTAAACATAACTTGACACTTTGAGAGCTTGGATAACTTTGTGTGATTGTAAAGATTTACTGTCCAAAGCATAATGAAACTTTGAATTAATGGAACAAGTGTATTACTTACTATATTTTGGATTCCGCACTTAATATGATCCGTTAGATATTGGACAATCTAGTTTTTTGTTTTTTGGACATTTTAGACCAAGAACTACGATCCTACAAGTGGTATCAGAGCTATAGGATGCTGATATTTACTTTTAATACACTTATGGATTGAAAATTGTGCTCAAAAGTGGATTTTTGAACTATTTTCAACATTTCTCATTGATTTTACGGTGGAAAACTCTTGGTTCTTCTTCTAGACATTCTATCATCACTATTAATCAATCCTATAAAAGATCATGCCAAAATTTTGTCAAATTCATTGAAAAATTGGACCAAAACATGCTCATACGCTCAAAGGGATTTCTATATGTATGTGCTCTCATGCGTGGTTGAGTGCTCATGCGCATCGATTAGGAAAAGTTGAGCTCTCATACGCATGGTTGTGCTCATCCGTTGAGTTACATAGTTCATCCGCTCAGTTTTGATTCATACGCATAAGGGTCACACGCATGGTTAGGCTCATACGCTGGGAGTGAGTCATACGTACAAGTGTCCATCCGTGAAAGTTGGTCATACGCTCAGAAAGTCTCATTCGTGTGGAATTTGTGTTCATACGCACCTTGTTCATCCGTTCAAAGTGCACATACACGTGAAAGTTGTGATTTTGTGAAAAGTTGTTTAAGTATGGAACAAGAATTATTTAATGCGTGCATGGCTACCGAAATTTTATCTAATCTCATGCAAAATCCAAATCTTGACAATGAGATGGGTACTATCAATAAGCCCCTGAAACTGCTTAGAATAGAAAATTATATGAAATGGGCGAATAATTTCAAAAATTTCATGCAAGCTAATCATTTTGATGTCGGTTAGCTCTCGAAGAAGATTATCATTCTTCCATTGCTGAATCCGAATAAATTTTAGGAGTGTCACAAATTCCAAAGGTATTTAGAGATAAATTCATAAGAGAGAAGAAAATGACGAACTTGCTACATCAATCAGTAAAAGCTCAAATTTTGGAATTATTGCAACATAAAGGAACCTCGTATACTATCTGGGAAGGTCTTTGAAATAAGCATCGTGGAAACAATGAGATGAGAAGAACCAAGAAATCTCTGTTAAAGAAGGAGTTTAATATCTTCACCTTTATCAAAGGCGAAACTCTACAACAGTCAAAGACATTGTTTTCTCGTATGTGAGATGAAAAGAGTGCAAATTGATAAAGATGAAGAAGATTAAATTGAGAAACTATTGGATGCTTTACCAGACCTGGATTAGGGAACATTTGTGATGATTCTAAAATCGAATCGGTCTAAATATTCAAGTCTGAACTTAGCAAAGCTGATAGAGAAGTTAGAGGTGCATGAGTTAGAGTAGAAAAAGGTTAACAAGATAAAAGCAGCTAACATTCCTCAGGATGTTGGGCTTTATTACAAGGGCTTAGATCCTACGATTACTACCAGCCACAAAATATAAACAACTTTCAGTGCCGAAACGGGTAATGGATACTGTTTTGTCAGCAATGCTAGCAGTGGAAATGGTTCGGGTTATATGTACTCGCCACAGTCTTCATATAGTAGTGGAAGTTCAAAAAACACACCACAGAAGAATACTCAACAATCTCAAAAAAATAAAAACTATCATAATTCAAACAGATCATCTGAATACATGCAACGCAATATTGAAGTAAACATCCAGAATACTCAAGGTCTGTTACATGAGAATGTCAAAGAACACATGGTGTTTCTAGCCTCAATCTTAGAATCATATGAAGGACTGGTTACAGGAAGAACCGGTAACTATAACATGACCAAGGAAGACTACGACCAGATTGATCAAGAGGAGCTGGAGTTAATTGATATTCGCTAGTGCATGGCTAGCGTAATTAGGCGAGCTCAACTATTCATGGAGATTACAGGCAGAAATTGCATGGGAGGTCTAGACACGAAATTGGGTTTTGATAAGTTTAAGGTTGCCTCTTTTAGATGCAAGGAGTGTGGCTAATTTAAGAGAGAGTGCACAAACAAAGAAGTGAAGGATGATAACGTTAATCCTTTTGTTAGAGATTATTACCAGAGGGCTATCTATCATAAAAATTCACAAAACAATCCATTCCAACCGAGTACAAGAGCAATTCCACTTGAAGATGCTTCATCATCAAAGTCTAAAGACAAAGCGATGGTAGTTGCACAAAGCGATGAAGGTTTTAACTGGAATGAAGCTGTTAGATAATATTTGTATTTGTGTATTTATTGTGGTTCAATTGAACGATACAAAGCCCGTCTTGTTGCTCAAGGCTTCACCGAAATTTCGGGTCTTGATTACTCGCATACTTTCAGTCCTCTTGTTAAAGTCATAATTGTCCGAACTGTTCTTGCTCTAAGTATAATTCACAACTGCATCTCCATCAATTAGATGTCAACAATGCCTTTTTACATGGACACCTGTCAGAAAATGTTTTTATGGAACAACCAAAGGGTTTTATTGATGTTCAATTTCCATCTCATGTTTGTAAATTGAACAAAGCTATATATGGTTTGAAACAAGCGCCTAGAGCTTGGTTTCATCATCTATGTATGTTTCTGATCAACAATGGTTTCACATGCAGTCGTGCTGATCCTTCTCTATTCATTTATAACCATAATACTCGTATCATGTATTTACTTGTCTATGTCAATGATCTTATTCTTACTGGAAATCACTCCCAAACCATTCAATCTTCGTTACTACTTTTGATAAGGAATTTGCCATCAAAGATATTGGGGGACTCAACTACTTTTTGGGATTGGAGGTTACCTACACTTCAAATGGTCTTTTCTTGAATCAATCTAAATATACGATGGATATTATAAATAGGGCTAAGGTGTTGGATGCTAAACCAGCACCAACACCTTTAAGCTCCAATGTTTCCTTTTTCACTGCAGGTACACCCGTTTCAGACGCTACACTTTATCGATCCATTGTAGGTGCTCTCCAATATCTTACGATCACTAGACCTGACATCTGCTTTGCTGTTAATCAAGTTAGTCAATTTTTACATTCCCAACTGTTGATCACTTTAAAGAAGTCAAGTGGATTCTTCGGTATCTCAAAGGTACTATTGCCTTTCGGTTACACTATACTCGTCCACCACTACATCGTTGCTTGGATACTCTGATGCTGATTGGGCTCGCTGCTTGGAAACGTGTCGTTCTACTTATGGCTACTCAATTTTATTTTGGGTGGAAATTTAATTTCTTGGAGTGCCAAAAAGCAACCGACTGTTGCAAGATCCAGCTGTGAATCTGAGTATCGTGCTATGGCCAACACTACTGCTGAAATTGTTTGGATTACTCATCTTCTTCAAGAATTACATGCTCTTCCACCTGATCGACCAACTATACTATGTGATAATCAGAGTGCTTTGTTTCTCACACAAAATCCTATTTCTCATAAGCGTGCCAAACACCTTGATTTGGATTATCATTTTTTATGTAAACTAGCCAATGCTGGGAAATTTGTTACTAAATTTGTTCCGACCAAGCTTAAGGTGGCTGATATCTTCACGAAGAGTCTTCCTACGTCTCAGTTCAACACTTTTCGACAAATGCTTCGTATTGGTCCACCACTGTTCAGCTTGTGGGGGATGTTAGATAATATTTTTATTTGTGTATTTATTATCTCTATTTATAAGTTCATTTATTTCAAGTCTATATATTGTATCTTGTAACCTCTGTAATGTAATGAGAATCAGACCATTCACAGAAGCCATTACGAAGGATAGAGGACTAGCTCTTATGGTAAAGATTCTAGAAGTTGAGGTGAAAAGTCAGTCGATCGAAGATTGTTACGGATGAAAAGACAAAGATGGAGTTAAGTGATTGAGAAAGAAGAATGTGTTGCTGAAAAGAATGAAGAAGTCTTGATTAATGTTGAAAGTGAGATCAAATATGATGAGGAAGTTCAAGTTAAACCTGATTTTGACGTTATCCCGACAGAAAATGTGGAAGAGGATAAGATCTATTAAGTTCCTAATGATGTTTTTGAATCTATATTCCCTCCTGACGTGTTTAACAGTTTTGAAGGTTTCTTCGGAGAACAAGCATTTCCTCAAGAGTTGCATTACGATGAAACAACAAATGAATATGTTGAGGTGATCGATACAAGCAAAGAAATGAATGCTAAAGCCATAGAAGAAATCACACAGAAAGCGATGATGGCAAACTTAAAAAAGGTGAATTCAAATGACTCCAAAAATGAACAAATTAAAACAGAATCTGTAGAAACGCCAATAACATCCTTGATTTGTCAAAAGTGTTTAGTTCCATGTGGTAAATGTGCTGAAAAGGATGTTGATTATCGAATGCTTATATCACATACTGATAATTTGTTGGCAGATTTAAAAATAGTTCAAGAAGCTTATAACAAGTTACAAAAGATTGGAAAAGATTTTAGAGAAGTCATTAAAAAAATCAGCAAACTTAGTCAATGTTAAAAGCAACTTTAGCTAATAAACAACTTGTGATAAACAAAGGCATTGATGAAAACGCTTCTTTAAAACAAGAAATTCAAAAGGTAAAAATTGAATCTGAGTGTGTTAACAAGAAATTAAACAGCTATGCAGTTGTTCCGTATGTGTTAGTCCATATTCTTCTAAAACCTACAGGTAATGATGAAGAAACCGGAGAAAACATATATGGTTATAACGATCACGGGATCGGGTACCATAGAGTTCTACCGCCAATGTAGAGCAATTACTCGAAAAGATCGCCTGATGGTGCTGAAAAAGCACTCGATGTGGAAGTGAAAACTCCACTTGTGGCTAATCCGAAAGAGTTGTTACTCGGGATTGTAAATGTCACATACGAATAGTCGGAAAACAGTTCTGAATGTAATACTGACTTATGACATAGCGTGGTTAATAAAGTGTTTGAAAAAGAGTCTAAGAATGAATATGTGGAAATAAAGTTTGCTAGGAATTATGAGTGTGAAAAGAAAGGTGAAAAACAGTCACAATTTCAAAAGCAAGAAAATGTTTTGTCTAATTTTTAAATCATTGCAGCTTACAAAATGAGTGGATCAGATAAAATATATTTTGACAATGATTTTCCACTTAAGAATGTCAGTCAAGACCTAGTCAAAAAGGCTTATAAACTGGTTGAAGTAGATTTTTCACAAAAACGATGTTGAAAGTTTTTCTCAAAAGAAACATTACCAAAGTGCTAATAATCGACAAAATTATTAGTCAAATGGGTACACGGGTTACCAAGCTGATGGGCAAAACAGGTATCGTGGTAATGGAAGAAGAGAGACTAGTTTTAGAAATGATCGCTTTAAAAAGAAATCATGTTTTCAAAAGAATGTAGAATTTGTTTCCGGAACTAGGTTAGAGAGTGAAAAGGAAGAAAAATATAGAAATCAACAAACCAATAGTTTTTGGAGCAAACTAAGAAACATGAACAAACTGAAGGTTTGAAGAATCTTACACAGATACATGAAAGTGTTATAGGTGTCAAAAGATTGGACATATTTCGTATTAGTGCCAAACAAATTTCAAAAGTATGTTTTGACAAAACCTTCAGATGTGATCAATGAAATGAAATGAAGTCAAAGTTTGTTCCAAAAAAATCATAAAACGACTAGTCGAGAGTCAAAAGAAATATGTGGTTAAACAAAAAACTGTTTAAAACAAAAGAAAATTTGAAGGTGAATCAAGAAAAAGTTTTTCCTAAGTTGAAAACGGATTCGGTAAAATGGGTGGTTAAACAAAATGTTTCTGTTGTTGAAAAATGATTGTAAAATTGATGAAAAGAATGGTTTGTTTAATGATGCAAGTGGAAATGCACCCAAGATCATAATGGCTTTGGTCTCCCTGTTTAAGTAACTGGTTTGTGCATGTGCACGAATTCCATAGGTTCTCAAAATGGATTATTGATAGTGGAGCATCAAGGCACATGACCGGGATGCTCACTTTACTTTATGATGTAAGACCAATTCGAGGCCTGTATGTCGGATTTGCAGGGAATTAGGGAGGTAGAATAATCAGTGAAGGAACTCGGGAAAATGAACAGTTTCATTTGACAAAGTGAATTACATTTCCGAGTTGGAAAATAACTTGTTATATGTTTCTCAAATATGTGACAAGAAGTTTACCGTCCATTTCTCGGACAAAGAATGTATGATCTTGATGATGGGTTATTTTATACCAAAGGAGTAGATCTTAATGCGTGCATCGGGGAAAAAGGACCTATGTTCTTACATGTGTACCACAACCACGACTATAAGGACTGCTTAATGCTTTGTTTCAAAGGCTATAGAGAAGGAATCTATCTTATGGCATAGAGAGATGGGAGACATCGATTTGTGAAAGATGAATAACCAATGCTTCGTTTCAAAGGCTACAGAGAAGGAATCTATCTTATGGCATAGTAAGATGGGACACATCTGTCACACCCCAACTAGCAGCCGAAGAAAATATACGGGATGTAACAGACACCTCTAGTACAAGCACGTTGTTTATAAAGACGCTACATTTTATTACTTACAAAATGTTGATTACATACTACATGTATGTTACAACTGCATGTTCCCATGAACCACATAAGTCTTCTAAGCCACATGCGTATATATCAGGGTTCGCCTACAAACATGTCGTGAACAACATACATGTATCACACTAGTCTCAAGTTACCTGAAATGCATGTAAGTTTTAAAAACGTCAGCTAAACATTGCGTGAGTTCCACTGGTTTCATTGTTGTGTAACATTATGTGTTAACAACTTTAATTGCACAAGTCACAGTTCACGGATTTATCAACACAAACACCTTCAGCTAGCAAGACCATGTTACAACAAACGCCTGCGGCTCGCCGAACCGTGTCATAACAGACACATGCAGCCTGCCGGACCGTGTTACAACAAGCACCTGGGGCTCGCCGAACTGTGTCATAACAGACACCTGCAGCTCGCTGGCCCGTGTGTTATAATACTTGCATCATTACAAGTTGGTGCAACTAACACAGTTTTGTAACATGCAAGTCACCTCAGAAAACAGTAACACAGTTTAAAAGTGGTGGAATGAAACACACTCCCAATTTGGTGTAATCACACAGTTTTAACATGCAAGTCCCCATAAAACAGTAAAAACAGTTTAAAAGTGGGGAAGTGAAAACTCACCGTACGAGAGTGATCTCAACGCAAGAGTGATCAAGCAACTGGATCAATTTTAATAACCCACATGCAAGTATAGACTCAAATCAGTACCTAAGTTTGTAATGGTTATAACTTGAATCTGGTCAGGAGTTTTTACTCCGGACTGAGTCTGTAGGACACTAGTATGGTGATGGACGTCAGGGTAGTATTAGTTTTCAGTTTGGCTTCCAGGCACCGTTTCGTGTGCCAGCCAAAGTCAGTAGATTAATGTGTTCGGATAATAGTACGGGAATACCAATAATGCCAATACGTGGTTATTTAAGAATGATTAACTTTTCATCAAGGGAGTTTGAGTATTTGGGGAGTCTAGGTTACCCAAATTTGAGTTTCCATTTTCACTGTCGGGAATTCTCCCGAATTGACTTAGGACACACCCATAGTGTCCAATTTGCCCGGGAATCTCCCGGAATACTCCCGATGTTCCAATTATAGTATTTTTCAGGTTGGGTCAATTCCCAGTTCCGGGAGGTTCATTATACGGTAAACTGCCAAAATTGCTTTACAATAACTCATTTTTAATTCCATAAATTCCCATTTAAACTATATTTTATATAAAAATCTGTAAATTTTTATATAACTCAGTAAAAATCTGTAGATTATGGGAAAAATTGGGAATTTATTTTGGCATTTTACTTATTTGAATAAATTATTTATATAACCATTTTTAACCACATAATTAACATTAAATACTATCAGAAGTTCAAAAATTCCAAAAAAATTCCAGAACACTTTTTACCTGTCCAGGAACTGCTCACAAAAGTTTTAGATTTTTTCGATTTCATTTCAGTGCGTTCCCGGCTACCGAAAACTCACAAAAACGCGGATTTATAACCCAAATCAAAACTCCACCAATGGACTCTGAATTTTCCCAGAACATTCCCCATATCTTCCTTAGTGTCTCTATAAATTGTGTGGTGGTTTATTGAATTTATCTGATAATTTTTCCGAAATTCTTTCGGTAAAACAGTTAACAATTCACAAAAAATCGTAGAAAATTCCAAAAATTTTAAAATTTTATGGGGACTCTCTTGAGAATACCCTACATCACCATACAAAATTTCAACTCAATCCAAGTTTCACAGACCAAGTTATAGCTAAAACAAGATTCTGCCTTTGCTAGTTTCGGTTCTCGGATGTTATACCTAGCGATTCTTCCGATTCCAAGCGTTTATCTTGATCCCAGAAGTGTGTGAAGGCTATATTCAGTACCTACCCATCAAGTACAACCCAAATATGCTATAACTTAGATCAATCAAGCTTTACTTCATTGTTTTTTCAGTTAATCGAATAGTTAAGCGCTTTTGTCGAATAAGAGTTGATTAGGGTATCAAACCCCAAAGTTTAGTGATCATGGCTGCCATATAACACCAGGTAAATACCAAGGTGTTCTTATTCAGCCCATAAACATGTTGAAACCTTCAAAAATCTTGGATTAAAAAGCGTTTTTTCGGCTAGAAATCGCGTTTAATCGAAGAAACGGACTTAGAATCATAAGTATCAAGGTTAATAGCTTTGATTTAGTGAAGATTAGTGAAGAACTCAGCTGAACTCAGTGATTTATGGCAGGTTTCTTTGGAGAAAAATGATTTTCTTGGAAATGATTATGAAATAAAATGAAAAAAAAAAAGAAAAAAATACATATATACATGGGGGGTATGGCGGCTTGGAGGTGGGTCCCAATGGGGACACCTCGTGCTTCGGTCAGCGTGTTAAAAATGATGTTTATCTTCCATTTTTGGGTCCCGGTCGTGTCTCCGATTTGCGAAACGGGCTCCGTTTTGCACGTTCTTAGTGTCAAAAGACTCGGTTTTAAAAACTTAGCATAACCGTCTCAAAATCCGAGCATGGTTACGTTTTAACCATAAACATCTCGTATGACGTTAGTTTAAGTGGTTTTAAGCTTGATCAATCGTTCCTTGTGCATTTGGTTGCCTTATGTTATGCCCGGAACGAAGGCGTTTCCCTAACCGGGAGCTGCTTCGTTTTGCGAGCCCGGGCTTTGAATATTTTCAAACCTTATGTCACAGTCTAGGCACAAAACCGAGTTGTTTCTGGAACTCGAAATCTTAAATGATGCTACTGATAACCTAATAATCAACGTCAAAGGTTTAATGCGCTATTAAACGTCAAGTCTCCGTTTAACACGTTGTTCAAGGCTAAGGACGCCAACCTCGCATCGTTGGTTCTTAGTAGTTCATGTTAACCATGACGTGCTCTCGGATTCTTCTGAGACATTACAGATGTGTACTAATACTTATTCCCATTATAGTCGGTGTATTATTTACCAGAATTCGTATCATCATACATAATCACAACAATATCACGATATACATACCACGTCCGGTCACCACGGACTTGTACCAATCAAAGTTTACTGGGATATTTAACAATTGTCACAGTCTCCCCCGATTAAAATAATTTTGTCCTCGAAGTTCCGTTTAGTAGTCGATTGGAAAGCTCCGTATTTATATTCATGTCAGTCATGTGACAGACAAGTATGTTTTCGATTTTTGTTTAGTATCATCATCGTATGGAGATGATAATTATGCTATATAGTAGCAGTGTATTTTGTCCATCCACAATTCCTACGTATTATTAAGAGTAACGTCTGTCATCACATCCAATCTGAAAGTGAAGTGTTGTTGTACTCATAGTAGAATATGAGTTTCGTATTCAGCTTATAGCTGACTGCAATTATTACGTTTTCTTTGCATTCGTTATCTTCACCATTCATACACCATGAGTTTCAATTACGATTTCGTTTAATAGTTATTGAACACCCCCTACAAAGGAGGAGTATGGGTACTCTCCCAAGGTTTGTTGCGAACATTGCAATAATGAGCACCATGCTCCGCATGTTTGTGTTAAGGAAATAAATTTGGTCTTACCGAGTGGTGCACGCCAATCTTCCCTTGTTGTCGTGGATGATCTTCGGCTAATACTAATCGACCATGAGAGTCCCTACTCTATGGTAGAGAAAGAGAAAGGCTTTTACGAGCCTACGATTGCCATAAGGAAAGCATGTACACGAGTAACAACGAATCTGCACCCTCACATCAACAGGGTGCCTGAACTACTCACCAGTAGTCTAATCATGTCGTAAGGATATGGAATTTCTACAGTAATAATTCCAGTTTGTATTAAGTTTTGGGAGCTTGGCTCCAGCTGTTGTACAACTATCTATGTATTTTCCAAATGGAAACAACTTAGTAACTTTGATGACATCGATGTGATTCTCCAAGAAATATGGTATAAAAATTCCCATATACCGGGAATGATAGGGTGTGCGCCCAATGCGGTTTTAATTCCAGTAGCACTACATCTAGAATGCTACTATATCACGTGGAAATGCTTAAGACGTGATGAGTGTCTAACGATCACAAGTATCACTATGATTCCCCTACACATGGGTTCGGCATTGATAGTAGACGTACGGGTAATTTGGTAAAAGATGACTAAGTAACGAGTCATCGAATCAAGGTTCCCCATTGACGGAGTACCCTTCGCAGGGTGGGAACATAGCCATGCTCGACTATAATTTCATAAGGATGTCGTTAATGGAGACAAGGAGAAGTAATCATTTACCATGATGTTCTTGAGAGATTACCAAAGGCATAGGCGAATATAACCCATACTAGTCACAAGGTGGTTAATCACCACTTGACCATCTCAGTCTCGTGGTTTTTCGAGTCAATTTCGGACTTGTTAAGATCTGAACAAGCACATGAGTATAGAAAGATATAATGCTTTCCCATCTTGGCACCTCCGCCAACTGAATCACCACTTAAACGTAAGGGTTTCATCGAATTTGTTCATGTCAAACCATCTTGGTTTAGATTGGGAAATTTGTGCGGTTTTATGAAACCATGGGCTGAAGCCCGAATTCATAGTCACCCTAGTCCGATAGAGATAATTGACCAATGAATCTTGTTTTTCCCGTTAGTCTCATATTCGTAATAATGTAAACAAGAAATGAAGACCCGGCCCCCGGGTTGGTCGAGACTAGACTTGTTGAGTTTCTCGACCCCTTGGTCGTAGGATTAGTAAGTTCTGTTTCCCAATAGGGCACGGAAGGAATACGTGCTGCTGGGAAATGTAATAGCATAGATCCACAATCGCTCGGCAATCTAGTGAAATAACAAAAGCAGTTTCAAGGAGGCTGAATGAAAAGCGTAATCAATCGAGGTAAGCCTAGCACTCTGATGGCTAGGATACGAATAAAGGTTATGAATGCCATTTCACATTCGGTCGGTGAATCCAACCAAGCACCGATCTACACTTTGGTCATTTAGTTTGACTTAGTATCGCACATGGAGTTATTTACAATTCGTAACGTGTGTTAAGTAACTCTCCAAATTTGAAGAGTATTAGTTGTCGTGTCAAAGTCTTATTCTTCCTTTAAGTATATATGACATACTTACTAATGGAATTTCCTTCTAGATGGACATGGTATCCGAGGGACGTATTCGGAAGATTCACTAGTCCCTTCCTCTGGAATGATGGGGATTACGAGATTTCTTGTTTATCTTTCCCCCAAGTGGGTTCAGCGCACAAAAGACACCAATTAGAATATTCGGACAACTCGTGACTATTCCTATTTCAAAGAAAGTTTGGTTTTGACCGTGTTCCTTCATACATAGCAATTCCTGCTTTTCATAGTATGGCGTATATACGTCACTCCAGTGACATGCTTTGACCGCACATTTAAGCACTGGCCCTTTTTGGGTTAAGTCTAAGTGCAATTTTTGCAGTGGTATGATGACGGATATTATTACATACATGTAATGATGTTGGTTATACAGGTTGTGGACTCATGCGTGCGACGAATTTTTGTGATATGGGACGATTGAAAATGCGACATTAATTCATGTATGTATATATATATATATATATATATATATATATATATTATATATATATATATATATATATATATTGTTTATAACAGAATGGTCCCGAAACGCTCACCACAAATGACCGAGGCAGAAATCGTGTAAATGATAGCGCACAACTTCCGACAATCATCCCACGATCGTGAATTTTACTCATGGTACGAATATATAGGTACACATACACACACACACAAACATATATATAGTATTACACTTAAGATTTCTCCCGTTCTTATTTCCTTAAGTAACACAAGAATTTTCATCACTCGAAAATAACGAAGAATCGGGTTGCCAGTAACATTGTATTTTACGAATACTTATTTAAATTGATCAAACTGAAAATCAATCGAAGGTACCCACTAGTTGAACGAAGACGAGGGGTGTTTCAACAATATTTCCTGATCTAAAGAATTTAGTCCTCGTATACTCATGAGGACTAGCAACACCGTCTAACGTATAACTCTTGACTACCTGCAAGAGTAGGGTATCGTTCACTTTGTATCCCATCGGCGGATGAAAGTCAGTGTATCCCATGTATCATCCTCCTACACATGTAAGAGACCTTACCAAATAACACCTTTACAAAGGTCTGAAGGGAATTTCAAACATCCCTTAGGAATTGTGAATAACATCGCGTATAAATATCTGAACTCCTCCAATGTTTCAAGGAAGAGGAGAACACATATGGTGTTCCCCAGGTATTATTATTATTATTGTAGAGTTGGGGAGTCAATACGTTCTATAGGCATACAAGTATCTGAGTTAGTCTCTGCCGAGGACCACTCGTACGGTCGTAGTATTATCTAGTCATGAAAAGCCTTAATCGAAAGAAATCAAAGAACTGTATCCCCTTATGCGATTTCTAGGTTGAATGCACCGCCCTCATACGGGTGATATAGATTCAAGACCTACTATCTCAGGGTTACCAAAAGAATTCAGGTCAGGACCCAGTGTAGTCTAGAGTTTGAAGATGTAAATATGAGTTGTCATAGGTTAATCAGCGTATTACAGTACTTGAATGCTACTCGAAGGCGATCTCGTCTTGCATTAGAACATATTTTCACTAAGTTATGCGAGGCTGGAAACAAGGGATCAGTTGTTATATAAACATTGTATATGCTTCTTTTAAATGTCGTCCTTCGAATTATATATACATATATAAATAAAATAAGTGTCCGATGAAAAATTCACTTTGTGTCATTTGTTTATTAAATATTCATTAAGAGGTAGCTTCGTTACGGTCCTTCGTACCGTTCATTCCCTACTTATCTAGTTACTGGGGATTTATCTTGTATTGGTTTGGACTAACTCGATAGGGCGTATCAAATTAGTAATTTACACATACCGGACCTTAACACTTTCCAATAGTGTTAGTAAGGAGAATTGAATTGATTTGAAGTAGTAAGTCGGATTGTTTCATGATTATAGTTTTCCGACCTTGCACCGGGGTTACGTCATCCTCAACCACAATTTACCAAATTAACACTTGGATTAGACCGCGGTTAATGTTGTATATTTATGATTAAATGTATACATAGGAGTGTCATGTTAATACGAAGAATTAACGGTTACGAGGAATACTGGAAAAACTGTTCTGGCCTCCACAAGTCTTATCACCATCATATCCGCATCCACACAATTCCTCACCAAACTTTGATTACATCAAATAAGTTGCTCCCTGTAACATTTGTAAAAATCGGGTCTCCAAAACCCTCTCCGTTTTGTAATCAAGTACCAAGTTATGAAAGTGCATTAATTATTTATGGTTATTTTGAGTTAAAACGATACATAATTAATAAATAAACTAAACTATAAAAATTTAAATTTGATAAAAAGTTAAAATAAAACAAATAAAAAAAATTTGAAGCTGCCGGGACTCGAACCCAGGTCAGCTGAGCCGCTCAACGACTTAACATCCATTCCCCAAACCGCTCCGCCACAATGTGTTTTATGTTAACTTTAGGAAAACAAAAGAAACTTAAACACAAACTCAGTTTAACCGATGATACCATCTGAAAACCGGTAATCGGCAAACCAATCGTCAAATCGATTGTTTACCTCACAATTTCAGTTATAACCGATGTATTACGGTTTCTAATCAAGTTAAAATTGATTGAAACTTTAAGTCCTATCATTTTCGGCTTTTGAAACCGAAAATTCATCAAGTTCTGATTTAATTCAAGTTTCCGATCATTTGCACGATTCAGAACTATCACAACAATATTCAATTTCATTTTCGTCGCATTCTTGAACCATAAGATCTTCTGAATCAGATCGCCGGAAAATTTCTGCAAGTCACCGGAAAACCGGGACTCACATTCTCACGGTAATTCCTCCGACTCTTTTTGTTTAAAACATGTGATTAGTCAGTCTCTAACACAACTCCATCATCAGAATCGATCCTAGTCAAAGTTTATCAAAAATCTTACTTTCGCCGGAAAATCTCTGAGACTGCCGGAATCACACTGTGAACTGGTATGATATCCTAAAACTTCTTTTAAACCTTGTTTAAGTGACTCAACTTTATGAATAATTGATCAACGCTGTTAATTGGTTCAACAGCCGGAGTTCATTTCTAGTACCGACGAACCTCCGCCGGATTTCTGTGAATAACATCAATCGGTATATTCTGTTCCTTAAACTCTCTCCATTCTTTACTTTTGAATTCCTGTTAATGTCTGAGAACTTTATAAATCACAAATAAATCATAGCCAGTCGAATTATGCTATCTGTGAAAATCGGTGAAGAAGATGAAGCTATAACAGAACATAAGATTAATTAAAAACGGTATTTTAAACGGGTTAGACACACAGTCCAGCGGTGGACTGTGTGCAAGTTTCACACACACGTCCCGAGTTCGATCCTTGCTACGCGCACGCCTTGTGTAATAACATGCCTTTTTGATCCAGAACAAAACCGGGTTTAAACCAGGTAGTTGTTAAGTATAATAAAAACCCAAGAATATAACCGGGTTAGACACACAGTCCAGCGGTGGACTGTGTGCAACATGAACTTCACGTCGCGCGTTCGAATCTTGTCACGAGCACCGGTCCAATCGAATTAAAACGTTTTTGCAAATAAAGGAATTTTCGGTTAATTCAAATAAGTATATAAATATAATTAAAACCGAGTTTATAACGGGTTAGTCACGTAGCTCAGTTGGTAGAGCTACGTGCACGCGAACGGAAGGTCGCCGGTTCGAATCCCACCCGGCGCAGATTTAACCGCTGACCGAACCGGTCAACGGTCAACGGTCAACACTAAAAAAAATAATATTTTTTTTTATATATTTATTTATTTAATTTAATTAAAAAATCAATTAAAAATACTTAAAAATAACATTTTTAAAGATAGAAAATAGCCATAAACTCATAAAAATATATCTAAAAATTTCATTAAAATCCTTAATAACATCCATCCATTTAATATATTTTTCCATTATTATTTAGGTTAGTATTCCTCGTCGACTCGCTCATCTAAATCGTGCGCATCTCACCATCTCCAATTCAACGCACCCAATGTGAGTGAACCTTTCAAATTCCCCGTTTTAATCACGTTTTGGGGTGTATCATGTGTCTTTGTTTATATACATATTATAACTAAACTATTGTGCATACATCATATCATGACATGCGTATTTAGTTTGTTGCTGTTAAGTAGTTATTATTGGATGCAAATTATTATTTCAGTACATGCAATTGCCGAGGCCGCCGCTCCCCATTTTATTATGAGGTTTGAGCATGTTCCCCATTTAATTATGCGGTTGAACCTGCGTGCCCGCAACGATCGGCTCCGTTTGATTGAGCCTTGATCGGTCATTTCATTTTACATTTCAGTTCATGCAATACGATCGGCTCCGTTTGATTGAGCCTTGATCGCACAGTTCATTTTACATTTCAGTACATGCAATACGATCGGCTCCGTTTGATTGAGCCTTGATCGCACAGTTCAATTTACATTTCCAGTTCATGCAATACGATCGGCTCCGCTTGATTGAGCCTTGATCGCACAGTTCATTTATGTTAGTTATCGTATGATATTGGTATGTTCATGTATGCTGTCAAGTGTTACTATATGCTATAATTGTAACTGCTATTTGCCAATGCTTGATTACTTACATTTGCTCTTTTATGATTATGCACAATATTTCATTGATAAACTAACCATAAAATCATTATCAAATGTTTATCTAATAAGGTTCACTCGCCAACTTATGTTGACCCAAAAACTACCATTTTACACATGATACAGGTGAACCCGCAGCAGCTAGGAACACATAGGACCTGGATTAGAAGAATAAATCGATTTAGTTTTGGGATTGTTACCTTTTGATTTTTTCCTTTGTATTGAATGAACATGTTTGGATGTTTGAAAATGTAACTTTGACTTCATTAATTATGAAACATAATTGTAAATGTCATGTGCTTTGGTGATAACCCAATTATGCCCCGACTCTTATTTCCGCTGCGGGTCGGGGTGTGACAGATTGGTATCAGAGCCATGACTATAGGGATATAGGATAGGTTATTAGACCCTTAGAGCCTATACTATAGTCGATTAGAAACTTATAAGAATTTTGTGTGTTATATGCCAAATTTCATGATGTTTATATGTTTTATGTTAAATGTTACGTTTGATATTGTACAAGCATGTTCATAAGTATGTATTATCAAATAATGCCTATCATGAAATAGTATGATCATAACATATCACATCCATGAAAGCACACACCACATCATGATTGATTTTACAATGATTTTCGTGTTTTCAAATCTCATCAAAGTGAGTTCTCATGACGGGCATGTAGTAACTGGAAGGGTACTAGTACCGGTAGTCGGAACGTCCTGTCTAGGCTGGCATTCGTATAAATCCAAAATAAAGGACCAGTTTGCCTACCTGGGGACTAACGATGAGAGTACGAAGTACCTATTAGGCCAAAGCATGCTATACCAAACGTCGTGTGAGCTAATTCCACTTTGAGTTGTCATTGTGTCTACACCTGGACACGTTCCGACCAAACATCTCATAAACATATTTTGTGGTTTGCATTCGGGGGATGCGAGTGTTAAATTGCCAATACTAATGTGAATCCTACCAAGCCAATAGCCATGGGGGCCCACATGACTATGTAGGTGAAGGTATGGGGGACATTTGAGGCCCAACATGAGCGAACCCAAGACATCCTATGGATGTAGTTGTATTATTGATATTTATGTTATTTTCATTTTCTTAAAGACACATGACACCTAAAAAGACACCATGAACTCACAATCTTCTCATTTTATGATCCTGTAGATGTCATCTAGACAGCATCGAAGGGGAAAAAATTGGGAAAGACTCAGGAACGTTTGGCCGCGCATATCGCGAATCAAATGGCCACGATATTGCCTGACATCGTGGTACAAGTACAACAAGCCCTTGCTGCAAATCCTACTAACCCTCCTCAACAACAGGACCAGAACATCGCCAACCCTCCTACCATCAAATGCTCTTACAAACATTTTAAGTCCTGTGATCCTCCAAAATTCGAAGGGACTGAGGGAGTCATTGCTCTCCTACATTGGTTCGAGGAGATGGAAAACGTTTTCTTAAACTACGATTGTCCTGAGGATCGCAAGGTTCGTTACGCCACCGGGAGACTACTTGGTGTAGCTCTCACTTGGTGGAATACTGAGAAAGGAAAGAGGGGAACTGAAGATGCGATGGCCTTAACTTGGGAGGAGTTAAGGGAAATCATGACTAGACGTTTCTGTCCTAGAAGTGAAATTAAGAAATTGGAGGATAAATTTCATGCCTTAAAGCAAAAAGAGGGTGATCACTCTACTTACAACAAGAGGTTCTTGGAGTTGAACCAAATGGTTCCAAACTTATTCACTCCAACCTATCGTCTAATCGAGCATTATATTCGAGGACTTCCCTCGAAAATTCAAGATTCGGTTCTCAGCATTTCACCGGTAACACTCGAAGCTGCCATGGAGTTGGCAACTGAACTTACCGAAAACCGAATTCGCAATGGGAAGTTCAAAGAAGAGAAGAAGAAAGCCCCTGTTGAGGGACAAACCTCAAACCACCCCATTCTTTCCTCTAAGTTTGCTAACAAGAGGAAGCGTAACACCAGGAATTTTGAAGTCACCCAAACCAACACCCCTATTCCTGTTGCACCCATCACTCAAGTCACTCCTTCACCCGCACCATACAAAAGACCCTACACAGGCCCATTACCAAAATGTAACCGTTGTCAGTATCACCACTCCCCTGATTATCCTTGCCAATACTGCACCGGCTGCGGTCGCGCAGGACATACTGTTCAAAACTGCCGCACGCTTCAACGAACAAACCGCCACCAACCTATAACCCAAACCCACCAACAGTTAATGGGTCAAGCACAACAACAACTACCATTTCCACCCACCCAACATTTAGCCCAAACATACTATCAACCCAATTACCCTATGGGCCAACCTATGCGGGCTTGTTTCAATTGCGGCGACCCAAGTCATTTCAGAAACACATGTCCAAGGCTGGTCAATATTATTCATGCTCAGGCCCAAGCCAACCCTGTGAATCAAGCGAACCAAGCTCCTCCACCTGCTAGAGAAAGAGCTTTCAATATTAACGCAAACCAGGCCAGAGCTGACGGCAATGTGGTCAACGGTACGTTTCTTATAAATGGTAGATATGCCTCTATGTTATTTGATACTGGTGCGGATAGAAGTTTCGTGTCATTAGAATTTGAACCTATCTTAAGCAAAAATCGGGATAAGCTCGCGGAATCCATAACGGTGGAAGTTGCGGACGGAAAACCAGTTTCATTAGACTCTATTTTACACAATTGTACACTCACCTTAAACGACCACGATTTCTCAGTCGACCTTATTCCTATGAAGCTGGGAAGTTTCGACATCATAATCGGTATGGTTTGGCTCAGTCAACATCATGCGGAAGTTGTATGTCGTGAAAAATTTATTCGTATTCCTCTTTCAAACGGTCAGACTCTTCGAATCATTGGAGAAACCTCGTCGAAAGGGCTCAACTTAATGTTTTGTCTTCAAGCTCAAAAATACCTTCGCAAGAATTATGTCGCGTTTTTAGCCCATATCATCAAGAAGGGGACCACAGAGAAGAAACTTGAAGATATTCCTGTAGTAAAAGATTTTCCACAAGTTTTTCCTGACGACATTTCAGGACTTCCTCCAATCAGAGATGTCGAATTCCGTATCGATCTTATACCTGGTGCTACACCAGTTGCAAAATCTCCCTATAGGTTAGCCCCCTCTGAAATGCAAGAGCTAGCCAGTCAATTACAAGAATTGACTGACAAGGGATTCATACGTCCCAGCTCATCGCCTTGGGGTGCACCTGTCCTTTTTGTAAAGAAGAAAGATGGATCTTTTCGTATGTGCATCGACTACAGAGAGCTCAACAAGTTAACCATCAAAAATCGCTATCCTTTACCTCGCATAGATGATCTTCTTGACCAATTACAAGGTGCCAGTTGCTTTTCAAAAATCGATCTTCGATCTGGCTATCATCAGCTTAGAGTGCATGAAGAAGACGTCCCTAAGACTACTTTTCGAACTCGTTATGGCCACTATGAATTCATGGTTATGCCGTTTGGATTAACCAACGCACCAGCTGTCTTCATGGACCTAATGAACGGAGTCTGCAAACCTTACCTTGATTGATTTGTTATAGTCTTTATCGACCATATTCTTATTTATTCAAAATCTAAAGCTGATCATGAGCGTCATCTTCGACTCGTTCTTGCACTTCTAGAAAAGGAAAAGCTTTATGCCAAGTTCTCTAAATGTGAATTCTGGTTAAGAGAGGTGCAATTCCTCGGGCATGTAGTCAATGACAAAGGAATACATGTTGACCCTTCAAAAATCAAAGCAGTTCAAGAATGGCAAGCTCCACGTACACCAACTGAAGTGAGATCTTTTCTTGGACTAGCTGGCTATTATCGTCGATTCATTTCAAACTTCTCTCGCATTGCGGTGCCACTCACGGCTTTAACCCATAAGGGAAAACCATTCGTATGGGGACCCAAGCAAGAAGAAGCTTTTCAAACTCTTAAACAAAAACTTTGTGATGCACCAATCCTCACTCTTCCTGAAGGTTGTGATGATTTTGTAGTCTATTGCGACGCGTCAGGGCAAGGTTTAGGTTGCGTTCTCATGCAAAGAGGAAAAGTCATAGCTTATGCCTCGAGGCAACTCAAGACACATGAAAAGAACTACACCACTCATGACCTAGAACTTGGAGCCGTTGTATTCGCTCTTAAGATATGGAGACATTATCTCTATGGTACTAAGTGTGAAATATACACTGACCACAAGAGTCTTCAACATATCTTCAATCAAAAAGAGTTAAATATGAGGCAACGAAGATGGGTCGAACTCCTAAATGATTACGACTGTGAAATTAGATACCACCCTGGTAAAGCAAATGTGGTGGCTGATGCAATTAGTCGAAAGGGTTATGCAAACTCCATTCATCTTCTATGTTCGCAAATTATAACCGATATTAAGGATCAAATTCGAGAAGCTCAACACGTTTCAATAACAGAAGAAGATGTAAGAAAAGAGATGTCCTGTGGAGCCGAGCTAAAGCTTGAAACTAAATCTGATGGTATTCTGTATTACCTAGATCGTATCTGGATTCCTAACCACAACAATCTTCGTGAAACTCTCATGAATGAAGCTCATAAAACGCGATATTCTATACACCCAGGAGCCGATAAGATGTATCAAGACCTACGATACACCTATTGGTGGCCTGGAATGAAGAAAGATATTGCCGTTTTTGTTTCCAAGTGTCTCACATGTTCTAAGGTGAAGGCTGAACACCAAAGACCTTCAGGACTTCTAGTCCAACCGGAAATACCTGTATGGAAGTGGGAAAATATAACCATGGATTTCATTACCGGGTTACCTCGCACTTCTGGTGGGTATGACACTATATGGGTGATTATAGACCGACTTACAAAATCATCTCACTTTATTCCTATTCGAGAAGATTTCAAGAACGAAAAGCTTGCTCGTATTTATATCAACGAAATCGTAAGCCGACATGGGGTACCATTAAGTATTATTTCTGATCGTGATGGTCGTTTCACCTCACGAACATGGCAAGCAGTACAATCCGCTATGGGCACTCGATTAGATCTCAGTACCGCCTATCATCCTCAAACTGATGGACAGTCTGAGCGCACCATTCAAACTCTTGAGGATATGCTTAGAGCATGTGTCATAGACTTTAAGGGAAATTGGGACGCCCACCTACCGTTAGTTGAATTTTCGTACAACAACAGCTATCATTCGAGCATCTGCATGGCACCTTTTGAAGCCTTATATGGTCGAAAGTGCCGATCTCCTGT
This sequence comes from Scalesia atractyloides, assembly GCA_947069175.1. Lineage (NCBI taxonomy): Eukaryota > Viridiplantae > Streptophyta > Magnoliopsida > Asterales > Asteraceae > Scalesia > Scalesia atractyloides. Next base: position 37,083,828 of record CAMTDV010000018.1, on the reverse strand, counting down.
TTGTTGGCACGAAATTGGGGAAGCACAAATTACTGGTGCAGAATTGATCCAAGAAACCACAGATAAGATTCATCAAATCCGAAACAATCTTCTAGCGGCTCAGAGTCGTCAAAAGAGTTACGCAGATAAACGACGGAAGCCCTTGGAGTTTAGCATTAGTGATCATGTGCTTTTAAAAGTATCACCGTGGAAGGGGGTAGTTCGTTTTTGTCAAAAGGGAAAGCTAGCACCACGTTACGTAGGACCTTTCAAGATACTCGAAAGAGTAGGTCCTGTAGCATACAAGCTTGACCTACCAGAAGAACTCGACAGGATTCATCCCACATTCCACGTGTCGAACTTGAAGAAGTGCCTCGCTGATGAGAATCTCCATATTCCACTGGAAGATATTCAGATTGATGAATCCATGCATTTTATTGAAAGACCAGTGGAGATTATGGACTATGGAGAAAAGCGTCTTCGACGAAGTCGCATTCCAATTGTTAGGGTACGCTGGGAGTCGAAACGGGGACCTGAGTTTACTTGGGAACGTGAAGACTCAGTGCGTGTAAAATACCCGCATCTTTTTCCTCCTACTTCAACTATTTAAATTTCGGGACGAAGTTCCTAAAAGTAGGGGATACTGTAACATTTGTAAAAATCGGGTCTCCAAAACCCGCTCCGTTTTGTAATCAAGTACCAAGTTATGAAAGTGCATTAATTATTTATGGTTATTTTGAGTTAAAACGATACATAATTAATAAATAAACTAAACTATAAAAATTATATTTGATAAAAAGTTAAAATAAAACAAATAAAAAATATTTGAAGCTGCCGGGACTCGAACCCGGGTCAGCTGAGCCGCTCAACGACTTAACATCCATTCCCCAAACCGCTCCGCCACAATGTGTTTTATGTTAACTTTAGGAAAACAAAAGAAACTTAAACACAAACTCAGTTTAACCGATGATACCATCTAAAAACCGGTAATCGGCAAACCAATCGTCAAATCGATTGTTTACCTCACAATTTCAGTTATAACCGATGTATTACGGTTTCTAATCAAGTTAAAATTGATTGAAACTTTAAGTCCTATCATTTTCGGCTTTTGAAACCGAAAGTTCATCAAGTTCTGATTTAATTCAAGTTTCCGATCATTTGCACGATTCAGAACTATCACAACAATATTCAATTTCATTTTCGTCGCATTCTTGAACCATAAGATCTTCTGAATCAGATCGCCGGAAAATTTCTGCAAGTCACCGGAAAACCGGGACTCACATTCTCACGGTAATTCCTCCGACTCTTTTTGTTTAAAACATGTGATTAGTCAGTCTCTAACACAACTCCATCATCAGAATCGATCCTAGTCAAAGTTTATCAAAAATCTTACTTTCGCCGGAAAATCTCTGAGACTGCCGGAATCACATTGTGAACTGGTATGATATCCTAAAACTTCTTTTAAACCTTGTTTAAGTGACTCAACTTTATGAATAATCGATCAACGCTGTTAATTGGTTCAACAGCCGGAGTTCATTTCCAGTACCGACGAACCTCCGCCGGATTTCTGTGAATAACATCAATCGGTATATTCTGTTCCTTAAACTCTCTCCATTCTTTACTTTTGAATTCCTATTAATGTCTGAGAACTTTATAAATCACAAATAAATCATAACCAGTCGAATTATGCTATCTGTGAAAATCGGTGAAGAAGATGAAGCTATAACAGAACATAAGATTAATTAAAAACGGTATTTTAAACGGGTTAGACACACAGTCCAGCGGTGGACTGTGTGCAAGTTTCACACACACGTCCCGAGTTCGATCCTTGCTACGCGCACGCCTTGTGTAATAACATGCCTTTTTGATCCAGAACAAAACCGGGTTTAAAACAGGTAGTTGTTAAGTATAATAAAAACCAAGAATATAACCGGGTTAGACACACAGTCCAGCGGTGGACTGTGTGCAACATGAACTTCACGTCGCGCGTTCGAATCTTGTCACGAGCACCGGTCCAATCGAATTAAAACGTTTTTGCAAATAAAGGAATTTTCGGTTAATTCAAATAAGTATATAAATATAATTAAAACCGAGTTTATAACGGGTTAGTCACGTAGCTCAGTTGGTAGAGCTACGTGCACGCGAACGGAAGGTCGCCGGTTCGAATCCCACCCGGCGCAGATTTAACCGCTGACCGAACCGGTCAACGGTCAACGGTCAACACTAAAAAAAATAATATTTTTTTTATATATTTATTTATTTAATTTAATTAAAAAATCAATTAAAAATACTTAAAAATAACATTTTTAAAGATAGAAAATAGCCATAAACTCATAAAAATATATCTAAAAATTTCATTAAAATCCTTAATAACATCCATCCATTTAATATATTTTTCCATTATTATTTAGGTTAGTATTCCTCGTCGACTCGCTCATCTAAATCGTGCGCATCTCACCATCTCCAATTCAACGCACCCAATGTGAGTGAACCTTTCAAATTCCCCGTTTTAATCACGTTTTGGGGTGTATCATGTGTCTTTGTTTATATACATATTATAACTAAACTATTGTGCATACATCATATCATGACATGCGTATTTAGTTTGTTGCTGTTAAGTAGTTATTATTGGATGCAAATTATTATTTCAGTACATGCAATTGCCGAGGCCGCCGCTCCCCATTTTATTATGAGGTTTGAGCATGTTCCCCATTTAATTATGCGGTTGAACCTGCGTGCCCGCAACGATCGGCTCCGTTTGATTGAGCCTTGATCGGTCATTTCATTTTACATTTCAGTTCATGCAATACGATCGGCTCCGTTTGATTGAGCCTTGATCGCACAGTTCATTTTACATTTCAGTACATGCAATACGATCGGCTCCGTTTGATTGAGCCTTGATCGCACAGTTCAATTTACATTTCCAGTTCATGCAATACGATCGGCTCCGCTTGATTGAGCCTTGATCGCACAGTTCATTTATGTTAGTTATCGTATGATATTGGTATGTTCATGTATGCTGTCAAGTGTTACTATATGCTATAATTGTAACTGCTATTTGCCAATGCTTGATTACTTACATTTGCTCTTTTATGATTATGCACAATATTTCATTGATAAACTAACCATAAAATCATTATCAAATGTTTATCTAATAAGGTTCACTCGCCAACTTATGTTGACCCAAAAACTACCATTTTACACATGATACAGGTGAACCAGCAGCAGCTAGGAACACATAGGACCTGGATTAGAAGAATAAATCGATTTAGTTTTGGGATTGTTACCTTTTGATTATTTCCTTTGTATTGAATGAACATGTTTGGATGTTTGAAAATGTAACTTTGACTTCATTAATTATGAAACATAATAGTAAATGTCATGTGCTTTGGTGATAACCCAATTATGCCCCGACTCTTATTTCCGCTGCGGGTCGGGGTGTGACACTCCCTTCATGTGTTACCCCTAAATCCTCTTGGGTCATCGATACCGATGATAATTACGTGTTCTTATTAAGAATTAGTGATTACATCTTTAGCGAATGACAACCAATAACGGAAATATATGCTTCACTGAGTAGTTTCATAGACAATGGTCGGTGACATGAGTATAGGTTGTTCACCGTATCGTAATGATTCTGAATATATGACTATACGTTCTAGGAAATCCTGCCAAAAGAAATAACTTATGCTGAATTGTCTTATCGAAGATAGAAACATTGTTACTTATCGTGAATCGATCCTTAGGTCTTCGATGTGGGTAAGCTATCACCGGCTATACCCAAATAGTTCAGTACGGAGTACTACTGAGGTGTAGTATCCCTAGAAATCGTGTCACGAGTTTGAGAAAAGAAAAGGATCTCCCAGGATTAATCTAGTGGTCGTTTATATGTCGACCCAAACTACTTTTCATGTAAAATTACTATAACCATGTATAGACATTGTGGTTACGACAACTATGGCGTCATCTATCGCATTAAACAGGGTTGAAGTCTCAATACTGCATTGCCCAAAACATAACCTAACAAATCACAACATGAAGCCCGTCTGCGTTGAGTAACGGTACCTTGATCATGTAGCCGGGTGTTTATATATAGGAAGTACCGCAGCGTATCCACCATACCCATATACCTGATAATATTCCGTTCTCCACGATATTCGGGCCTCATACTACTTTCTGCAAATAACCAACTGGAATTCGAAACAATCAACAATCGTAAAAGAACTCAATGTACCCGATGGTCACACGAAATGAGGTTCCACAACACAAAGCGTTTCAAAGGGACCTGTACCATCACCAACTTTGTATCCCAAGGAATCAAATGACAACAGGAAGGGTAACTTATTCACGCACCCCATGCCATTTCCATGACCCGGAGATCGTCATATTCAGATTTAATATATATCGAAACACGTGCTAATGAATACCGCTAAGTATTATGGGATCACACGGCGTAAAAGCTAAAGCCAATATTGCAAGCCAAATAGGGATCCAGCCGGACAATCAAATGAATAGCGGATTCAAGGACGAAAAGGTTTCGTAAGATGTTCGAACTCTGCGATTGTATAACAATCGAGTGTGAAGCAACGAGAAGCGGAGTAAGGATTCGTATATGTCCTTCCAACTTATCAGAACGACCCACACGTTCTTTATGTATCTATGTTCTTTTTGAAATACCATTCTGGTATGCAATCGTTGTCATAATAATTATAAGGGTAGAGTTGGTGAAATCGTATTGCACTAAAGGCTTGGGGTCTCACATTATAAAGTATAAGTAACCACTGTAGAAGTGGTATGAATCCACCTCTAGTGTATCTTAAACAGGTGGTCAGTAGGAATGTGGAATGGACTATAATACCAGTTTTCTTCCTATCCCAAAGGCGTATGTAGTAACGCATTATCCACCAATCCCAATTCAGGTATCAATTTTCGCAAAAACATTCACACACTATCACCTTGGCACACGTATGTATCACTCCACGTATTTAAGTGTGTTTATTACTGCGGCTTTCCCAACACTGCCTCGTATGAGCAAGTCTGTTATTACGTTCCAGACCATAATAACCCACTTGCCCCACAAGGCCATCCTGGTACTTGCAAAAAGGATACTTTACAGTGTTCACTAAGCATCTTTAGTTGAGGTTAATTTTCCAATGATGTCCACTAAAGTCCGAGCCTGTAGTTATAGTCTTGGTTTCCTTTAAGGCACCTAATTCTCTATAACCAATGGCTCTGATACCATCTTCCGTCACACCCCAACTAGCAGCAGAAGAAAATATACGGGATGCAACAGACACCTCTGGTACAAGCACATTGTTTAGAAAGACGCTACATTTTATTAGTTTATAAAATGTTGATTACATACTACATGTATGTTACAACTGCATGTTCCCATGAACCACATAAGTCTTCTAAGCCACATGCGTCTATATCAGGGTTCGCTAAAAACATGTCTTGAACAACACACACGGATCACACCAGTCTCAAGTTACCTGAAATGAATGTTAGTTTTAAAAAGGTCAGCTAAACGCTGCGTGAGTTCCACCGGTTTCATTGTTGTGTAACAATGTGTGTTAACAAGTTTAGTTGCACAAGTCACAGTTCATAGATTTATCAACACAAACACCTTCAGCTAGCAGGACCATGTTACAACAAACACCTGCGGCTCGCCGAACCGTGTCATAACAGACACCTGCAGCCTGTCGGACCGTGTTACAACAAGCACCTGCGGCTCGCCGAACCGTGTCATAACAGACACCTGCAGCTCACCGGCCCATGTGTTATAATACTTACATCATTACAAGCTGGTGCAACTAACACAGTTTTGTAACATGCAAATCACCTCAGAAAACAGTAACACAGTTTAAAAGTGGTGGAGTGAAACACACTCCCAATTTCGTGTAATCACACAGTTTTAATATGCAAGTCCCCAGAAAACAGTAAAAACAGTTTAAAAGCGGGGAAGTGAAAACTCACCGTACGAGTAGTGATCTCAACGCAAGAGTGATCAAGCAACTGGATCAATTTTAATAACCCACATGCAAGTATGGACTCAAATAAGTATCTAAGTTGGTAATGGTTATAACTTGGATCTGGTCAGGAGTTTTTACTCCGGATTGAGTCTATAGGACACTGGTATGGTGATGGACGTCAGGGTAGTATTAATTTTCAGTTTGGCTTCCGGGCACCATTTCGCGTGCCAGCCAAAGTCAGTAGATTAACGTGTTCGGATAATGGTACGGGAATACCAATAATGCCAATACGTAGTTATTTAAGAATGATTAACTTTTCATCAAGGGAGTTTGAGTATTTGGGGAGTCTAGGTTACCAAAATTTGAGTTTCCATTTTCACCGTCGGGAATTCTCCCGAATTGTCTTTGGACACACCCATAGTGTCCAATTTGCCCGGGAATCTCCTGGAATGCTCCCGGTGTTCTAATTATAGTATTTTTTGGGTTGGGTCAATTCCCAGTTCCGGCAGGTTCGTTATACGGCAAACTACCGAAATTGCTTTAAAATAACTCATTTTTAATTCCATAAATTCCCATTTAATCTATATTTTATATAAAAATGTGTAAATTTTTATATAACTTAGTAAAAATCTGAAGATTATGGGAAACAATTCTGGGAATTTATTTTGGCATTTTACTTATTTGAATAAATTATTTATAAAACCATTTTTAAGCACATAACTAAAATTAAATACTATCAGTAGTTCAAAAATTCGAAAAAATTCCAGAACACTTTTTACATGTCCAGGAACCGCTCACAAAGTTTTTAGATTTTTCCGATTTGGTTTCAGTGCGTTCCCGGCTACCGAAAACTCGCAAAAACACGGATTGTAACCCAAATCAAAACTCAACCAATGGACTCTGAATTTTCCCAGAACATTCCCCATATGTTCCTTAGTGTCTCTGTAAAATTTGGTGATTTTTTTGTTAATTTTTCCTAAATTCTTTCGGTAACACAGTTAAAATTCTTTCGGTAACACATTTCAAAAATTCTAAAATTTTACGGGAACCTTCCTAACAATACCCTACATGACCAAACCAAATTTCAGCACAATCCAAGTTTCACGGACCAAGTTATAGCTAAAACAAGATTCTACCTATGCTAGTTTCAGTTCTCGGATGTTATACCTAGCGATTCTTCTGATTCCAAGCGTTTATCTTGATCCCAGAAGTGTGTGAAGGCTATATTCAGTACCTACACATCAAGTACAACCCAAATATGCTGGAACTTAGATCAATTAAGCTTTAATTCATTGTTTTTCGTTTAATCGAATAGTTAAGCGATTTTTGTCGAATAAGAGTTGATTAGGGTATCAAACCCCAAAGGTTAGTGATCATGGCTGCCATATAACACTAGGTAAATACCAAGGTGTTCTTATTCAGCCCATAAACATGTTAAAACCTTCAAAAATCTTGGATTAAAAGGCGTTTTTCGGCTAGAAATCGCGTTTAATCGAAGAAACGGACTTAGCTGAATTCAGTGACTTATGGCAGGTTTCTTTGGAGAAAATTGATTTTTTTGGAAATAATTATGAAATAAAATGAAAAAAAGAAAAAAATACATATATACATGGGGGGGTATGGCGGCTTGGAGATGGGTTCTAGGGGGACACCTTGACTATCTACATGTGTGACATTCGAGGACTTGACTGATATCTCGCACATAAGCAAGTAGGATACATGATGTCTGGGCGTGATGCCATTAGATACATCAATGAACCTATCATCGATCGATAAAGTGTTTCATCAACTTTCGTTCCCGTCTCGTCTATGCAAATCCCATGGTTCAGTGCCAGCGGTGTCGAAAGTGGCTTCGAAGAATCCATTTCAAACTTTTTGAGAATGTCGTGAACATACTTAGTTTGATGAATGAATATCCCGTCTGGAAGCTGATCCACTTGAAGACCTAAGAAGAACTTCATTTCGCCCATCGAGGACATCTCAAATTTCTTCTTCATGATCATTTCGAACACTTTGCACAGACTGTCATCCGTAGAACCGAAAATGATGTCGTCCACATAGATTTGTACTATTATCAGATGTGAACCGACTTCTCTGGTAAACAAAGTGTTGTCCATTGTGCCTTGTGTAAAACCATTTCCAACAAGATGTTGCGATAACGTCTCGTACCAAGCTCTCGGGGTTTGGTGTAAACCGTACAAGGCTTTATCCAGGAGATATGCTTTGTTCTTGTTCAGTGGATCGACAAACCCCGGTGGTTGGGCGACATACACTTGTACATGAAGTTTACCATAGAGAAATGCAGATTTTACATCCAACTGGTACACCTTAAATCCTTTCCAAGCTGCGAACGCTAGGAAAATGCGGATAGATTCTAATCGCGCAACTGGTGCGTATACCTCCATGTAATCCCTTGACAACCAGCCAAGCTTTGTTTCTGACTATAACCCCCCGATTGTCTCTTTTACACTTGAAGATCCACTTTGTATCAACAGCTTTCTGCTTCGGTGGCAAGTCTACAAGCTTCCAAACACCCAACTTCTCAAACGTAACAGTTCCTCTTGCATTGCTATCACCCAATTCTCGTCTGCCAGAGCCTCATTAACTGTCTTTGGCTCTATTTGAGAAATGAAACATGAGTAGTAGCAGTAGTTCTGAGTTGGTGCAACTCGGGTGTAGAAACAACTAAGTGCTTTATTGATTTGGTTTCGTGTACGCACACCAGTTTGTAGTTCTCCTATAATATTCGTTGAAGGATGGTACGAATATGATCGCGGGATTTCTTCTGTTGGAACATCAACTGAGCTTTGCTGATTTGAAACAATCAGATCACTGTTCACATCAACATTAGGAGTACTTGATGAAGCTTCGTTCTGATTTCTTGGACTAGCAGATTGATTCAACAAGTTAGATATCTGCTCAACTTCTTCATCCGATGAAGTTTCATCATCAACATTAAATGTCGGTGCTTCATCTGAATCAGAATTCTGATTCTGAGGCATACTAGGCACTGTTGTGTTTTCTGGTTCATTAGAAGCATTTACTGGAAGTGTAGCAGATGTTACTTCTGCTTCAGAAGTATTTCAACTTGAACACCACTGCTATTGCTTGGACCTGCTCCGGAAGATGAAGAATCCAACGTGGGTTGATTAACCACAATTGGTCTAATGATTTGATCTTTATTCGCTGACTGGTGAAGATAATATAACGTTGCAACTTCCTCGTCAGACGGTTCTTCCGGCAAGTCGAATGACTTCCAAAGGTCTTGGTAGTTAAACAGCCACGCGTCACCTCTCCTTTGAATAGGATCCGTATAGTTGAAACAATCCACGTGTTGTGCTTCAATAACCTTTCTCAACGAAGGAACATATACTCTTCTTAACGGACCCGTATACCCGACAAAGAAATCTTCAAGAGATTTAGCTCCGAATTTTCCATCTTGATCGATTACAGTGCATGGCGCACCAAATGGTTCTAAAAATTTCAAATTTGGCTTCCATCGGTTTATCATCTCAAAACATATTTTCTTTGTTGGTTTGATAGTGAGAACTCTGTTTAGCGTGTAGCAAGCCGTAGCAACCGCTTCACTCCAGAAGCTGACTGGAAGTTTAGAATCTCCAAGCATGTTTCTCGCAGTTTCAATCAAAGTTATGTTCTTTCGTTTAGCAACACCGTTTTGCTGTGGAGTATAGGGAGCACTAAACTCGTGCAGAATCCCTTTTGCGTTGCAGAATTCCTTCATATTGATCCCTTTTGCGTTGCAAAATTCCTTCATTTTGTTATTCTTAAACTCTGTGTCGTTGTCACTTCTAATTTGTTTGACCGACAGATGATAAAGATTCTCGAGTTTCTTAAACAGAATCACCAAGTTCTCGAACGTTTCGTCTTTTGATTCCTGAAAAATACCCACAAATATCTCGAATAGTCATCTGTCACGACCAAGCAATATAAGTCTCCTTAGATGCTTCGAACATTTACAGGACCAAATAAATCCATGTGGAGACGTTCTAATGGCAACTTGATTGAGTTTAGAATTTTCTTCGGATGAGATTTCTTGATCTGCTTTCCCTTTTTACATTCTAAGCAGTGATCAGACATATGAAAGCTCCGAAGATTTACACCCTCTACAAGATCATTATGAACCAAGTAATTCATTTTTCTTAAATGAATATGCCCCATCTTATGATGCCAAAGAATAGAATCCTTTTCAGTAGCATTTGTCACAAAACATTGCACTGATTTCGATGAAGTGGTAGCGACGACCATATCAAGAACATATAGATCATTCTCTCGAGGTGCTCGCATCAGAATCCACTCATCTGGTATTTTGAATCCCGGCTTCAAGATAATACAGTCTTTGTCGTTGAAATACACCGTGAACTTCTTGTCACAAATCTGTGATATGCTCAGAAGATTATTTTCCAACTCAGCATTATAATTCACGCGATCAAATGAAACGACGCCATTGGAGAGTTTTCCCTCGGTGACTATCCTTCCACCCTGGTTACCCGCAAATCTAACATATCCACCATTGATAGCTTTTATGTTGAATAGCAACGCTTTCATTCCCGTCATATGCCTGGACGCTCCGCTATCCAAAATCCACTTAGAATGTCTGGATCTCTGGAGCCCCTGCACACTTCAACAATCTATTTAAAAAGCGAGACCCAAGCCTTTTTGGTCTTGGGTTGAATTGGATAACCATCGTCAAAATCAAACTCACACTCATCAGCATAATCGAATCCACACTCACCTGCACAATCAAATTCACATTCATCATCTGGATTTTCTATGATGTTTATGTTTGAAAACTTTACTGTCTTTTTATCTTTTGAATTGTTACCACTTGTAGTTTTGACATTTTCAGATGTGGTTTCAATTATGATTTCAGATTTTGATTCTTTCATGCTATCACTAGTCTTAAAAAAGTCTTAACAAGCTCAGACTTAGTGATCTTAGATGTTGTTGACCGTTTCTTTGCAATCCAGGCTTGAGATTTTATGTTAGCCTTCTTGATGTAAAACTTGTTTTCATTAGCTTTTGAAGATTCATCTTTTTTGAAAGTTGAATTCTCAAATTTCTTTTCAAAAACTTGTTTCATTTCATCTTTGTTAACATTTCTTTTTAGAATTCTTATTTGGCCAAACTCTGGTTGCTTTGGTTTCACAACATTTGAACTTTCTTTCCTTCGAAGATAAGCCGGCTTTGATTTCGGACATTGGCGTGCAATATGACCAATTTCGTTGCACTTGAAACAAGTCCGAGAATCTTGTGGATGTCCTTTAATGGGTTTTAGACCATTTGTTTTGGCACCACTTGCACTTTTGGCTTTATCTCGAAGTTCTTTCTATTTCTTGAACTCATCGTTTGATTGTTTCCCGATCAAACTTTCCTCATGAACCGTGTTCGTCCCATATACAAAATTCATGTTTTTATTCTTGTATTCATGAAATGGTGACACTTTCTTTCTAGGTTCATCTGATTCCTCTAATCCCAACCCAGCTCTCCGGTTTTCCGGATGATCACCACCATTATTTCTTTTAGGTTTGGAATAAAATTTCTCTATTGATTACCAGATCATCTGATGTGACTTCCAGGAGTTTAAAGAATTTGTCTAACAATTCTTCCTTCGCGTTCTGAATCGGAAAACTGTCATCAAAGTATAATCTATCAGATTCCTTAATCTTGTACATTACAACATTAGGATCATCACATAGATCATTCTTCGATGATGTATCGTCATCTTCGAACTGTAAATCAGAATTCTTGAACTCGAGTCGGCGCTTTTAAAGCTGCCTTCATCATAATCACATAAAACATTTTCAACCACTTTCTAAAACACAACATTGTCATCATCAGATTTAGTATAGATTACATCAATGTTCTCTGGCAACTCAGTTTTCTTTTCAGATAACAACTCAATGTTGAGTCTTATCCATCCCATCAGTGGATTTGCGACAATACTTCTCGCATAGGGGTGGAGGAACATTACTGTATTCTTTACCAATTTTCTTTTTAGGTTTCTCTTCTGATGGAATTGTCGGAAGAATGTGATCAATGACATATGCGTTACAAGTATAACTTCTCAAAAGTTGTTGAACACGCTCTGTTTCAATTTTCATGTCCTGGAGTTGTTGCTTAGTTTCAGCAATGGTGTTAATATAGATATTAATCACTTTTTGCTTAGCCATTACTGTTCCTTTTAACATCCTTATTGTATCATGTTGTTCGATATTTTCTATCAAGCCTTCCATTATCATTTTTCATTTTATCATACGCTTCCTTCATTGTGCGATAATCGTATTTCAAAAGTTCATTATGCACATTGTTTTCAGCGATGATCTTTGATTTTTCGGCACATTCAGAACATGGTTCGGTACATTTTGTAGAAGGTTTCTCAACCTCTACAACTTGTACTTTGACAACTTCATTTACCTCTGGACCTACCTTGGTTAGATTTACCATCAAGGCTTTGTTGGCAATATCCTTGAGGTTTTCGGAATTCACTTCTTGAGTAACATCAATGACTACTTCATCAGTTGATTTCTTCTAGGAACTTGTTCCTCAGAACTTCCATCAAAATGACCTGCAAAATTATCACACGAATTAGGAGTTAAATTCCTTGCTTCTGCAAGTGGATATACTCCTCTTCTTCACGTTGTTGTTGCAGATATTGTTCCAGCAGAATATTCTCCAAAGCCGCTGCTTCTTCTACAGAAGTATCTTCAACAATTTCAGCCATTAATGCAACTCCGGTCTTTTTACCCATATAAGAATTCCAGTTGAAACCATCATCTTCGTTTGATGCCACCATAGCTTTCTCAGTGTTGCTACTGTTTGGTTTCTCTTGGATTTCAACCTGAGTCTTCTTCAGGAAAGGCTTGTACTGAAGTGACTTCTTGTAATACTCGTTGCCTCCTCCGAATGGACTTTAATTTCCTGTTGCTTCAGGGTTTTTACACTCTCTTAAAATGTCCCTTTTGGCAACATCTGAAGCACGTCACTTTTGAATTGTCGAAACCTAGTTTATTGCAGGAATTTCAGATGTCTCGTCCTGTTAACGCAACAAACTTGGTAACCCTATGGATAATCGATGCTAAACTCCACTTAATATCATCAACTCGAGTTCTTCTTAATCCACTTGGTCATAATCTTTTGCCGTCATTTCGGGATTTCCAATTTTACCGGCTACAAGACTTTCGTATGACTCCAGAACAGTGGCAAGAAGCGACATATGCTGTTTAGTGACTTGTTCCAAAATAACATTATTCAAATTCACTGCGATGTTACACTTGTATACATTCGAATCAGAATTTGTTTGTTGATTCTGATTTGCTTAACTTTAATAAGATGAATTTGAACCAGTGCTTGAAAACGAACTTTGTGGACTGTGATCATAATGAGGCTGTGATTGGTTCTGATTCTTTGGAGAATTATTCGAAGAGTTCAAACTTGCGTTGAATGCTGTTTGAATCTTTGGGCTCGAAATATTATCTTGCATTCCATTCTTGTAGTACAAACCAACGTCTTGAACAACATTAGCGTTCTTTGTCTTTGCAATCTTCAGGAGTTCCATTTCATGGCCTTCGAGTTTATCGATAAATGTTGACAGCTTGAAGAATTCCCACTTTTCACTTTCCTTTAGAACCATCACATACGTAGTCCACTCTCCATCTGGTAGTGCGTCAGCAAGCTTGTCGATGTATTCTTGTTCCGTCTTCTCGAGACCGTGTCTTCGCATTTGGACTTTAAGATGACATAAATGCTCAATCATTTGCTTCATAGTCTCATTCTTCAACATAGTAAAGATGTCAAACTCTTTCAGAATAAGAGCTTTCTTGCTCTTTATCATCTCCGCGCTTCCTTGATACTTCTTTTGAAGCGATAGCCAAAGTTGTCTTGCATTAGTATATTCGGGCAGTAATACCAGAATATCTTCTTTGACAGATTGAATGATGAGACTTATCATCTTCTTTAAGCAATGTATTCGTCTTTCTGTACCGTCGAGTAATTGTACTTTTCAAGAACTTGCTGATTGTCATCCATCGGAACAGTGTAACCTCTTTCAATCGACACCTAGCCTGCAAAGTGCATGGCTTGAACCCAATATGTAAATTTCTCTCTCCATGCTTCATACTCGTCCATGCTCACTGGCTTGGGCGGTTTAACAGTCGTGCCCATTTCGTTATCAAGATTGACTTGATGGATCACGTTGACGAACTGGCTCCGGACATAAAAGCTCTTTGAATATCATCCATTGTAAATAACGAGATGTGTACACTGAAAACACTTGAAAACTTTGAAAACAATTAGTTCAACTACAAGTTCGGTGGAACTTGCAGCACAAATGAAGAATTCTTGAAAATTTATCACAAGTTCAGTCGAACTTTTGATTTCAAATTTGAAAAATATCCCTTGAACTTCGGTCGAACTTGTGAAAAGAGATTTGATGACAATCTTGTAAGTTCGGGCGAACTTACCTAGAATTTTCTTGATATTACCCAAGTTCGGTCGTACTTGATATAAAATCAATGAAAACTTAGTAACTTCGAGCGAACTTAACCAAAAATCCTCAAAAACCAGCTCAAGTTCGAACTTGATAGAAATTCACCTGAAAAAATGACTTTCTAACACAAGTTCGGTCGAACTTGGTTAAACAAGTTCGATGGAAAAGTTTTGCAAAACATGGTTTTTTCAAAATTTCGACATCAATTTGGTTAACTTTGGTATTCAATCTTTCAAGGGTTTATATTTGTTGTATTTTACATGATATATTCAAAATTGAAAAGATTTTGACCGTGAATTCTTCATTTTTGATGAAAAAGTTAAGAAAATTAGAAGAATGGAGATGAAATAGAAGTGTTCTTGTCATGATACTGTACTATCAAATCAGGCTGTTCTAGCTCTGATACCACTTGTAGGACCGATCCTCGATGCTAAGGAACCTAAATTTGATATCTAACGTCTATAATAGCGGAAATATTATGTCGTGTTTACCAATAGACAAGAATTAATCAGTTTAACATCAGTTTTATTGATCAAACAGCAAGAGTACAAACTAACAGAGCTTCGCCTCCAAAATTCGCCCGAACATGCCTTAGCAAATTCGGCCGAACTTGGCTATACATGACTATTATGGGCGAACTTGTATCTACATTACATAAATACTTCATACGACTAGCCTATTTAGCTCTATTCTATACAGACTCCATATAAGACTAAGACATAGACATTATGCACCAACATGGGTGAACGTTCCCAAGTTCAGGAGGTAGCTCAAGTAGGTAAGCCACCTTTCTGATTCTCTCAACGATCTTGAATGGTCCAACGTATCGTGGTGCGAGTTTTCCTTTCTTTCCAAATCTGACCACTCTTTTCCAAGGGGAAACCTTGAGTAGGACGTGATCACCAACTTGGAATTCCAAGGGCTTGCGTCGCTTGTCCGCATAACTCTTTTGACGGCTTCTAGCTGTCAGACGATTATCGCGTATTTCTTGACTCGGTCTGTTGTGTCATGAATAAGTTCAGGTCCAAAGACGCTCCAACTTCATTCCAACAGACGAGTGAATGACATTTTCGACCGTATAAAGCTTCAAAAGGCGCTATGTCAACGCTGGCGTGATAACTATTATTGTAGGAGAACTCGATCAATGGCAGACGCAAATCCCAACTGCCACCAAAGTCGATCACACATGCTCTAAGCATATCCTCCAATGTTCTAATTGTTCTTTCGGTTTGTCCATCCGTTTGAGGATGATAAGCAGTGCTTAGATTGAGTTTGTTTCCCAAAGCAGATTGCATGGTCTTCCAAAAGTGAGATGAGAACCGAGCATCTCTATCAGATATTATGTCCAAAGGAACACCATGATGAGATACAATCTCATCGACATAGATTTTGGCTAGTTTCTCAGTAGAGTAATCCTCACGAATTGCCAAAAAGTGTGCAGACTTTGTTAGACGATCGATGACTACCCAAATAGTATCATGACCTCTAGATGTGCGCGATAGCTCGACACATACAAGGCAATATACGATTTAATACCCAGCCACCAAGACTGGGTACGGAGATCCTTGTACATTTTATCTGCACCAGGATGAATTGAATAACGAGACTTATGATCTTCATCCATCAACAAGGTGCGGAGTTTGTCTTGACTTGGAATCCACAACGGTTCAAATAATAGAGTAACCTATTGTCTTTTGTCTCGAGTTGAAGCTCAAGTTGATGTGGTAGTTCACTACCCATCATACCTTGTGTAGCACGAGCATGTTGAGCTTGCAAGATACATGATTGAATATCGGACTGAATTCGAATGCAATGAAGCTTGACACGTTCCTTACGACTAAGCGCATCGGCTACGACATTTGCCTTGCCAGGATAGTAGCGAATCTCGCAGTCATAGTCGTTCAAGAGTTCGACCCAGAGTCATTGTCTCATGTACAGCTCCTTTTGATTGAATATGTGTTGGAGACTTTTGTGTTCAGTGCAAACCACACATTTCGTACCGTATAGATAGTGTCTCCAAATTTTGAGAGCTAAAACTACAGCACCTAACTCAAGATCATGAGTCGTGTAGTTCTTCTCGTGTGTTTTCAATTGTCTTGACGCATAGGCTATGACTTTGTCTCGCTACATGAGAACACAACCAAGGCCTAGATTCGATGCATCACAATAGATAACAAAATCATCATTGCCATCGGGTAAAGATAAAATATGAGCGTTGCAAAGTTTTTGTTTCAATGTTTAGAAGGTTTCCTCTTGTTTGGGTCCCCATTCAAAAGGCTTATTCTTCTGAGTTAAAGCGGTGATGGGAACCGCAATCTTTGAGAAGTTTGCAATGAATCGACGGTAATATCCGGCAAGACCAAGAAATGAGCCGACTTCTGTGGGAGTAGTGGGTGTGTTCCAATCCTTAATCGCAGTGATTTTGGAAGGATCCACATGTATTCCTTGCTCGTTGACTATGTGTCCCAAGAATTGAACTTCTTTTAGTCAAAACTCGCATTTGGAGAATTTGGCATAAAGTTGTTCCTTCTTTAGTAGACTCTCCAACTTCATTCCAACAGACGAGTGAATGACATTTTCGACCGTATAAAGCTTCAAAAGGCGCTATGTCAACGTGGCGTGATAACTATTATTGTAGGAGAACTCGATCAATGGCAGACGCAAATCCCAACTGCCACCAAAGTCGATCACACATGCTCTAAGCATATCCTCCAATGTTCTAATTGTTCTTTCGGTTTGTCCATCCGTTTGAGGATGATAAGCAGTGCTTAGATTGAGTTTGTTTCCCAAAGCAGATTGCATGGTCTTCCAAAAGTGAGATGAGAACCGAGCATCTCTATCAGATATTATGTCCAAAGGAACACCATGATGAGATACAATCTCATCGACATAGATTTTGGCTAGTTTCTCAGTAGAGTAATCCTCACGAATTTCCAAAAAGTGTGCAGACTTTGTTAGACGATCGATGACTACCCAAATAGTATCATGACCTCTAGATGTGCGCGATAGTTCGACACATACAAGGCAATATACGATTTAATACCCAGCCACCAAGACTGGGTACGGAGATCCTTGTACATTTTATCTGCACCAGGATGAATTGAATAATGAGACTTATGATCTTCATCCATCAACAAGGTGTGGAGTTTGTCTTGACTTGGAATCCACAACGGTTCAAATAATAGAGTAACCTATTGTCTTTTGTCTCGAGTTGAAGCTCAAGTTGATGTGGTAGTTCACTACCCATCATACCTTGTGTAGCACGAGCATGTTGAGCTTGCAAGATACATGATTGAATATCGGACTGAATTCGAATGCAATGAAGCTTGACACGTTCCTTACGACTAAGCGCATCGGCTACGACATTCGCCTTGCCAGGATAGTAGCGAATCTCGCAGTCATAGTCGTTCAAGAGTTCGACCCAGAGTCATTGTCTCATGTACAGCTCCTTTTGATTGAATATGTGTTGGAGACTTTTGTGTTCAGTGCAAACCACACATTTCGTACCGTATAGATAGTGTCTCCAAATTTTGAGAGCTAAAACTACAGCACCTAACTCAAGATCATGAGTCGTGTTGTTCTTCTCGTGTGTTTTCAATTGTCTTGACGCATAGGCTATGACTTTGTCTCGCTACATGAGAACACAACCAAGGCCTAGATTCGATGCGTCACAATAGATAACAAAATCATCATTGCCATCGGGTAAAGATAAAATATGAGCGTTGCAGAGTTTTTGTTTCAATGTTTAGAAGGTTTCCTCTTGTTTGGGTCCCCATTCAAAAGGCTTATTCTTCTGAGTTAAAGCGGTGATGGGAACCGCAATCTTTGAGAAGTTTGCAATGAATCGACGGTAATATCCGGCAAGACCAAGAAATGAGCCGACTTCTGTGGAAGTAGTGGGTGTGTTCCAATCCTTAATCGCAGTGATTTTGGAAGGATCCACATGTATTCCTTGCTCGTTGACTATGTGTCCCAAGAATTGAACTTCTTTTAGTCAAAACTCGCATTTGGAGAATTTGGCATAAAGTTGTTCCTTCTTTTAGTAGACTCTCCAACTTCATTCCAACAGATGGGTGAATGACATTTTCGATCGTATAAAGCTTCGAAAGGCGCCATGTCGACGTTGGCGTGATAACTATTATTGTAGGAGAATTCGATCAACGGGAGACACGAATCCTAACAATCACCAAAGTCGATCACACATGCTCTAAGCATATCCTCCAATGTTTGAATTGTTCTTTCGGTTTGTCCATCTGTTTGAGGATGATAAGCAGTGCTCAGATTGAGTTTGGTTCCCATAGCAGATTGCATGGTCTTCCAAAAGTGAGATAAGAACCGAGCATCTCTGTCACAGATTATGTCCAAAGGAACACAATGACGATATACAATCTCATTGACATAGATTTTGGCGAGTTTGTCAGTAGAGTAATCCTCACGAATTGCCAAAAAGTGTGCTGACTTTGTTAGACGATCGATGACTACCCAAATAGTATCATGACCTCTAGATGTGCGCGATAGTTCGACACATACAAGGTAATATCCAATTTCACACCCGGCCACCAATACTGGTTACGGAGATTCTTGTTCATTTTGTCTGCACCAGGATGGATTGAATAATGAGACTTGTGATCTTCGTCCATCAACAAGGTGTGCAGTTTGTCTTGACTTTGAATCCACAAACGGTTCAAATAATAGAGTAACCTATTGTCTTTTGTCTCGAGTTGAAGCTCAAGTTAATGTGGTAGTTCACTACCCATCATACCTTGTGTAGCACGAGCATGTTGAGCTTGCAAGATACGTGATTGAATATCGGATTGAATTTGAATGCAATGAAGCTTGACACGTTCCTTACGAGTAAGCACATCGGCTACGACATTCGCCTTGCCAGGATAGTAGTGAATCTCGCAGTCGTAGTCGTTCAAGAGTTCGACTAGAGTCGTTGTCTCATGTAAAGCTCCTTTTTATTGAATATGTGTTGGAGACTTTTGTGTTCAGTGCAAACCACACATTTCGTACCGTATAGATAGTGTGTCAAAATTTTGAGAGCAAAAACTACAGCACCTAAATCAAGATCATGAGTCGTGTAGTTCTTCTCGTGTGTTTTCAATTGTCTTGACGCATAGGCTATGACTTTGTCTCGCTGCATGAGAACACAACCAAGGCCTAGATTCGATGCGTCACAATAGACAACAAAATCATCGTTGCCATCGGGTAAAGATAAAATAGGAGTATTGCAGAGTTTTTGTTTCAATGTTTGGAAGGTTTCCTCTTTTTGGGTCCCCATTCAAAAGGCTTATTCTTCTGAGTTAAAGCGGTGAAGGGAACCGCAATCTTTGAGAAGTTTGCAATGAATCGACGGTAATATCCGGCAAGACCAAGAAATGAGCGGACTTCTGTGGGAGTAGTGGGTGTGTTCCAATCCTTAATCGCAGTGATTTTGGAAGGATCCACATGTATTCCTTGCTCG
This sequence comes from Scalesia atractyloides, assembly GCA_947069175.1. Classification (NCBI taxonomy): domain Eukaryota; kingdom Viridiplantae; phylum Streptophyta; class Magnoliopsida; order Asterales; family Asteraceae; genus Scalesia; species Scalesia atractyloides. The sequence continues at coordinate 37,063,904 of CAMTDV010000018.1, read as the reverse complement.
TTGACTATGTGTCCCAAGAATTGAACTTCTTTTAGCCAAAACTCGCATTTGGAGAATTTGGCATAAAGTTGTTCCTTCTTTAGTAGACTCTCCAACTTCATTCCAACAGACGGGTGAACGACATTTTCGACCGTATAAAGCTTCGAAAGGCGCCATGTCGACGTTGGCGTGATAACTATTATTTTAGGAGAATTCGAACAAAGGCAGACGCGAATCCTAACTACCACCAAAGTCGATCACACATGCTCTAAAAATATCCTCCAAAGTTTGAATTGTTCTTTCGGTTTGTCCATCTGTTTGAGGATGATAAGCAGTGCTCAGATTGAGTTTGGTTCCCATAGTAGATTGCATGGTCGCCAAAAGTGAGATGACAACCAAGCATCTCTGTCAGTGATTATGTCCAAAGGAACACAATGACGATATACAATCTCATTGACAGAGATTTTGGCGAGTTTGTCAGTAGAGTAATCCTCACGAATTGCCAAAAAGTGTGCTGACTTTGTTAGACGATCGATGACTACCCAAATAGTATCATGACCTCTAGATGTGCGCGATAGTTCGGCACATACAAGGTAATATCCAATTTCATACCCGGCCACCAATACTGGTTACGGAGATTCTTGTTCATTTTGTCTGCACCAAGACGGATTGAATAATGAGACTTACGATCTTCGTCCATCAACAAGGTGCGCAGTTTATCTAGACTTGGAATCCACAAACGGTTCAAATAATAGAGTAACCTATTGTCTTTTTTCTCGAGTTGAAGCTCAAGTTGATGTGGTAGTTCACTACCCATCATACCTTGTGTAGCACTAGCACGTTGAGATTGCAAGATACGTGATTGAATATCGGATTGAATTTGAATGCAATGAAGCTTGACACGTTGCTTACGAGTAAGCACATCGGCTACGACATTCGCCTTGCCAGGATAGTAGTGAATCTCGCAGTCGTAGTCGTTCAAGAGTTCGACCAGAGTCGTTGTCTCATGTAAAGCTCCTTTTTATTGAATATGTGTTGGAGACTTTTGTGTTCATTGCAAACCACACATTTCGTACCGTATAGATAGTGTGTCAAAATTTTGAGAGCAAAAACTAAAGCACCTAAATCAAGATCATGAGTCGTTTAGTTCTTCTCGTGTATTTTCAATTGTCTTGACGCATAGGCTATCACTTTGTCTCGCTGCATGAGAACACAACCAAGGCCTAGATTCGATGCGTCACAATAGACAACAAAATCATCGTTGCCATCGGGTAAAGATAAAATAGGAGTATTGCAGAGTTTTTGTTTCAATGTTTGGAAGGCTTCCTCTTGTTTGGGTCCCATTCAAAAGGCTTATTCTTCTGAGTTAAAGCGGTGAAGGGAACCGCAATCTTTGAGAAGTTTGCAATGAATCGACGGGAATATCCGGCAAGACCAAGAAATGAGCGGACTTCTGTGGGAGTAGGGGGTGTGTTCCAATCCTTAATCGTAGTGATTTTGGAAGGATCCACATGTATTCCTTGCTCGTTGACTATGTGTCCCAAGAATTGAACTTCTTTTAGCCAAAACTCGCATTTGGAGAATTTGGCATAAAGTTGTTCCTTCTTTAGTAGACTCTCCAACTTCATTCCAACAGACGGGTGAACGACATTTTCGACCGTATAAAGCTTCGAAAAGCGCCATGTCGACGTTGGCGTGATAACTATTATTGTAGGAGAATTCGATCAACGGCAGACGCGAATCCCAACTGCCACCAAAGTCGATCACACATGCTCTAAGCATATCCTCCAAAGTTTGAATTGTTCTTTCAGTTTCTCCATCTGTTTGAGGATGATAAGCAGTGCTCAAATTGAGTTTGGTTCCCATAGCAGATTGCATGGTCTTCCAAAAGTGAGATGAGAACCGAGCATCTCTGCAAGAGATTATGTCCAAAGGAACACAATGACGAGATACAATCTTATTGACATAGATTTTGGCGAGTTTGTCAGTAGAGTAATCCTCATGAATTGCCAAAAAGTGTGCTGACTTTGTTAGACGATCGATGACTACCCAAATAGTATCATGACCTCTAGATGTGCGCGATAGTTCGGCACATACAAGGTAATATCCAATTTCATACCCCGGCCACCAATACTGGTTACGGAGATTCTTGTTCATTTTGTCTGCACCAGGACGGATTGAATAATGAGACTTATGATCTTCGTCCATCAACAAGGTGCGCAGTTTGTCTTGACTTGGAATCCACAAACGGTTCAAATAATAGAGTAACCTATTGTCTTTTTTCTCGAGTTGAAGCTCAAGTTGATGTGGTAGTTCACTACCCATCATACCTTGTGTAGCACGAGCACATTGAGCTTGCAAGATACGTGATTAAATATCGGATTGAATTTGAATGCAATGAAGCTTGACACGTTGCTTACGAGTAAGCACATCGGCTACGACATTCGCCTTGCCAGGATAGTAGTGAATCTCGCAGTCGTAGTCGTTCAAGAGTTCGAGCAGAGTCGTTGTCTCATGTAAAGCTCCTTTTTATTGAATATGTGTTGGAGACTTTTGTGTTCAGTGCAAACCACACATTTCGTACCGTATAGATAGTGTGTCAAAATTTTGAGAGCAAAAACTACAGCACCTAAATCAAGATCATGAGTCGTTTAGTTCTTCTGGTGTGTTTTCAATTGTCTTGACGCATAGGCTATGACTTTGTCTCGCTGCATGAGAACACAACCAAGGCCTAGATTCGATGCGTCACAATAGACAACAAAATCATCATTGCCATCGGGTAAAGATAAAATAGGAGTATTGCAGAGTTTTTGTTTCAATGTTTGGAAGGCTTCCTCTTGTTTGGGTCCCCATTCAAAAGGCTTATTCTTCTGAGTTAAAGCGGTGAAGGGAACCGTAATCTTTGAGAAGTTTGCAATGAATCGACGGGAATATCCGGCAAGACCAAGAAATGAGCGGACTTCTGTGGGAGTAGTGGGTGTGTTCCAATCCTTTATCGTAGTGATTTTGGAAGGATCCACATGTATTCCTTGCTCGTTGACTATGTGTCCCAAGAATTGAACTTCTTTTAGCCAAAACTCGCATTTGGAGAATTTGGCATTAAGTTGTTCCTTCTTTAGTAGACTCTCCAACTTCATTCCAACAGACGGTGTGAACGACATTTTCGATCGTATAAAGCTTCGAAAGGCGCCATGTCGACGTTGGCGTGATAACTATTATTGTAGGAGAATTCGATCAACGGCAGACGCGAATCCAACTGCCACCAAAGTCGATCACACATGCTCTAAGCATATCCTCCAAAGTTTGAATTGTTCTTTCAGTTTCTCCATCTGTTTGAGGATGATAAGCAGTGCTCAAAATGAGTTTGGTTCCCATAGCAGATTGCATGGTCTTCCAAAAGTGAGATGAGAACCGAGCATCTCTGCAAGAGATTATGTCCAAAGGAACACAATGACGAGATACAATCTCATTGACATAGATTTTGGCGAGTTTGTCAGTAGAGTAATCCTCACGAATTGCCAAAAAGTGTGCTGAGTTTGTTAGACGATCGATGACTACCCAAATAGTATCATGACCTCTAGATGTGCGCGATAGTTCGGCACATACAAGGTAATATCCAATTTCATACCCGGCCACCAATACTGGTTACGGAGATTCTTATTCATTTTGTCTGCACCAGGATGGATTGAATAATGAGACTTATGATCTTCGTCCATCAACAAGGTGCGCAGTTTGTCTTGACTTGGAATCCACAAACGGTTCAAATAATAGAGTAACCTATTGTCTTTTTTCTCGAGTTGAAGCTCAAGTTGATGTGGTAGTTCACTACCCATCATACCTTGTGTAGCACGAGCACATTGAGCTTGCAAGATACGTGATTAAATATTGGATTGAATTTGAATGCAATGAATCTTGACACGTTCCTACGAGTAAGCACATCGGCTACGACATTCGCCTTGCCAGGATAGTAGTGAATCTCGCAGTCGTAGTCGTTCAAGAGTTCGAGCAGAGTCGTTGTCTCATGTAAAGCTCCTTTTTATTGAATATGTGTTGGAGACTTTTGTGTTCAGTGCAAACCACACATTTCGTACCGTATAGATAGTGTGTCAAAATTTTGAGAGCAAAAACTACAGCACCTAAATCAAGATCATGAGTCGTTTAGTTCTTCTGGTGTGTTTTCAATTGTCTTGACGCATAGGCTATGACTTTGTCTCGCTGCATGAGAACACAACCAAGGCCTAGATTCGATGCGTCACAATAGACAACAAAATCATCATTGCCATCGGGTAAAGATAAAATAGGAGTATTGCAGAGTTTTATTTCAATGTTTGGAAGGCTTCCTCTTGTTTGGGTCCCCATTCAAAAGGCTTATTCTTCTGAGTTAAAGCGGTGAAGGGAACCGTAATCTTTGAGAAGTTTGCAATGAATCGACGGGAATATCCGGCAAGACCAAGAAATGAGCGGACTTCTGTGGGAGTAGTGGGTGTGTTCCAATCCTTTATCGTAGTGATTTTGGAAGGATCCACATGTATTCCTTGCTCGTTGACTATGTGTCCCAAGAATTGAACTTCTTTTAGCCAAAACTCGCATTTGGAGAATTTGGCATAAAGTTGTTCCTTCTTTAGTAGACTCTCCAACTTCATTCCAACAGACGGGTGAACGACATTTTCGATCGTATAAAGCTTCGAAAGGCGCCATGTCGACGTTGGCGTGATAACTATTATTGTAGGAGAATTCGATCAACGGCAGACGCGAATCCCAACTGCCACCAAAGTCGATCACACATGCTCTAAGCATATCCTCCAAAGTTTGAATTGTTCTTTCAGTTTCTCCATTTGTTTGAGGATGATAAGCAGTGCTCAAAATGAGTTTGGTTCCCATAGCAGATTGCATGGTCTTCCAAAAGTGAGATGAGAACCGAGCATCTCTGCAAGAGATTATGTCCAAAGGAACACAATGACGAGATACAATCTCATTGACATAGATTTTGGCGAGTTTGTCAGTAGAGTAATCCTCACGAATTGCCAAAAAGTGTGCTGACTTTGTTAGACGATCGATGACTACCCAAATAGTATCATGACCTCTAGATGTGCGCGATTGTTCGGCACATACAAGGTAATATCCAATTTCATACCCGGCCACCAATACTGGTTACGGAGATTCTTATTCATTTTGTCTGCACCAGGATGGATTGAATAATGAGACTTATGATCTTCGTCCATCAACAAGGTGCGCAGTTTGTCTTGACTTGGAATCCACAAACGGTTCAAATAATAGAGTAACCTATTGTCTTTTTTCTCGAGTTGAAGCTCAAGTTGATGTGGTAGTTCACTACCCATCATACCTTGTGTAGCACGAGCACATTGAGCTTGCAAGATACGTGATTAAATATTGGATTGAATTTGAATGCAATGAAGCTTGACACGTTCCTACGAGTAAGCACATCGGCTACGACATTCGCCTTGCCAGGATAGTAGTGAATCTCGCAGTCGTAGTCGTTCAAGAGTTCGACCAGAGTCGTTGTCTCATGTAAAGCTCCTTTTTATTGAATATGTGTTGGAGACTTTTGTGTTCAGTGCAAACCACACATTTCGTACTGTATAGATAGTGTGTCAAAATTTTGAGAGCAAAAACTACAGTACCTAAATCAAGATCACGAGTCGTTTAGTTCTTCTGGTGTGTTTTCAATTGTCTTGACGCATAGGCTATGACTTTGTCTCGCTGCATGAGAACACAACCAAGGCCTAGATTCGATGCGTCACAATAGACAACAAAATCATCGTTGCCATCGGGTAAAGATAAAGTAGGAGTATTGCAGAGTTTTTGTTTCAATGTTTGGAAGGCTTCCTCTTGTTTGGGTCCCCATTCAAAAGGCTTATTCTTCTGAGTTAAAGCGGTGAAGGGAACCGCAATCTTTGAGAAGTTTGCAATGAATCGACGGGAATATCCGGCAAGACCAAGAAATGAGCGGACTTCTGTGGGAGTAGTGGGTGTGTTCCAATCCTTAATCGCAGTGATTTTGGAAGGATCCACATGTATTCCTTGCTCGTTGACTATGTGTCCCAAGAATTAAACTTCTTTTAGCCAAAACTCGCATTTGGAGAATTTGGCATAAAGTTGTTCCTTCTTTAGTAGACTCTCCAACTTCATTCCAGCAGACGGTGTGAACGACATTTTCGATCGTATAAAGCTTCGAAAGGCGCCATGTCGACGTTGGCGTGATAACTATTATTGTAGGAGAATTTGATCAACGGCAGACGCGAATCCCAACTGCCACCAAAGTCGATCACACATGCTCTAAGCATATCCTCCAAGTTTGAATTGTTCTTTCGGTTTCTCCATCTGTTTAAGGATGATAAGCAGTGCTCAGATTGAGTTTGGTTCCCATAGCAGATTGCATGGTCTTCCAAAAGTGAGATGAGAACCGAGCATCTCTGCAAGAGATTATGTCCAAAGGAACACAATGACGAGATACAATCTCGTTGACATAGATTTTGGCGAGTTTGTCAGTAGAGTAATCCTCACGAATTGCCAAAAAGTTTGCTGACTTTTTTAAACGATCGATGACTACCCAAATAGTATCATGACCTCTAGATGTGCGGGATAGTTCGACACATACAATGTAATATCCGATTTCATACCCGGCCACCAATACTAGTTACGGAGATCCTTGTTCATTTTATCTGCACCAGGATGTATTGAATAACGAGACTTATGACCTTCGTCCATCAACAAGGTGTGCAGTTTGTCTTGACTTGGAATCCACAAACGGTTCAAATAATAGAGTAACCTATTGTCTTTTGTCTCGAGTTGAAGCTCAAGTTGATGTGGTAGTTCACTACCCATCATACCTTGTGTAACACAAGCACATTGAGCTTGCAAGATAGGTGATTGAATATCGGATTGAATTCGAATGCAATGAAGCTTGACACGTTCCTTACGACTAAGCGCGTCGGCTACGACATTCGCCTTGCCAGGATAGTAGCGAATCTCGTAGTCGTAGTCGTTCAAGAGTTCGACTAGAGTCGTTGTCTCATGTACAGCTCCTTTTTATTGAATATGTGTTGGAGACTTTTGTGTTCAGTGCAAACCACACATTTCGTACCGTATAGATAGTGTCTCCAAATTTTGAGAGCAAAAACTACAGCACCTAACTCAAGATCATGAGTCGTGTAGTTCTTCTCGTGTGTTTTCAATTGTCTTGACGCATAGGCTATGACTTTGTCTCGCTGCATGAGAACACAACCAAGGCCTAGATTTGATGCGTCACAATAGGCAACAAAATCATCGTTGCCATCGGATAAATATAAAATAGGAGCATTGCAGAGTTTTTGTTTCAATGTTTGGAAGGCTTCCTCTAGTTTAGGTCCCCATTCAAAAGGCTTATTCTTCTGAGTTAAAGCAGTGAAGGGAACCGCGATCTTTGAGAAGTTTGCGATGAATCGACGGTAATATCCGGCAAGACTAAGAAATGAGCGAACTTCTGTGGGAGTAGTGGGTGTGTTCCAATACTTAATCCAGTGATTTTGGAAGGATCCACATGTATTCCTTGCTCGTTGACTATTTGTCCCAAGAATTAAACTTCTTTTAGCCAAAACTCGCATTTGCAGAATTTGTCATAAAGTTATTCCTTCTTTAGTAGACTCTCCAACTTCATTTCAACAGACGGGTGAACGACATTTTCGACCGTATAAAGCTTCAAAAGGCGCCATGTCGACGTTGGCGTTTCGATCAACGGCAGACGCGAATCCCAACTGCCACCAAAGTCGATCACACATGCTCTAAGCATATCCTCCAATGTTTGAATTGTTCTTTCGGTTTGTCCATCCGTTTGAGGATGATAAGCAGTGCTCAGATTGAGTTTGGTTCCCATAGTAGATTGCATGGTCTTCCAAAAGTGAGATGAGAACCGAGCATCTCTGTCAGATATCATGTCCAGAGGGACACCATGACGAGATACAATCTCATTGACATAGATTTTGGCGAGTTTGTCAGTAGAGTAATCCTCACGAATTGCCAAAAAGTATGTTGACTTTGTTAGACGATCGATGACTACCCAAATAGTATCATGACCTCTAGATGTGCGCGATAGTTCGACACATACAAGGCAATTTCCGATTTCATACCCGGGCACCAATACTGGGTACGGAGATCCTTGTATATTTTTTTTGCACCAGGATGGATTGAATACTTGACTTATGATCTTCGTCCATCAACAAGGTGCGGAGTTTGTCTTGCCTTGGAATCCACAAACAGTTCAAATAATAGAGTAACCTGTTGTCTTTTAATACGAGTTGAAGCTCAAGTTGATGTGGTAGTTCACTACCCATCATATCTTGTGTAGCACGAGCACGTTGAGCTTGCAAGATACGTGATTGAATATCGGATTAGATTAGAATGCAATGAAGCTTGACACTTTCCTTGCGACTAAGCGCATCGGCTACGACATTCGACTTACCAGGATAGTAGCGAATCTCGTAGTCGTAGTTGTTCAAGAGCTCGACCCAGGGTCGTTATCTCATGTACAGCTCCTTTTGATTGAATAAGTGTTGGAGACTTTTGTGTTCAGTGAAAACCACACATTTCGTATCGTATAGATAGTGTCTCCAGATTTTTAGAGCAAAAACTACAGCACCTAACTCAAGATCATGAGTCGTGTAGTTCTTCTCGTGTGTTTTCAATTGTCTTGACGCATAGGCTATGACTTTGTCTCGCTGCATGAGAGCACAACCAAGGCCTAGATTCGATGCGTCACAATAGACAACAAAATCATCGTTGCCATCGGGTAAAGATAAAATAGGAGCATTGTAGAGTTTTTTTTTCAATGTTTGGAAGGCTTCCTCTTGTTTGGGTCACCATTCAAAAGGCTTATTCTTCTGAGTTAAAGCGGTGAAGGGAACCGCGATCTTTGAGAAGTTTGCGATGAATCGACGGTAATATCCGGCAAGAGCAAGAAATGATCGAACTTCTGTGGGAGTAATGGGTGAGTTCCAATCCTTAATCGTAGTTATTTTGGAAAGATCCACATGTATTCTTTGCTCGTTGACTATGTGTCCTAAGAATAGAACCTCTTTTAGCCAAAACTCGCCTTTGGAGAATTTGGCATAAAGTTGTTCCTTCTTTAGTAGTCCATTGATAATCGAAGATGTTGTTCGTACTCGGCTCGAGACTTGGAATAAATGACAATGTCGTCGATGAAAACAATGATGAACTTATCCAAATATGGTTTACAAACCCGATTCATCAAGACCATGAATACGGAAGGAGCATTCGTCAAACCAAATGGCATAACAGTGAACTCATAGTGGCCGTATCTTGTGCGGAAATCAGTCTTGGGAATATCTTCCTCGAATACACGAAGCTGATGATACCCATAACGCAGATCGATCTTGGAGAAACATGTAGCACCTTGTAGTTTATCAAAAAGATCATCCGTTCGTGGTAGGGGATATCGATTTTTTATCGTGAGTTTGTTGAGCTCACGTTAATCGATGCACATTCGGAAGGATTCATCCTTCTCTTTCACAAATAGGACAGGAGCGCCCCAAGGTGAATAGCTCGGACGAATGAATCCTTTATCAGATAGTTCTTGAAGCTGTTTTGATAACTCTTGTGTCTCAGACAGTGCAAGACGGTAAGGAGATTTGGCTATTGGGTTGGTGACGTGTGCGTATATATACATATTTTTTTACAATGAATTTTACACACTGTTCGGTTTTAAATTTATAAAAATGATTTATACTTCAACATTAAAATACACACGAAAGGGCAAGTAAGAACCAAGTATCGATCCATGGATGCGGGCGGAGACGATAATACCAATCATTTGTCAATATTCTATCGGTATAAAAAGATAGATTGATAAAGTGTTTAAACTAAAAATTCGTTTTGTAAACATAAAGACTCCAAATATGAAATATATAAGTATAGCCTTGCTTTATGAACAACCGGAATATGTTAACTAAGTCGGTTATGCCACTAAGTCACTTGGTCAATTTTCCATTTTTCAAAGACAATTAGTATCCTTTTCGGGAATCCTAACATGACAACTCTTCGGAAAGTTAAAACGACAAACACACTTTAACCACCTAAAGTTGTTCTTTAACGCCCTATTGATTAATGTTTATGAAAATCCCTTAAAAATAAGTTAGTCATCTGTTAAGAGTTTTTTAACCTCACTTAATCAAGGAAAGTTACACCGATAAACACAATGCAACCACCAAGACAAGCATAACCTAGATTAAGTCACAACCGAGTCTATTTTACAAATCTTAAACATAAATTTACTAAGAAAGCAATTTTGGCCGAAACTACTAACTATGCTTATGATTTATGTTAATAATTCATAACCACACCATCTAACCCGCAAAGGTCCTTACGCGACGGAAAGTACTCTTGAATAATATTAGTTACCCCTTATTAACCCAATACCCATTTCTAGTCTCATGCGGTGAACATTTTTAACTAAGCTAAAGTTTCACTAATGCAAGATTAATTAGCCTTCTTCTTTCAAATATCCTAACTAACCATGAACCAATCATCCAAGACAATTAATTATAATCAAGAATCCAATATCAATAACAAGGTTGCAAAGCAATCATCAAGGATTAATCATAAAAAGTTGTTAAGTGTCATTACAAACATGATTAACATCTAATGGTTGTTTAACAAGCAAGGAATTTAAAGTGTTTTTGCCATGAGGCTACAATATTACATAAACAACAATCTAAAAGCTTGAAACATAATCAAAATTATGGAAAGATTTAAGAATCAAACCATAGACAAGCTAAACATTGAAGAACCGGATGATAACGGAGCTTCTAGGCACAATGGGGGCTTGAATCGGAGCAAAACACGTTGTTACTGGAGCCCAAAAATCGCCAGAAAACGCTCCCAAAAAGTCCAGTCTGCGATCAGTGACTTCTACCCTGTTTTTATAACATTTCAGGCCTCGCACGACCGTGCACTTTATCCGCACGGCCGTGCACTATTTAGTGCAATTCGGTGACGTCATCTTATCCAGATAAGGTTTTGAAAATGGCACGGCCATGCCAAGATTGGCACGGCCGTGCATATCCGAGATAAGCTGGCATTGGAGTCGCACTGGCGGTGCGCACGAGAAAAATAGACCTGCACGGTCGTGCCATCCATCGGCACGGCCGTGCGTGCCTTGAACTTGGCTTGCACCAGGGCATGCACGCTCGGTGTAACCCTTCTGATCCGGGTTGGCACGGCCGTGCCAATCCTCTGCACGGCCGTGCACTATCTGAATCTTCTCAGAAAGTTTGCAACTTCGCTGTTTCGCCTGGAAAATCCTCGTTTTCTGCATCTTCTCGTCTGGCATGCTGTTTAAGGACTGTAAATGAAAACATACTTGATTAAGTATCTAATTATTGATTTTACGGCCAAAAACGTGTAAAAAAGGGAATAAAACGGGGGACTAATTTATGTGTATTTTAACGAATATCAAACCTCCTCACACTTGAACTTTGCTTGTCCTCAAGCAAACTAAAATAAAAACAGAATGAACAAAAGTTTCTAACGAAATAACTAATAAACATACGGTTAGCCGGTTTTTCAAAAGACATCATCAAAGAGTTTGGATCCAACAAGCGCATGAAAATATATGTAAAGATAACTAAAAAGTCATGAGTCCACTATCGATTGACTTAGCATGCAAATATTCACACATCTCTCAATTTTCACACACACTCGGCTATGTTTTGTGAGACATACATAAGATGTGTATGTGTAAACGCTCTATGCCTAGAAGATGAATCGCACAATATCATAAGCTTGTCAAAAGATCTAATCTCCACCAACTAACATGCGAAAACGTGCAAATCAAGAGGTCTTCACGGGTTTTAACGGAAGGCTAGGGTGAAAGGTGTGGAATGGATATTTATAAGTGACTAAATGGTTAAAACTCGGCAATTGCGTTTAACGAGCGTAAATACATAACACTATATATAGATAATGCAACAAAATGACAAATTTTTCGTTATCGAGCTAATCGACAGTATTCTACTGTTTTAGCACTTAAAACTGCTCGGATGTTGTCGTTTTCACCCTTTTTTTAGGGTGTTCGATTTTCTGATTTTTTTTTTTACAAATAACTAAGAGTAAACGCACGTTAATAGTATATAGACCGAGTTTTGACACAAGGTTTAAAAACAAAAAGGCTAATTTAGGCTAAGTGGGTTAAAGTGGGTGCAATCGGAAAAATACGGGAAAGGCTCAACATGGTGAACTAATGGGTAATGGCGGGTAGGGAATATAAACAAAGGAAAAGGCTAACACAAAAAGGGTGTCCTAAGTGCCTCCATCACTTTTACACAATTCCACATATTTATGGTCTCGGCAAGTATGCTAATGACAAGTTCTAAATCATGCAAGACCTCCGGCTCACTCCTATTCTGAAATGAATAAACATATAACGAATTACAAGGCTCAAACAATGCTCACATGATGGAAGGAATGGGTAAAAGTGTGAAAATTAACATGCAAGTCTTTCTTTTGTTTGTCACGCTTTTTTGTTATCTTTTTTTATTTTTATTCGGCTTGTTGGATCTTTATTGTATCTGATGTTTTCTAAAATACAACTAACTGGTTTATTTAATTTATAGCTAATTATGTTTTTTTTTGCATATATACAAGCGGACAAACAAAGTTACGCAAGTAACCCCTCCCCACACTTGAACTTCGCATTGTCCCCAATGCGAAACCCAATAAAGTGAAAAAGGATAAAGATACTCCCCTGAAGACGAAGAAGGTGCAAGAGTGATTCTCCAACTCGCAAGCATGTGCCTCGCCAGTGCGTACTCCAAATACCTGTATACACATCACCACAAAAACACAACCCAAAAAGACAACACATCGATCGCAAAGCTAAAATATAGATAATAAAAGTACTAATACCATCCATACATAAAAACATAGAAATAAATAAAACAAGTGTCTGAAAACAAAAGTACATATCCGAGGGTGTTTGAAATGACAACCAAAGTGAACACCCCAAAATAAGCTAATGTTAATAGATAAAAACAACAAACGGCGGCGCTCCCCAACTACTCGTCCATATCATCACCATGACCAGCAACGGAAGATCTCGCCCCGCCTTGGTTCCCGAATGGGAACTGCAGAGGGTCTCCAAACTGGTTGGGGAACGCGCTCTGAAGGCCCCAAAAATGTATGAAAATCCAGCTTGCATCTCCTGCCTCATGTAGTCCTGGTTCACCCGCATCTGATCAAACTACTGGTAGAACTCGGGATAGGATGGGATGCCTGGTGGCCAACCTTGGTACTGATGCTGCGGGTCCCGTGGTTGCTGAACAAACGGTTCATTCTCATGCTCCTCTTCGTGCTCTTCTTCTTCCTCTTGCTGTGGTGGTGGAGGGTCCCATATCTCTCCCCGCAATCCTCTCAGTCTGGGGCCATTGTCGGTATCCACTGTTAGCCCCATGAACTTCAGTGTGCGAAGATCAACGTCATACCCATGAGTAACCAATGTGAGACCGTTTACCACCTCATCTGTCATGACCCCCGTGCCGTACGCAAGCTGGGTTACATACTCCCCTCCATGGATTTCGCTACTCGGAGTTTTGCCCATGCTGCTTACAAAAAATTCTGCCATGCGCACAGCAAGATTTACGTGCACCCCATTAACAGTCGAGTATAAGAAGATCAAATCTGGGGTGGGACAGTTCCCAGAAGTGTCCATTCGGCCGGCCACAGTGTAGCCAATAACCTGGTGCAACACCCGGAGTAATGGATCCCTAAAGCATGTTGCCTTGGCTTTTCTTGGATCATATGCTGGCCCGACCGCTACTTGGGCCCAAAACGTAGCTCTAGCAGTGTCATTGTCAAAACCACTAATGGAGGTGAACAAGTCGGAGTCTAACTCCTCTTCGGTGTAGATACCTAATCTCTTGCCGAGTCTTGCAACTGACCAGCTGTGCCACTGGCCTCCGAGCCTGAATCTTACTCTCTTGGTTTGTCGGAAGTCGGGGTCCGCATCTCCTTTTGGTTTTGCATAGGAGTATGATGCGAGGAACTCTAAAGTAAGTTCCAAATAAATTGGCCATCTGATGTTAAGCAGTCGAGACATAGGCACTGAAATCATGTCGGTAAGCCTATCAGTTTGGTTTAGTGCCTGTATGGTACTCCAACTCAACCTCCTTAGTTCCCCAATCTTGTTCCTTCGACTCCACAAAGCTTGCAATTTGTTGATACATGGTCGCTCTTTGTTGTTTTCGGGATCGAATTGGAGAAAAGGGTGATTCATCTACACAAAAATACACAGAAGAATAAGAGCAAGCGAAAAAATTTCTGGTCCCGGCACCAGACAGCGCGTTACGAACATTCTGTTCGTTTTGCTATTCGGGTCACGCACGACCGTGCGAGATTTTGGCACGCCCGTGCGGCCCGAAATCACAGATTAGGGTTTGCTGTTCAGTCCGCGCACGGTCGTGCGAGCAGTCGGCATGACCTTGCGGCCTGAGATCGAAAGTCTGGTGCAGCCTACATCAAGCTTCGCACGGCATGCCAGGAAACGGCATGGCCATGCATCAGCTGCAGATCGCTAAAAACTGGTCTATTCACCAATTTCAACCAATTTATCTCAAAACAAAGTGCTTTTTAACAGAATGGACCACGGGTTCGCGATTAGACTTACGATGTGTCAAGAAAAACCAAGAACGAGGGTTTGTTTGTAGTTATAAAGGAAACCCCCAAATGTTCTTGGGTAAGACCCCAAATCTGGACTAGAAACATGATTACAACGAGAAATTATGAAGGGATTTATACCTTGTTCGAAGAAATTGAAGAAACCTTGCAAAAAGTGATGGGTTTTGAGAAAAGGGGGTTTGGAGCGGCTGCACACGTCTGCCTTAGGGTTATTTTTTCTTTTTACCAAAAAGTGGCTTTTATACCCGTCTGGAACTACTATGCAATTTTTCAAGAGCACGGGAGTGCGTGATTTGGCACGGCCGGGCGGCCCTTTGAGTGCACCGGTGTGTACTCGTAATCTCAGCTCGCACGGGTGTGCGGCCGGTGTGCACGGGCGTGCGTGCCCGACACCCGAGCTGGCATGGGTGTGCTATGCAGATGCAGCGATTGGCACGACCGTGCGGGTTTTTGGCATGGCTGTGCGCTATCTGGCAGTTTCTTAGACAGAACTGGACAGAATGCTTTTAACTCCCTTTTCACCACAGAATCACTCCAATTTGCAGGTTATTAACTGTTTGCGCAAAATTTCAACTTCAGAACATTATAAGACATGAATCAAAACCGCACGAACTAGATAAAAACCGAAAAACACACCGAAACTACGAAAAACGTAAAAACTGAAAATAAAGACAAAACTACCCCTACGCGCACAGAATGTGCATGCTACATTTTTTATCATCTAGTCGGTAGCATAGACTCTCCTCCCCACACTTAGTAACCGTGTGGGGCGTAGAGATCAATCATATCCACCTCTGAGTCAACCAGTCCGCCAATGTATCGCTTCAACCTATGACCGTTGACTTTGAAAGTTACAACATCCGCATTCTCAATCACGATGGTTCCATATGGGAACACCTCCTTCACTGTGTATGGTCCCGTCCATCTAGAGTGTAACTTCCCCGGAAATAAACGTAACCGCGAGTTATAAAGCAACACAAGATCTCCCGCTTGGAATTATTTTTGGTCCTTCAAGCGCTTGTCGTGCAATCTCTTGGTCCGTTCTTTTTACAACACGGAGTTTTTATAGGCGTGATTTTGCAACTCCTCAAGCTCATGGATCTGTAAAAACTGGGCCTCACCTCCGCTTTTCAAGTCCAAGTTTGCCGCTTTCAATGCCCACAATGCCTTATGCTCTAACTCCACCGGTAGATGGCACGCTTTGCCGTAAACCAACCTAAAGGGAGTAGTCCCTATAGGTGTTTTGTAGGCTGTCCTAAATGCCCAAAGCGCCTCATCTAACTTGTCTGACCAATCCATGCGGTTCTTACTAACCGACCGCTCAAGGATTCTTTTCAACCCCTTATTCGTGACCTCCACCTACCCACTCGTTTGCGGATGGTAGGGCGTGATAACCTATGGTGTACACCATATCGGGATAAAGCTCTATCAAGCTGTGTATTGCAAAAATGGGTCCCTCGGTCACTGATTAGTGCTTTCAGAGCACCGAACTAGGCAAACAAACTCTTCAAAAACCTCACGACTACCCTAGCATCATTGGTGGGCAAAGCTTGTGACTCTGCCCACTTCGATACATAGTCTACCGCAACCAGGATGTATTTATTCCCACGTGAGGGGGGAAACGGACCCATGAAGTCTATACCCCATACATCAAAGACTTCACAAACCTGGATCCACTGCTGAGGCATTTCATCTCGTGCGAATATATTAGCGGCACTTTGGCACGCATCGCACGCACTGACCCATCTCTGCGCGTCACGGAAGATAGTAGGCCAATAAAACCCACAGTCCAACACCTTTTTCGCGGTGTAGTTCGCACCGTGATGACCTTTGGTAGGTCCCTCGTGACAATGGCGCAGGATGCTATTCGCCTCCTCTCCAGAAACGCACCTCCTAATCACCTGATTCGCACCAACTCAAATAGATAAGGTCGTCCCAAATGTAGTACTTGAGATCTGCGAAAAAATTTCCTCTTCTGCTGATGTGTAAGTCCTTTAACAAGGATCCCACATGCAAGATAGTTCGCAAAATCCACAAACCAAGGTGACTCCTCACTCACCTCTGCACTCATCAGAAACTCGTGGGGGAAATTGTCATTTATCGGCTCCTCCCGTGCTCTCTCCGCATCTCCGTGCTCAAGTCTAGAAAGATGATCGGCCGCTACATTCAACGATCCCTTCTTGTCTTGAATCTCGATATCGAACTCCTGCAACAATAGGATCCACCTGATAAGACGCGGTTTAGCATCCTGCTTGCTAAACAGATATCGAATGGCTGCGTGATCAGTGTATTAATCGTCTTGGACAGCACTAGGTACGGTCTAAATTTATCAAACGCAAAAACTACTGCCAAAAACTCCTTCTCCGTAGTGGTGTAATTCTCCTGCGCATCATGAAGAGTCTTGCTGGCGTAGTAGATTGGGTGGAAGTGCTTATCCTTCCGCTGTCCTAACACGGCCCTTATCGCGTAATCACTAGCATCACACATGATCTCAAATGGTAAGGTCCAATTCGGTGCGACCAGTATAGGGGCCTCTACGAGCTTCTGCTTAAGAAGGTTAAAAGCCTTCAAGCACTCGTCACAAAAAATGAACGGATCATCCTTTTCCAACAAACGGGTCATGGGTCTAGCGATTTTCGAGAAATCTTTAATGAATCGCCTGTAGAACCCCGCATGACCGAGAAAGCTCCGTATCGCTTTGACCGAGGTGGGAGGTGGAAGTTCAGAAATGATATCAACCTTTGCTGGGTCGACTTCCATACCTGCTCGGGAGATCTTGTGCCCAAGTACTATGCCCTCTCTCACCATAAAGTGGCATTTTTCCCAGTTAAGCACAAGACTCGTCTCCTCACACCTTTTTAACATCTTCTTCAAATTTTCCAAGCAATGATCGAAGGAATCCCAAACACTGAAAAGTCATCCATGAACACCTCCAAGGAATCCTCGATCATTTCATGGAAAATCGCTATCATGTAGCGCTGGAAGGTAGCCGGTGCATTGCACAACCCGAAAGGCATGCGCCGGTAGGTGAATGTGCCGAATGGACATGTGAAAGTAGTCTTCTCCTGGTCCTCAGGAGCGATAGGAATCTTAAAGTACCCAGAGAACCCATCCAGAAAACAGTAATAGGAATTCCCTGACAGACGTTCCAACATCTGGTCGATGAATGGAAGCGGGAAGTGGTCCTTGCGGGTGGCATCGTTGAGTTTGTGATAGTCGATGCCAAGTCGCCATCCCGTGACCGTACGGGTCGGAATAAGTTTGTTCCTATCATTTGTAACTACCGTCATACCACCCTTTTTGGGCACTACCTGTACGGGACTAAGCCAAACTGAATCAGAGATAGGATAGATTAAACCTGCATCTAACAACTTGATTACCTCCTTTTTGACAACTTCTTGCATGTTCGGGTTTAATCGTCTCTGTGACTGTGCACACGGCTTGTAATCATCCTCCATAAGAATTTTATGAGTGCCGAATGAAGGATTGATTCCTTTCATGTCCATGATCTTCCATGCTAAGGCTTTCTTATGAAGTCGCAGAACCTCGAGAAGTTTGCTCTTTTCCTCACTCGACAAAGATGTTGATATGATAACCGGCAAACGGTGCTCCTCGTCTAGAAATGCATACTCAAGATGTGGCGGAAGCTCCTTAAGCTCCAAGGATGGAGGATCTTCAACGGATGGCTTCGACTTCTCCTCTACCCCACGATCAATCTCTGTAAATCGATCCGGACTCTTGGAACCATCATCACCAATCTGATAGACCGGCTGCTCGAAATCGTGGCCCTCCTGCATAATGCCATCTAGGTCCCCACACAACAAAGGTGTGTCCGAATCAATCTCCTTGATTATCCCCTGGAAATGGGTGCTCAGATACGTATCAACAATGTCTATATAATACAGAGCATCATCCTGACTTTGGGGGTGCTGCATTGACCACTTGATATCGAAGGTCACATGATCATCATTCACTCGGAGTGTAATCTGCCTCGCAGCTCCATCTACAATCGTCCGCACCATGTTCAAGAAAGGCCGCCCGTGTATCAGAGGTACCCTTGAGTCTTCATCCATATCCAAAATGACAAAGTCCACAGGAAACACAAACTTGTCAATCTTGACAAGCATATTCTCGACAAACCCCCGTGGATACTTTATGGAACGATCTGCTAAATGAATGCTCATCCTAGTAGGTGACGGTTCACCTAGATCTAACGTAGCAAAAACCTTATACGACATAAGGTTAATTCTTGCTCCCAAATCCGCCAATGCGTGACTAACCGATATATTGCCAATAAGGCATGGAAGAGTAAAGCTGCCTGGATCTCCCATCTTTGTAGGTAGACGATTCTGAAGTATGGGCTGAGCAACTCTCATTCATCACTACACAAGACATGTTCTCAAGCTTTTGCTTGTTCGAGAGGATGTCCTTCAAAAACTTCACGTACTTAGGCATCTAAGCTAAAGCCTCAACAAATGGTATGTTTATATATAACTGCTTGAATAACTCTAAAAACTTACCATATTGTTCTTCATTCTTCTGCTTCTTTAGTCTGCCTGGGGACGGAACTGGAGGAGTATAAACTTTGACTGGCTCACGGGGCTGTGCTGTACTTGCTGGGTCTAGCCTAGTGTGCACCTCGCCTGAAGCGTCAGTCTGAACCGTCTCAGTGATGGTGGTGATGCCAATATGTCAGGTCCCATGGTTTTCCCACTCCTCCTCATCACGACATTTACATGCCCTCGTGGATTCGGCTCGGTATTGCCTGGAAGACCACCCGGGGTCTCTCCGACATCATCTTCGCCAACTGCCCTACCTGATTCTCGATATTCTGAATCAAGGCCTTCTGACTCTGCATCTCTCCCTCGTGAGCTAAGAAACGTTCTTCGTTTTGCTTGTAACGTTTCTCGGCTAGCTGATTCGCACTAGTAGAGCTACTCAGAAGCTGGGCCATCATCTCCTCCAGCTTAGAATTATCCGAAGAGCTTTGTTGCTGAGAACTACTCCCGAATCCCTGATTTTTGTATGAATAAGGTCGAGGCTGATAGGATTGATTGTATGGCTGAAATGACTGGCCTTGAGCCTGCTGTGGTGCTGGAGCTCGCTGACTAAATCCAAGCGGGTTTTGATTACCCGTGTTTGCCTTCCACCCAAAGTTCGCGTGATTCTTCCATCCCTGATTATACGTGTTGCTGTAAGGATTATTTTGCGGCCTCGCTTGATTGCTGACGAAGTCTACCTCCTCCTGGCCCGCAAACATAGCTCCTTGGTGACATGCACCTTGCTCGTGCGAAACTCCGCATTGGTCACATCCCGAACTGGCCTGTGCCACCGTCTAGGATTTATCGAATTTGGCTGCCAACACCGCGATCTGTGCCGAAATAGTTGTATATTCGTCAACAGCATGGACACCTGGGTGGGATGATGATGTTGAACGGTTCCTCTCTTCACCATGATGTGAACTCGATTTTAACGCAGCTTTCTCGATATGTGTAAGCTTCATTCGGCGTCTTCGTCCCTAGATCGCCGCATGCACACACATCTAAACGTTCCTGCGTATCATAGTTTAGGCCCTGGTAAAAAGTCAACACTAATTGTCTTTTGGAAAGACCATGGTGCAGAACATCAAGCAACAAATCCCTAAATCGCTCCCAAGCCGCATGTAAGGACTCCCCGTCATCATGTCGAAACGTCATGATACGATTCCTAAGCTTCGTCGTTTTCTCTGGCGGAAAATACTTTTGCATGAATAACTCCGCCAATTCATCCCAAGTCCTGATGGACCCTGCTGGAAGTGACATAAGCCAAGATCTAGCTTTGTCTCGCAAAGAAAACGGAAAAAGTTGCAAACGAATCGCGTCATCTGAAACATCCCGTATCTTAAAACTAGAACACACTTCCAAAAATGAAGCAATATGTCGACCGGGATCCTCATGCTCTCGTCCATCAAACTGCATAGAATTTTGCACCATGTTAATAATGCTAGATTTATTTCAAAATTAGGCGCTACTATCGTCGGTCGGGCGATGCTCAGCTCCAAACCTCCGCCTCCAGGTTGGTTCATCTCGTTCAATGGCCTATCGTCATCCGCCATGGTTGTGCTACCCTCGTCCTCTGCTCTCAGCCTCAGAGGGTACCACCGGCTCATCCCTGTCTGCCTCCAACTGTCGCGCAACTGCGCGAGATCTCTCTCGAAGTCGCCTCTTCATATCACGTTCTGGTTCGTCAGATGGTTCAACAGCGGCGGGTGCGGGGGTTGAGGACATCAACCTGCGATCGAAAAACATCCAAGCGTGAATATTATATTATTGTAATAATAATAAACTTTTTTTTGCTGCTGTAAAAGCAACGAATTTTCTGTTTTTAATGATAAAAATTCTTTAAAAATCGGAGGTGTGTCAAAAATTTTATAAAAAATCCCAAACTAATAAAAACGCTCGAACCGATCATTAACAATATTGTTTCATGTTTTTGAAAATTTCAACAAATGAACGAATAAGTAGTTCGAATTCGAACAAATAAATGGAATAAACATCGGATAAATCTTTGAACAAATTCGAAAATTGAATAAATTAAATCGGCTAAAAATAAATACTTACAAACAAATTAATAAATGAGATAGAAAATATTTATGAGTATTCACAAGTATGTACACTGGTAAAATATTGACTCGGGTCGTTCCAAAAGCAGTCTTGGAATAAAGTTGTTCCTAAAGTAGTCTTGGAAAATATTTACGAGAATTTGGCATAAAGTTGTTCCTTCTTTAGTAGTTCCATTGTTAATCGAAGATGCTGTTCGTGCTCGGCTCGAGACTTAGAATAAATGAAAATGTCGTCGATGAAAACAATGATGAACTTATCCAAATAAGGTTTACAAACCCGATTCATCAAGATCATGAATACGGAAGGAGCATTCGTCAAACCAAATGGCATAACAGTGAACTCATAGTGGCTGTATCTTGTGTGGAAAGCAGTCTTGGGAATATCTTCCTCGAATACACGAAGCTGATGATACCCATAACACAGATCGATCTTGGAGAAACATGTAGCACCTTGTAGTTGATCAAAAAGATCATCCATTCGTGGTAGGGGATATCGATTTTTTATCGTGAGTTTGTTGAGCTCATGTTAATGGATGCACATTCGGAAGGATCCATCCTTCTCTTTCACAAATAGGACAGGAGCGCCCCAAGGTGAATAGCTCAGACGAATGAATCCTTTATCAGATAGTTCTTGAAATTGTTTTGATAACTCTTGTGTCTCAGACGATGCAAGACAGTATAGAGATTTGGCTATCGATTTTAAATTTATAAAAATGATTTACACTTCAACATTAAAACACACACGAAAGGGCAAGTGTACCCTGTCATATATGTAGTAAAGTATCGGTAAGAACCAAGTACCGATCCATGGATGCGGGTGGAGATGATAATACTAAGCCTTTGTCAATATTCTATCGGTATAAAAAGATAGGTTGATAAAGTGTTTAAACTAAAAATGACTAAAACATGATATTTTTGTTTCTTTTTCTTTTTGTAAACATAAAGACTCCAAATATGAAAAATATAAGTATAGCCTTGCTTTATGAACAACCGGAATATGTTAACTAAGTCGGTTATGCCATTAAGTCACTTGGTCAATTTTCCATTTTGCAAAGACAATTAGTATCCTTTTCGGGAATCCTAACATGGCAACTCTTCGGAAAGTTAAAACGACAAACACACTTTAACCACCTAAAGTTGTTCTTTAACGCCCTATTGATTAATGTTTATGAAAATCCCTTAAAAATAAGTTAGTCATCCGTTAAGAGTTTTCTAACCTCACTTAATCAAGGAAAGTTACACCGATAAACACAATGCAACCACCGAGACAAGCATAACCTTAAGTCACAACCGAGTCTATTTTACAAATCTTAAACATAAATTTACTAAGAAAGCAATTTTGGCCGAAACTACTAACTATGCTTATGATTTATGTTAATAATTCATAACCACACCATCTAACACGCTAAGGTCCTTACGCGATGGAAAGTACCCTTGATTAATATTAATTACCCCTTATTAACCCAATACCCATTTCTAGTCTCATGGGGTGAACATTTTTAACTAAGCTAAAGTTTCACTAATGCAAGATTAATTAGCCTTCTTCTTTCAAATATCCTAACTAACCATGAACCAATCATCCAAGATAATTAATTATAATCAAGAATCCAATATCAATAACAAGGTTGCAAAGCAATCATCAAGGATTAATTATAAAAAGTTGTTAAAATGTCCTTACAAACATGATTAACATCTAATGGTTTTTTAACAAGCAAGGAATTTAAAGTGTTTTTGCCATGAGGCTACAATATTACATAAACAACAATCTAAAAGCTTGAAACATAATCAAAATTATGGAAAGAATCAAGAATCAAACCATAGACAAGCTAAAGATTGAAGAACCGGATGATAACGGAGCTTCTATGCACAATGGGGGCTTTAATCAAAGCAAAACATGTTGTTACCGGAGCCCAAAAATAGCCAGAAAATGCTCCCAAAAAGTCCAGTATGCGATCAGTGAGTTCTTCCCTATTTTTATAACATTTCAGGTCTCGCACGGTCGTGCACTATTTAGCGCAATATGGTGACGTCATCTTATCCGGATAAGGTTTTGAAAATGGCACGGCCATGCCAAGATTGGCACGGCCGTGCGTGTCCGAGATAAGTTGGCATTAGAGTCGCACTGGCAGTGCGCACGAGAAAAATAGACCTGCACGGTCGTGCCATCCGGCATGCTGTTTAAGGCCTGTAAATGAAAGCATACTTGATTAAGTATCAAATTATTAATTTACGGCCAAAAACATGTAAAAAAGGGAATAAAACGGGGGACTAATTTATGTGTATGTTAATGAATATCAGTTGGCACAAGGTACAAGATCAATGCGGAACTCAAGTTGTCGTACAGGAGGTAAACCAGGTAGCTCTTCGGGAAACACCTCAGGATAATCCCGATCCACGTGGATGTCCTGAATAGTTTGTTTTTGTCTTTCTCCTCTACGATATGTGCCAGGAAGGCTACATAGTTCTTTCGTAGGTATTTTTTGGCTTTGATACATGTCAGAGTTTAAGATTACTAGCGGGTTTCTCTCCACGAACTTCTAAGACATCACAAGAGGGAAGAGGTATTCGAACTATTTTGTCATAAAAAATAACTTCAGCATGGTGTTTAGTTAACCAATCCATTCGAATAATGATGTCGAAACTCCCAAGTTGCATTGGCGTGAGGTCAATGGGAAAAAGGTGGTTATTGAGGTTCAATTGGCAATAACGAATGATAGAATCAAGTTTAAGAGGTTCACCACTAGCTATATCGACTGTCAAGGGCTTTCCTAGTTTAGTTCTTGGCATTGAAAGTAGAGGTTCAATAACTAGGGACACAAAACTTCGATTGGCACCCGAATCGAAGAGAACAGAAGCAGGGTGATTGTTGACAAGGAACATACCGTCAACAACTTCATTATCAGCCTCGTTGGCGTAGATGTTAAATGCTCGTCCACGAGCGGGATTAGCATTTGCTAGCCTCGGGCAAGTGTTCTTGAAGTGACCATTTCACCACAGTTGTAAAAAGAACCAGGTGGGAAATGAGGTCGAGCAGGGTTGGCTTGGGGTTGAACAGGGTTCTGAACAGCTGGATTTGGAACAGATCGACAAATGTTGGCCAAGTGACCAAATCTTCCACAAGTAGTACATTGACGACATGGTTGATGAACTTGATGGTGACCGTTGCACCGATTGCATAATGGTGCAGTACCAGCATATGGCTTCCTCATAGGAGGTTGAGCTGGTTGGTTGGGAGTAGTTGGAGTGGGTTGTGCAGTAACAGCAATGTTTTGAGAAGCCTTACGCTTCCTCGATCGCTTGGAAGGCTCGGTCTTGTTTCCCTTTTGTTTCTCTTGAGTGTTTTTGTCAGCCTGTTTCTTGTCACCCTTGCGGTGAAGTTTACCCTTTCTGACTTGAGAATCAGTCAGAGTAGCACCCAGTTCAATGGCTTGACGAACAGTAGAAGGGTGACTTCCAGTAACAATGTCCTAAACAGGATCAGGCAGACCATTAATGTATTTCTCAATCGCCTTATCCAAAGGCGTTACCATCGTCGGGCATAACAGATTCAACTCTTCATATTGATTGGTATAAGCACGATTATCGCCACTATCTTGCTTTAGATCATGGAATTCGTTTTCGAGTGCCCTCTTCTCGTGTTGAGGACATAATTCCTTTATCATTAGAGCCCTAAGCTCTTCCCAAGTTTGAGCTAAGGCCATATCGGCACCTCTGTCTCTCATTTTACCATTCCACCACGTAAGAGCTCTCTTCTTGAATACACTCGACACAAACTCAACCTTTCGCTCATTTGGATATTGAACAAATCGGAACATGCTTTCAATACTTTTGAACCATTGCAGAAGCCCAGTGGCTCCCTCAGACCCAGAAAACTAGAGTGGTTTAGCTGAAGAAAATTGTTTATAGTTGCACGGAGCTGGTGCATTATTATTGTTATCGTTGTTGTTCGCTTGATTTAGTTGGGTCACTAGGTTTGGAAGTACAACAGCAATTTGCTGAGCAATAATGGCTGCCATTTCAGCATCCTGAGGTGCATTACGTCGAGGAGGCATTCTAAAAGAAAACATGAAGGAAGATATGTGAGATTGACATTTGAAATAAATCAAGGGAAGTATTGAAAATATCGACGAAGTAAGGATGGTGGTCATTCGTTCGTTTCTCAAAACAAACAGACGACACACGGTGACAAGTCAAAGTAAATGGGTCTTTATAATGTATCACGAAGACATGCTTTAGCCTATAAGTGGACACTCACCCCAAAAGTTCCCAGGTAAGAGTGACTTGTCCCATTAAGTGGATTTGTACAAACACTCTAGTCTGTTGGTGCATAATGTCCATCGTCTAAGTCTTGGATCGAGTCTGTATTGTATAGGGTTGAAAATGTTAGATTTTGAAGTATTTATGGTGTAAAGGGTCAAGTTCGCTCGAACTTGTAAGTGAGTTGGAAAAGTTCGCCCGAACTTACCCAAGACACATCTCAGGCGAACTTGCACCTCTATATATAGTTAGCCTTGGTTCTCTCATTTGTAACTTTGCAACTTTAGAGGCGAAGCTCTGTCGGTTTGGATTCTTGATTTGTAAACACATTTGGACTAATAAACTGATGTTTAAACAGTAATTCTTGTGTATTTGTCACTAATCATGTAATTTCCGCTTACGATGACATAGATACAAACTTAGGTTTCTGTGACAAGTTGACGGATCGATCCTAACAAGTGGTATCAGAGTCATGGATACCTAGTTTGCAGATTTCTACACAAGATATTCTCAATTTCTACCCATTTCTTCTTATTTTTCATACTTTTTCACAAAAATGATGAATCTACAGTAATAAATGGCTAATTTTTTAATATGTCATACATATTCATCTAATAACAAACCCTTGAAAGTTTGGTATCAAAATTCAACTAATTTCATGTAAAAATTCACAAAAAACCATGTTTGAAAAACACATTCTGTCCGAACTTGTAGTAAAGTTCGACCGAAGTTGTCAAAATTCTACTTTTTGAAGTATTTTACCAAGTTCGCCTGAAGGTGTTCAAAGTTTTACAAAGCTTTTTGAAGTAAATTCGGACGAAGTTCTCAAGGTTGATACAAGTTCCCGAACTTGTTTAAAAGTGATTTTGTCTAAAAATTGTAATAGGTTCGGCCGAACTTATTAGTTGTGAAATTTGAATTTGTTTGGTTATACAAGTTTGCCCGACCTTGCCTGGTTACTAATCAAATTTCAAGTGTTTGTGAGTGTGTTTTCAGATACAATTTCAGTTTGACGAGATGGATACGGATTACAGACATATTTTTGTGAATTGGCGTCTAAAGGATCATATCAGTTAATTGAGACATATCACCAGTACCGTTGACCATTAGATGACTTTAAGCTTTAAACTCATTTACCTAGATTATCGATATGTTTGTCCACTTAAACTTTACCAAGTTTCTCAACTGTTTCAAGATATATTAAGGTAAGATTTATGAAACTTGACTTATCTGTGGGTCCCACTTCTTGAATATACTCCCGTACCAAAATTCCCTAGATTTCATCTTACAGGTGAATATAGCGTAATTGATATCTGTATCTGGGTAATGCGAGACCTTGAGAGCTCAGGTTAGTACTACCGTACAGACAAAGAGATGAAGGCTCGTCTTTAAGGTGTGTTCCACTTAAGGAATCTTTTTAGCAATGCAAATGATTAGATCTTTTGATATTTTTCAATATTGCATGCAGTTTTTGGGTTTATAGCGAAAGTATTATAGAAGTTCTAGGCTATTGCTTTCGCAAAATCAGAAGAACTTGTATAATACCCCAGATATCAACTATCTATAAAGATCTCGTATCTCAGAATCAGGCAATCTCTCAAACGAAATTTCGGAGTACTAAGTCCATATATCCAAGATGTGTTAATCCACACGATTAAGCAGTTGCTAAATTTAGTTTATATCTCGAAAAAAGTTTACTGAACGTGTTAAGCCTATCGACACATCCACAGTAAGACTCATTTATTACTTTTAAACTTTATATTTCTTTAGCATACTGTGATAGTCCACTGATGTACTATCATTTCCTTTTTGTGACACCGAATTCTTTTGTCTTTTTCAATGTTTTTGTACATTTTTAAAACTTTTCATATGTTTTTGTATTTTCCCAAATATTTCTCCCCCTAAAATCAAAAACATATTTTTGGATTTTAGATTTTTAAGAAATACTAAAGTAGAAAGATATTTACAAACCAATGCGGATCATTTGAATTCGTCATCTGATCAGTATTCAACCTCAGCTTCCGCACCTGTAAGCAAATTTTTATTACCGTTAAGCCGCATTAGATATTTAAATCTTGTTAATGAAAATGCTTTGGTATAAAAATCAACCCTGTTCGTCGGTGTGGATTTTTTCTATTCGAACCAATTTCTTTTCATAGCAATCACGAATGAAATGGTATCAAATTTCAATGTGTTTTGTACATAAGTGATGAACCGGATTTTTAGTTATATCGATGGCTGCTTTGTTATCTACAAATAAAGGCATGTCAAGAAACTGCAGACCATAATCCCTCATCTGTTGCTGAATCCAGAGGATTTGAGAGCAACAGTTGGAAGCAGAAATGTATTCTGCTTCAGAGGTTGAGAGAGACCATGGCCTGTTTCTTACACTGCCACGTTACCAAACGTGTGCCAAAGAACTGGCATCCTGCAGTTGTAGATTTCGAGTTCAGTTTGTCCACTCCGAAATCTGAGTGAGCGTATCCAGTGAGATCAAAATTGTCGTTTTTGGGGTACCACAGGTCGGTGCTTGGGCATCCTTTCAAGTAACGGAAGATTCGCTTGACTATCTGCATCTTGCACATTAGCAAGTAGGATACATGATGTCTAGGCGTGATGCCGTTAGATACATCAATGAACCTATCATCGATCGATAAAGTGTTTCATCAACTTTCGTTCCCGTCTCGTCTATGCAAATCCCATGGTTCAGTGCCAGCGGTGTCGAAAGCGGCTTTGAGCTATCTATTTAAACTTTTTGAGAATGTCGTGAGCATACTTACTCTGATGAATGAATATCCCGTCTGGAAGCTGATCCACTTGAAGACCTAAGAAGAATTTCATTACACCTATCAAGGACATCTCGAATTTCTTCTTCATGATCTTTTCGAACTCTTTGCACAGACTGTCATCTGTAGAACCGAAAATGATATTATCCACATAGATTTGTACTATTATCAGATGAGATCCGACTTCTCTGGTAAACAAAGTGTTGTCCACTATGCCTCGTGTAAAACCATTTCCTACGAGATGCTGCGATAACGTCTCATACCAAGCTCTCAGGGCTTGGTGTAAACCGTACAAGGCTTTGTCCAAGAGATATGCTTTGTTCTTGTTCAGTGGATCGACAAACCCTGGTGGTTGGCCGACATACACTTGTTCACAAAGTTTACCATAGAGAAATGCAGATTTTACATCCAACTGGTACACCTTAAATCCTTTCCAAGCTGTGAACGCTAAGAAAATGCAGATAGACTCTAATCGCGCAACCGGTGCATATACCTCCGTATAATATATACCGTCCTGCTGGTGGAATCCATTGACAACCAGCCGAGCTTTGTTTCTGACTTTAACCCCTTGATCGTCTCTTTTGCACTTGAAGACCCACTTTGTGTCAATAGCTTTCTGCTTTGGTGGCAAGTCTACAAGCTTCCAAACACCCAACTTCTCGAATTGTAAAAGTTCCTCTTGCATTGCTATCACCCAATTCTCATCAGCCAGAGCCTCATTAACTGTCTTTGGCTCTATTTGAGAAATGAAACATGAGTAGTAGCAGTAGTTCTGAGTTGGTGCAACTCGGGTGTAGAAACAACTAAGTGCTTTATTGATTTAGCTTCGTGTACGCACACCAGTTTGTTCTCCTATAATATTCGTTGAAGGATGGTAAGAATATGATCACAGTATTTCTTCTGTTGGAACATCAACTGAGCTTTGTTAATTTGAAACAATCAGATCATGTTCACATCAACATTAGGAGTACTTAATGAAGCTTCGTTCTGATTTCTCAGACTAGCAGATTGATTCAACATGTTAGATATCTGCTCAACTTCTTCGTCCGATGAAGTTTCATTATCAGCATCAAATGCCGGTGCTTCATCTGAATCAGAATTCTGATTCTGAGGCGCACTGGGCACTGTTGTGTTTTCTGGTTCATTAGAAGCATTCACTGGAGGTGTAGCAGGTGTTACTTCTGCTTCAGAAGTGTTTTCATCTTGAACACCACTGCTATTGCTTGGACCTGCTCTGGAAGATGTAGAATCCAACAAGGGTTGATTAACCACAATTGGTATAATGATTTGTTCTTGATTTGCTGACTGGTGAAGATAATATAACGCTGCAACTTCTTCGTCAGACGGTTCTTCCGGCAAGTCGAATGACTTCCATAGATCTTGGTAGTTAAACAGCCACGCGTCACCTCTCCTTTGAACAGGATCCGTATAGTTGAAATAATCCACGTGTTGTGCTTCAATAACCTTTCTCAATGAAGGAACATATACTTGTCTCAGCGAACTTGCATATCCGACAAAGAAACCTTCCAGAGATTTAGCTCCGAATTTGCCATCTTGATCGATTACAGTACATGGCGCACCAAATGGTTCTAAGAACTTCAAATTTGGCTTCCGTCGGTTTATCATCTCAAAACATGTTTTCTTTGTTGGTTTGACAGTGAGAACTCTGTTTAGCGTGTAGCAAGCCACAGAAACCGCTTCAATCCAGAAGCTGACTGGAAGTTTAGAATCTGCAAGCATGGTTCTCGCAGTTTCAATCAAAGTTCTGTTCTTCCGTTCAGCAACACCATTTTGCTGTGGAGTATAGGGAGCACTAAACTCGTGTAGAATCCCTTTTGCGTTGAAGAATTCCTTCATTTTGTTATTCTTAAACTAAGTGTCGTTGTCACTTCTAATGCGTCTGGCCGGCAGATGATAAAGATTCTCGAGTTTCTTGAATAGAATCACCAAGTTCTCGAACGTTTCGTCTTTTGATTCCTGAAAGAACACCCACGAATATCTGGAATAACCATTTGTCACAACCAAGCAATATAAGTCTCCTGAGATGCTTCGAACATTTACAGGACCAAATAAATCCATTTGGAGACGTTCTAATGGCAGCTTGATTGAGTTTAGAATTTTCTTCGGATGAGATTTCTTGATCTGCTTTCCCTTTTTACATTCTAATTAGTGATCAGACATATGAAAGCTCCAAAGATTTACACCCTATACAAGATCATTATGGACCAAGTAATTCATTTTTCGCAAATGAATATGCCCCATCTTACGATGCCAAAGAATAGAATCCTTTTCAGTAGCCTTTGTCACAAAACATTGCATTGATTTTTATGAAGTGGTAGCAACACCCATATCAAGAACATATAGATCATTCTCATGTGGTGCTCGCATCAGAATCCACTCATCTGGTATTTTGAATCCCGGCTTCAAGATAATACATTCTTTATCGTTGAAATGTACCGTGAACTTCTTGTCACAAGTCTGCGATATGCTCAGAAGATTATTCTCCAACTCTGCAATATAATTCACGCGATCGAATGAAACGACGCCATTGGAGAGTTTTCCCTCGGCGACTATCCCTCCACCCTGGTTACCCGCAAATCCAACATATCCACCATTGCTTTTATGTCGAATAGCAATGCTTTCATTCCTGTCATATGCCTGGATGCTCCACTATCCAAAATCCACTTGGAGAGTACGGATCTTTGGAGCCCCTACACATTTCAGCAATTAGTTAAACAGCGAGACCCATGCCTTTTTGGTCTTGGGTTGAATTGGATAACCATCATCGTAATCAAACTCACATTCATCAGCATAATCAAATCCAAATTCATCATCTGAATTTTCTACGATGTTTATGTTTGAAAACTTCACTGTCTTTTATCTTTCAAACTGTTACCACTTGTAGATTTGACAATATTGGTTTCAATTTCATATTTTTATTTTTTGTGTTATCAGTCTTTACAGACTCAGACTTAATAACATTGGATGTTGTTGACCGTTTCTTTGCAATCCAGGCTTGAGATTTTATGTTTGCCTTTTTGATGTAAAACTTGTTCTCATTAGCCTTTGAAGTTTCACCTTTTTTGAAAATTGAATTTTCAAACTTCTTTTCTATTTTAGGTTTAACTTCAGCTTTTGATTCATTTCTTTTCAAAATCTTTACAGGTTTTACAAACTCTGGTTGCTTTGGTTTCACAACATTTGAATTTTCTTTCGTTCGAAGATAAGCCGGCTTTGATTTCGGACAGTATCGTGCAATATGACCAATTTCGTTGCACTTGAAACAAGTTCGAGAATCATGTGGATGTCCTTTAGTGGGTTTTACACCACTTGTTTTAGCACCACTTGCCATTTTGGCTTTATCTCGAAGTTCTTTCTGTTTCTTAAACTCATCATTTGATTGTTTGCCAATCAAACTTTCCTCATGAACCGTGTTCATCCCATATACAAAATTCATGTTTTTATTCTTGTATTCGTGAAATGGTGACGTTTTCTTTTAGGTTCATCTGATTCTTCTAAACCCAACCCAGCTCTCTGGTTTTCCGGATGATCACCACCATTCCTTCGGTAGTTATTTCTTTTAGGTTTGGAATAGAATTTCTTTTCATTATTCTCCAGATCATCTGATGTGACTTCCACGAGTTTAAAGAATTTGTCTAACAATTCTTCCTTCACGTTCTGAATCGGAAAATTGTCATCAAAGTATAATCTATCAGATTCCTTAGTCTTGTACATTACAACATTAGGATCATCACATAGATCATTCTCTGATGATGTATCGTCATCTTCGGACTATGAATCAGAATTCTTTGAACTCGAGTCAGTGCTTTTAAAGCTGTCTTCTTCAGAATCGTTCAAAACATTTTCAACAACCTTTTTAACCACAGCATTGTCATCATCTGTTTTAGTATAGATTACATTAATGTTCTCTGGCAAATCAGTTTTCTTTTCAGATAACAACCCAATGTTGAGTGCCTTATCCATCCCACCAGCGGATTTGCGACAATACTTCTCGCATAGGGGTGGAGGAACATTGTTGTATTCTTTAGCAATTTTCTTTTTAGGTTTCTCTTACGATGGAATCGTCGGAAGGATGTGATCAATGACATATGCGTTACAAGTGTAACTTCTCAAAAGTTGTTGAACACTCTCTGTTTCAATTTTCATGTCCTGGAGTTGTTGCTTAGTTTCGGCAATGGTGTTAATATAGATATTAATCGCTTTTTGCTTATCCATTACTGTTCCTTTCAACATCCTCACAGTGTTGTGTTGTTCGACATTGTTTCGATCGAGCCTGCCATAATCATCTTTCATTTTGTCATACACTTCTTTCATTGTGCGAAAATCGTATTTTAAAAGTTCATTATGCACATTGATTTCAGCGATGATCTTTGATTTTTCGGCACATTCGATACATGGTTCAGTACATTTTGTACAAGGTTTCTCAACCTCTACAACTTGTACTTTGACATTTTCATTTACCTCGGACCTACCTTGGTTAGATTTGCCATCAAAGCTTTGTTGCAATGTCCTTGAGGTTTTCGACATTTACTTCCTGAGTAACATCAATGACCACTTCATCAGTTGATTTATTCTCGGGAACTTGCTCCTGAGAACTTCCATCAAAATGTCCTGCAAAACCATCACATGAATTAGGAGATAAAATTCCTTGCTTCTGCAAGTGGATATACTCCTCTTCTTCACGTTGTTGTTGCAGATATTGTTCCAGCAGAATATTCTCCATAGCCGCTGCTTCTTCTACGGATGTATCTTCAACAATTTCAGCCATTAACGCAACTCCGGTCTTCTTACCGATATAAGAATTCCATTCGAAACCATCATCTTCGTATGATGCAACCATAGCCTTTTCAGTGTTGCTGCCATTCGGTTTCTCTTGAATTTCAATCTAAGTCTTCTTCGGGAAAGGCCTGTACTAAAGTGACTTCTTGTAATACTCGTTGCCTCCTTCGAATGGACTTTGATTTCCTATTGCTTCAGGATTTTTGCACTCTCTCTTGAAATGTCCCTTTTGGCGACATCTGAAGCACGTGACTTTTGTCTTGTCAAAACCTAGTTTGTTGCTCGAATTTCTGATATCTCGGCCAGTGAGAGCAACGAACTTTGTGACCCTTCGAATGATAGATGCTAGACACCAGTTTATATCCATGAGCTCCAGTTCTTCTTCGTCCACCTGGTCGTAGTCTTCAGCGGTCATCTTGGGATTTCCGATTTTCCCAGCTACGAGACTTTCATATGATTCTAGAACAGTGCCGAGAAGTGCCATGTGTTGCTAAGCAGTTTGCTCAGAAACAGCATTATTCAAATTAACAGCGATGTTACATTTGAATACATTCGAATCAGAATTTGTTTCTTGGTTGTAATTTGCTTGACTCTGATAAGACGAATTTGAACCAGTGCTTGAGAATGAAGACTGTGGACTTTGATCATATTGAGGATATGGTTGATTCTGATTCTGCTGCGAATTGTTCAAAGAATTCAAACTTGCATTGAATGCTGTCTGAATCTTTGGGCTTGAAATGTTGTCTTGCATTCCAGTTTTATAATACAGACCAACATCTTGAACAACATTAGAATTCTTCAACTTCGCAATCTTCAGGAGTTCCATTTCGTGACCTTCTAATTTGTCGATGAATGTTGACAGCTTGAAAAATTCCCATTTTTCCCTTTCCTTTAGAACCATTAGATAAGTAGTCCATTCTCCATCTGGTAGAGCATCTGCAAGGTTGTCGATGTATTCTTGTTCCGTCTTCTCGAGACCGTGTCTTCGCATTTGGACTTTTAAGATGACAGAAGCGTTCAATCATCTGCTTCATGGTCTCACCCTTCAGCATGTTGAAGATATTGAACTCTTTCATAATAAGAGCTTTCTTGCTCTTGATCATCTCCGCGCTTCCTTGATATTTCTTTTGCAATGAAAGCCAGAGATCTCTTGCAGTTGTGTATTCCGGTAGCAAGACTAGAATATCTTCTTTGATGGATTGTTGGATAAGACTAATCATCTTTTTCTCAGCAATGTATTCTTCTTTCTGTGTCGTTGAGTACTTGTATTTCTCCAGAACTTGCTGATGTTCGTCCAACGGAACTGTGTAACCTCTTTCGATCGACACCCAGCCTAGGAAATGCATGGCTTGAACCCAATATGTAAACTTCTCTTTCCATCCTTCATACTCGTCCATGCTCATTAGCTTTGGCGGTTTAACAGTTGTGCACATCTCATTGTCAAGATTGACTTGTTGGATCACGTTGGCATTTGACGAACTAGCTCCGGACATATAAGCTCTTTGAATATCATCCATTGTGAATAACGAAACGTGTACACTGAAAACACTCAAAAACTTTTGAAAATGTTAGTTTTACTACAAGTTCGGTCGAACTTGTAGTGTAAATGAAGAATTCTCAGATTTAATCACAAGTTCAGTCGAACTTGTGATTTTTTTAACTTGAAAAATTCTCTTTAACAACCTCGGTCAAACTTGCACTTGAAATTTGATAAGTATTTCGCAAGTTCGGGCGAACATAGTTGAAAGTTCTTTGAATTTTATCAAGTTCGGTCGAACTTGATAAAATATCAAAGAAATCCTTGTAAGTTCGAGCAAACTAAGCAGAAAATCCCTCAAAATTCACTCAAGTTCGAGCGAACTTGGTAAAAAATCACTGAAAAAGTGAGTTTTATCACAAGTTCGGCCGAACTTGGTTAACAAGTTCGATGAACAGGTTTTTGCAAAACATGGTTTTTTCAAAATTTTAACATCAATTCGATTGATTTTGGTCTCCAATCTTTCAAGGGTTTATCTTTGTTGTATTTTACATGATATATTCAAAATTGAAAAGATTTTGACCGTGAATTCTTCATTTTTTATGAAAAAGTTAAGAAAAATAGAAGAATGGAGATGAAATAGAAGTGTTCTTGTCTTGATACTATCAAATCAGGCTATTTTAGCTCTGATACCACTTGTATGACCGATCCTTGATGCTAAGTAACCTAAATTTGATATCTAACATCCATAATAGCGGAAATATTACGTCGTGTTTACCAATAGACAAGAATTAATCAGTTTAACATCAGTTTTATTGATCAAACGTCAAGAGTACAAACTGACAGAGCTTCGCCTCCAAAATGCCAAAGTTTCAAATGAGAGAGGCTAGCTAGGTATTTATAGACTCACAAGTTTGCCCTAGGGAGACTCAAGTTCTCCCGAACTTGGCTATACATGAAGGATTATAAGCGAACTTGCCTAAACAATACATAAATACTTCATACAACTAGCATATTCAGCTCTATTCTATACAGACTCGATATAAGACTAAGACATAGACATTATGCACCAACACCAAAGTTGATGAGACGCTCTACAGATCAATGATAGGATCGCTGATGTATCTTACGACATCGCGCCCAGACATCATGTATCCTACCTGCCTTTGCGCCAGATATCAGTCTAACCCGAGAATTTCACACATACAGATCGTGAAGCGAATCTTCAGATACTTGAAGGGATACCCAAGCACCAGCTTGTGGTACCCAAAGAATGATGATTTCGATCTTGCAGGATATGCTGATTCTGATTTTGGTGTAGATAAGTTGAATTCAAAATCGACTACAGCGGGATGCCAGTTCTTCAGAACAAGAATGGTAACCTGGCAGTGTAAGAAACAGACTACGGTCGCTCTCTCTACCTGTGAAGCTGAGTATATCTCGGCCTCCAGCTGTTGTTCACAATTTTTGTGGATACAACAGCAGATGAGAGACTATGGTCTACAATTTCTCGACACTCCGCTGTATGTTGATAAAAAGGTAGCCATTGATATTACCAAAAATCCGGTTCATCACTCACGCACCAAACACATTGAAATTCGTTATCACTTCATTCGTGACTGCTACGAAAAGAAGTTGGTACGAATAGAAAAAATCCACACCGACGAACAAAAGGCTGATTTTTATACCAAACCATTTTCTTTATCACGGTTTAAATACTTGTTGAGAATTAATGGTATGATAAATTTGCTGACAGGTGCGGGCGCTGAGGTTGAATACCGATCGGACGACGAGTTCGCGTGATCCACATTGGTTTGTATATATCTTTCTAGTTTAGAATTTTATTAAAAACTAAAATACAAAAATATGTTTTTGATTTTAGGGGAGAAATGTTAGAGAAAATACAAAAACATTTAAAAAATTTAAAATACAAAAACATATGAAAAATGCAAAAAGTACAAAAACATTGAAAAAGACAAAAGGAATTCAGTGTCACAATAAAGGAAATGATAGTACATCAGTGGACTATCACAGTATGCTAAAGAAATGTAAAGTTTAGAAGTGATAAACAAGTCTTACTGTGGATGTGTCGATAGGCTTAACACGTTTAGTAAACTGTTTTCGAGATATAAACTAAATTTTACAATTGCTTAATCTTGTGGATTAACATATCTTGGATATATGGACTTAGTACTCCGAAATTTCGTTTGGGAGATTGCCTGATTCTGAGATATGAGGTCTTTGTAGATAGTTGATATCTGGGGTATTACTCAAGTTCTTCTGATTTTGCGGAAGCAATAGCCTAGAACTTTTATAATACTTTCACAATAAACTCCTAAACTGCATGTAATCTTGAAAAGTATCGAAAGATATAATCATTTGCAGAGCTAAAAAGATTCCTTAAGTGGAACATACCTAAAGTCGAGCCTTCATCTCTTTGTCTGTACGGTAGTATTAACCTGAGCTCTCAAGGCCTCGCATTAACCCAGATACAGATATCAATTACGCTATATTCACCTGTAAGATGAAATCTAGGGAATCTTGATACGGGAGTATATTCAAGAAGTGGGAACCGTAGATAAGTCAAGTTTCATTAATAAAACCTTAACATATCTTGGAACAGTTGAGAAACATGGTAAAGTTTAAGTGGAAAACATATCGACAATCTAGGAAAACGAGTTTAAAAGTTAAAGTCATTTAAAGATCAACGCTACCGATGATATGTCTCAATAAACTAATATAATCCTTAGACACGAATTCACAAAAATATTTCTGTAAATATGTTTTTACATTGTTCGGTACATAGTTTATCAGCTTTACAGATTAAATCCAAAAAGATTTTCAGTGTGTTTTAGCATAAACTTACAAAAATACAAAAAGATTTTATTTCTACATTGTTTTTAGCAAACCAATGTTGGAGAACGGATCTTCGAAGTCTGGTAAGGTGCTAAACTAGTGGGAATCTCTTTGACAACGGGCTGGGAGCTAATCTGTAAAATCTGAAAAGCCAAAATGCTGAAAATTTCATTAATTTGAAACTTTGATTTTGAAATTATCAACAGTTTGTTCAGAACGGGTCAAACCGGGGTCATTAACTTGGACTCGGCAGACAAATCGGTTAACCAAGGTCATTAACTTGTACTTGGTCAACTGAGTGGATTTTCATAACTGGTAAATAGTGGAAAGTTCAGGGACTAAATTGTAAAAAGTTGAAATTTTGAAAAAATTTGGATTTGGCAAGTTCGGCCGAACTTGCTAAACAAATAAAATTTTAACATTGCAGCAAGTTCGACAGAACTTGCATTAATGGTTGTGTTGTGAAAGCATAAGTTCGCCCGGACTTACTTAGGCCTTATATCTTGGGCTTGTAAAGCTCGCCCGAACTTGCCAAGGTATAAATGCCTTGCAAGCTCAGCCGAACTCATTATCACTGAAACAATTCCTCTGAGCGAACTTATTCTCCTTTGAGCGATTGTGCGAAATTGGCATTTTAGTACCGTTACTCTGCCCAAATCTCGATTGATTGTGGTGATTAGCACACCATTCTCAATGGCTTAGGTATTGATTCATGTTGTGAACTGTTAACCGGACTTAAAAATTGAATTCAGATCTGAAATGATAAAATATGATAGAACTAAGAGTTTGTTGGACAAATTGAACTGAAAATCATGTTAAACAACTAAAAACGACCATAGAAATTTAATTTGATTAAATTGGTCGTTGATTGTAATTACAAGTTTTGATTGTTGAAGATGATAACAAGTTCGGCCGAACTTGTTATCAAGTTCGACCGAACTTGCTAACAAATCTTTGAATAAAATTTGATCAAGATACAAGTTCGACCAAACTTCAGTTGATTTTAACTTGAATATTATCTGATAAGTTCGCCCGAACTTAGGTGTTAGAAAATTGAAAATTGTGTTGATCATGAGTTCGCCCGAACTTATGTTTGGATATTTGAACATGTTGATACACATGTTCGGGCGAACTTGACCAAACCAGAATGGTATACACACATCAAGTTCGCCCGAACTTGACTAAAAGTGTTGAAAAATTTTTGTAACTTTTTCTCGTAGTGCGTGCTAACTATTTTGCGTCGTTTTTCAGGCTTAAGTACCAGCGCGGGTGATTTCTGTGAATTTCTCTAAGTTCCATAATGCCTGCATCACGCTTGATAAAACGATTTGTCCATTACTGAAGGAGTACGAAAGCATCCTAAAGATTTTGAAGGATTGCCCTATACATCGAGCTATCACGGAGCGCACTGTATTGTATAGATCACATATTGTATTGTATAGATCACATACATATCATTTCTGGATTAATGCTTCGCTCAGTGATGATAAGAAGACTATTATTTCATTTGTGCAAGTTGGGAATGAAGTAAAAGAGATTACCATCACTGAAGACGATATTCGAAGGATCTTGCAATTTAATGATGACAAAGACGATTCAATTTTCTTGGACGAAAGGATGGTGAGAGGTTGTTTCTACCGAATGGGGTACAAGGGGAGTGTTAATAAGCCAACGTTGAAGAAAGGGGAAGTGCCTAACCCCTACAAGCTCCTCATGCACACGATTATTCATACTTTTAGCCACAGAAAGGCGGGCCTTGATGACGTGCAAGACTACATGGCCTTTATGGCAATGGCCTTTGATTTTAAAGAAGCCGTTCAGTTATTCAAATCTTGTGTTTACTCATATGACAAAGAATATGGATGATTCGAGGTTATGTTTGTATCCAAGATTCGTGCCGATGCTAATCGATGAGAAGTTCATAAACATTGCACGTGATCCAAATGATGTTCTATATCTCAGTCACCTTGATGATACAACAGTGAAGAAGTTGTTAAATTTTCAAAAGCGAGACTCAGCACTTGTTGCAAAGCAAGTATTTGGGGCGATTAAAGATGAAAACTATATTGCGCCGACTGATAACAAGTGGAGGAAAGCTGGGAGTGGGCACGAGAAAGAGTTGAACGCAGAAAAAGAGTGGTTTAAAGCTTTCAAGCCAAAAGCTCGAAGTGAATGGTTCCTTTAAGGACGAAGTTGAAAAGCCTAAAAAGAAGCGTGCAGCAAAGAAAATTGAAACGATGAAAGTTGATGAAGATAAGCCGGAAAATGTTCAAGCCGAAGCTGGTTCTAGCGTAGCAATTATTACTGAGAGTCAGGAAACTGTTAAAACGACTCAGGAAGATGATGTTATTTCAGCTACTTCAGAGAATGATGAAGATTCTGATGATTCTCTCGAAAGAGTTACAAAGAAAACAATAGCAGAGACTGAGGCAGAAAAAGCCAAAGAAACTGATGCTGATTTCGATCCAAATCAAGAAAAGAGTCTGACGAGGAAAGACCCAAGAAAGAAGCTAAACGTGTGAAATATGCTACTATTTCAACGACAAAGACTACAGGGTCTCCTCAGACAAAAGGCAGGAAGAAACAAAGAAAGCTCAGAAACCTGCTAGTCGTCGTTATAAGGGTAAGCCGAAAAGCGCAGAAGTTACACAAGAACCTTCTGGCGCATAGGAGAAAGGAGTAATACAAGAACCTCCTACACAAGAACCTCCTGTTGTTATTTCATTGGAAGCTGAACATCCAGGAGTTACACAAGAACCTCCTGTGATCATTTCATCTGAAACAGAACGTCCAGGAGTTACACAAGAACCTCCTGAGGCTGGATTACTCGAAGTGCCGATTATTACATCTCCGGTTGCTCCAACGACTTCTCATTTTGAAAGTTCTACGCCAAGGAAGTCTACACCAAAAGTTGCTACTCCAAAGTCAACACCAAAAACTCCAGGGCCTAATTTGTTTGGTGATATGCTTAATGAGCCGATTAGTCTTCAAGATCTGAATGATTTCTTTCATGATACTAATGTTGATCTTCTTGAAAAGCTTGTAAAGATCTTGGAAGATAAAGTAGCCAAGAACGAAGAAGAAAAAGCTGAGTTGATCAAAAGAATGAATCAAAGCGCAGTTGAGAAAGAGATGTTGGATGATAAAGTCAAAGTGTTAGAAAGTGAACATGAATTTTTCAAAGCTTTGATTGAAAGTTTGCAAGACGCAAATGAGAAGTTGCAGACAGAAATTGCTGAGTTAAAGACGATTCAAGCCCTAAATGATCGAAGGTTTACGAGGATGCATAAAGTATTATCTAATACACTGGGGATTGATTTCATTGTCGAATATGATCGTCTAGACAAGAGAGCATAGAAAGAGCTTGCTCCTAGTGGTAAAGGTAAAGGTATTGAAGGTGAAGCAGCTAAATCATCTGAAGTTGCCGAAAAGCCTGTTGATGAATCTACAAAGCTTCTGAGTCCGATATTGCTAAGGTTGATGAATATGTCAAGCCTTCTGATCCAGTAATCGTTTCTAAAGAAAAGGAAAATGAAGAAGCAGAAGATGAGGGTAAAGATGATGACGACAAGAAAGATGATTCTGATTATGAAGATTGGAATAATGCGGATGATGATGATGATGATGATCAGGGAGGAGTTGGTATGAAAATCAGTGAAGCAAAAGTCTCTGATGACTTTGATTATTCTTCCTTAATGGATGATGAATCAAACAAGATGGATGATCAAATTGAGGGGGAGTCAGGGCAAACAGGGCCAACTGATGATGTTGATAGGTTTGCAAAGCCTGTTGCTGCTGTACCTACAAAGCCTATGATATTGATGTTGGAACACAATGTAGAGGAAGGCGAGTACGTGCACAATTATACGAAAGAAGATTTGGCAAAGTTGATCGAAGTTGATGTTTAATCACTTGACTTTGATTTTGAAGAGCAAGTGATGAATGTTAACACGTTTGAGCCGAATGATTATCAGTATATACGAAGGTTTGAAGCTGATGAGTATAACAGAGTGATCGTAGAGGATTGATCTTCGGATGATGAAAGTAATGAAACTGCGAAGTACGACGGTCCTAACACTGATAGTTTTCCTACTTTCGAGGAGATGTACAAGCAATTAAATGAAGATATGTTGAAAGAGAAAATCGAAGAATCGATACGTGAAGGTAAAGTTCCAAAACCAATGATGAAGGAGGAAATAGCTGAAGCTAAGAAGTCCTGGTTCAAAGAGATGTCGTGCGAACGTAAGTTTCGACGTCCTCTAGCATTCTTTACCAGAGATAAAGATGTGTCGTTGGGAGATATCCTAAGTTGGGGGTGGTTCAAGGAGTTGAATGTGTATGCTATAAAACGTGAGTTTGGAGTGCAATACTTCAAATACTTAGCAGATTTCAAGACACTGCGGTACTGGGATGTGGAAGAGCTTGTTCAAACTGTGAATGTCACATATCATATGAAATTTATTGATCAGTTATTATCGAAAATGATCAAGTTTGAAGCGACAAAGGGGTTTAAGTATTGGAAGCAGTTTATTCCAAAACATCACATCAAAACAAATAAGAAGACAGGGGAAAAGGATATAACGTTGATTATGAAACGACCGAGAGCGATGAGAAACATGCTGTTGATGCCGATTGAGCAAAATTTCTATCCAGTGTTCAAGTGGTGGCAGATAGATAACCACATGTGAAGCTGTTATTGTGTTACGATTTGAAGAACATCTGGATATCACAAAGGAAAGAGTTGAGATATTGGGATTTCAAGGAATGAGGGGGTTGTGGAGAACAATTAGAATACTAGACCCGATTTGGCTTGTAAACTATTCAAGAGAAGATATCAAGTGCTTGTTCTACAGCAAAATAGTATTCGAGGAACTTGAAAAAGAACAGGCTATGCAATATCAAAGAGTTGTGAATGTTTGCTATGCGCATGAAGTGAATTCAGGAAAGATGTGGCAGACAAGCTGGAGGGAGCTAGAACGGGTTGAATTTCTAAAAGAAGAGAAGCGTCTCGAGGAAATACACAAGAAAGGTAGGGCGGCAAGGCTTAGAAGGTTTCAGTACATGAACAAAGTGCCTCCTACAGATCAGACGCTGGATCCAAAACAAGAACGACGAAAGAAGCCATTCAAGAACTTCTCCGGTCGTGTACGTTAATGTTTATTTGAAGACAAAGTTTTTGAAGACTGATACAAGACGAAGACGATATCCAAGGGGGAGTTTGTTGGTGCAGAATGTCTATGTCTTAGTCTTATATCGAGTCTATATAGATTAGAGTTGAATAGGCTAGCGAAATGAAGTATTTATGTATTTTGGAGTCAACTTCGCTGGTGAAGGTCATGTGTAGTCAAGTTCGGTCGAACTTGACATAGTCAAGTTCGCCCGAACTTCATCCCCCACCAACGAACTTGTCAGCCTATAAATAGCTAGCTTGTCATCCTCATTTGTAACTTTGGCATTTCTGAGGCGCAGCTCTGTCAATTTGGAGACTCGACGTTATATCAATAAAATTGACGTTTAATTGACTAATTCTTGTTATTTGGTAAACTTGTCATAATATTTCCGCTATTATGGACAATAGAAATCAAATCTAGGTTCCTATGCATTGAGGATCGGTCCTACACAAAAGTATGACAAACATGTAAAACTGTATACAAGATTATAATTGTAATCGTCCCAAGTTATAAAAGATTTTTCGTGCCTTGTGCACCTAAATCAATATTTCAAAGGTTTTCAAAATGAGTCAGTTATTTGTATTTACCAGTGAAAACTGACGTATTTTCCAAAGGCTAAGTGACAGGTATCTCACGAAATAGGCTGGAGCTACTTGGCATTAAATAAGAGGATCATGCAAATCCCTAGATGCCTTAAGTCTGTGGAACTTCGTTTTATGTATTCATTTATAAGATCCGCCTGTGGATCCTCTTTACAACCGTTTGTATATTATTTTATTCATACTTTAAACTTTCTGATTGTAATAGTAATTTCCTTCCAAGCCTTCCGTTGTGCTATAACTGTGTATAATTGACTATGATGATATCAACTACGTCACGATACTCCCCACCGGGCCCACCGGACTATGTGGAAATATCGGGGTGTGACAGGTTGGTATCAGAGCCAACATTGAGTGAATTAAACACTAGCCTTTTGTCTTTAATCTCAATGACACAGTAGCACATTCTTTAGACTTTCGAGTCTAGACAAACGACCTAGGATTACTCTTAATCTGTATTTGGTTTATATAGATATTGATTTTTTCATTTTGACAGGATTCCATATAAGATGCCGCCACATGTCAGGGGAAGACGGGTGAGGTCCAATAAGGGGAGGATCGTTAGCCATGCGGGGCCTTCTCACCGCGGTACGCCTTCAGAATCATTTAACTCTAATCCCTATGCTGATTGGAGACATCATTAGAACCCGCAAGGCGATCTGTTTCATTAAGCACTTCGCCATCTTACCACCATTCCTATGGGCCACAACCACCGCAAGAGCCTCAACACTCTCACCATTCACAGCATTCACCCCAATCCCACCATTCTTCCCATCATTCGCACTATATTTCACCTATTCTCCGGGTCAGTTTAACCCTAACGATTATATCGACTCACTAGCAGGTCATAACCTATTGGGTCCCGAGGATCACTTCCCTGAAGATATGGATATGGATGATGATCCAGATCCAGCC
The DNA here is from genome assembly GCA_947069175.1 of Scalesia atractyloides. Taxonomy (NCBI): domain Eukaryota; kingdom Viridiplantae; phylum Streptophyta; class Magnoliopsida; order Asterales; family Asteraceae; genus Scalesia; species Scalesia atractyloides. The sequence goes on along the minus strand of CAMTDV010000018.1, from coordinate 37,019,778 downwards.
GAGCAGCCTTCGGGAACGCCCACGCATCCCATTGATATATCCAGTGGTTCTTCCTTCACAGGATCACCCTATCAAGGACCCGATGAATTTGCTGAATGGTGGGGACAGTGGAAATTCGTAAACACTCCTTCCTCCCACAACACACCACCACAACCTCCATTGGAGGAACCATATTTTCAAGCAATGACACCATCACCACCACCACTACCAGAACAGGAGCAAACTCCACCACCACCAGAACCACCTAAGAGGAGAAGAAATGCACGCATGTCCGTACGAGGGGGCACACGTTTTAGCACCCCTCAAGGTTCTAGCAACTATCCTCCTATTCCTGAAGATCCGCAAATGGGTGGACCTTCAAATCCTGCACCAGAGATTGATATCACACCAGCCACCTTTGCACCACAACCACCTCCGATGGGTTACGATAACCCCATCCCTACCTATCCGGCTGCAACAGAGTATAATCCATTCGAGCCACAAGCTCCTATGGAGTATAACTATCAACCCCCTGCTTACGACCCATACCTTGAAGTAGTCAACTATAATGCTCTTTATCCATCGCCATTTCCTCCAGTGTACCCAACTGGGTATCCTGTCTATACTTATCAACACCCTCTACCTCAGCAACACCTATACCTCAACCTCTATTTCAACAACAACAACCACCCCAGCAACAACAATTGGAAATTTTGCAAAGGGTGCAAGATGTGGAACGTAGAGTGGAAAGAGGTGAGGAAAAGAATAATAAGTTTCTTAAGAATCTTGCAAAATTCATCAGGGGGAAAAGGAGTGACGATTGAAGATTTTCTTTGCTTTTATATTGTATTTGCTATTTATATTAAGTCCCTGCGTGGACATTTTCTTTTAGTACTAGTCCATGCGTGGACAATCTATGATATTTAAAAAGACCCGTTTAGGGCAGTTTTGTAACCGTTAGTGGTATTAATGAAAATCTTCTTTTAGAAATTTTGTATATATTGTATCGTTGTACAAGCAATCATTTCAATTTTATTTGATCTGCCAAGATATTCCAAAAGATTCTCTTAATGGTATAACCTAGCCTATGTGTCAATACAAACATGGTTATGATGGTAAAACCCTCTTAAGACAATAAATCCTTGTTAGCATCCAGAACATGTTAACACTCCTGGCAGTGTGGCTTGAGAAACCACACCAGTCGTCAACGTATTTGGGTTCTTCCAAGCTTTCATATAGCCTAAATGATCATTATGAATCATGGCGGATATCATCCAATAGAATGTTAATAATAAGACATTCATAAGTGATAATTACTCGTTCTTCCTGCGAGGCAAACTGCAATTTTTTCATAACTATGACAGTTGTAGTTTATAACTCTTTGTTAAAAGGCAATGAACTATGTTTAATCCTTAAAACCTACGATCCAATAAAATTGCAAGTTATATTTCAAATTGTCCATGTGACAAGGCCTTTTGAGTTATGAAAAAGGTACCTAAGCAGCAATGACAGCTTCGACATATGTTCCCTGTCAAATATATGTGAAGGATTATATCCTGTTTAAATGCCTTTGATGGTTCAATTGTAGCCTAGGCTAACTATAAACTTAAAATTCTCATCCCTCATAAATGCCATATCTTTTAGCCTATATGGTTTATTCATACCATGGCTAGTTAATCACCAAACGTGATGATCCGCTACATGACCACTAAATAGATTATTGTTACTTGGTATATAGCATTCAAAACCTCACCATGGCTGGTTCAGACGAGGCTCATAGTCACCCGGTTGAAGGAAATGATAATACAAGAATAAATATCACTGGAGCTGAACTGTAAGCCCTGGTTGACGCAGCGGTTTCAAAAGCTGTGGATAGAGCACTAAAGGAGTCGAGTGGTACTCGATCCAAATCACACTCTAAAACCCATTCAAAACCACAACCATCAAAGAAAGATGAATATGAATATTCATCCAATCGGAAGAGTGAATCACTCAAACAGACTGTGGATGATCAGACACCACGTTTCAACAAAGGTTGTACATACAAATATTTCATCTCTTGCAAACCAAGAGACTTCACTGGAAAAATAGGAGCCATTGATTGCATGAAATGGCTTGATGAGATGGAAACGGTGGTGGACATAAGTGATTGCGCAAAGGAGGATGTAGTTAAATTTGTTTCACAGTCATTCAAGGGCGATGCCCTAACTTAGGGGAAGGCTCTGGTTCAATCCACCGGAAAGATTCCTCTGTATAACCTCTCATGGGTCAAGTTTGTCGAGTTGGTTAAAGAAACATACTGCCCACAACACGAAGTGGAAAAGGTTGAAGCTGATTTCTTGACCTTAACTATGAAAGATCTGGAATGCAGATCATATGTTACCGATTTCAATGCTATGTTTAGCCTTGTTCCTTATTTGGTCTCTCTTGAACCAAAGCACATTGCGCGCTTCATAGGCGGTCTAGCCCCCAAAATCAAAGGAAACGTCAAAGCTTCAAAACCTACCACCTACAGGTCAGCTGTAGACTTGTCCTTGTCCCTCACATTCGATGTGATTAGGAGTAGGTCTAGAAAGACCTCAGATGAGGGAAAGGGAAAGAGAAAGAGAGAAGATGATCAGACTTATCATTCCTACAAGAAGAAGAAAGGAAATTTTGGGTTCAGGAAGAACCCAAATCAATCAGGTGACAAGCCCATGTGTAAGAACTGTAACAGGAGGCACTTTGGGAAGTGCACCGTAGATCCATAGGCCAAACCTTGTGGGATCTGTAAGAAAAAGGGGCACAAGACGTTGGATTGTAGGAATCTGAAAGATGCAACCTGTTATGGTTGCAATGAAAAGGGACATATCAAGACGAACTGCCCAAAGAATGCTAAGAAGCCTGAGGAGGCTAAGAAATCAAATGCAAGGGTATTTCAGATGAATGCCAAGGAAGCAGTGAAGGATGATAAAGTTATAACAGGTACCTTCCTCGTAAACGATATTTATGCTAGAGTTTTATTTGATTCAGGTGCAGATAAATCTTTTGTAGACCATAAGTTTAGTAAAATACTGAACCTGCCCATTAAAACTCTAGATATTACGTATGAGGTAGAACTCACTGACGGTACCTTAGAAACTGTTTCAACCCTTCTTGATGGATGTTGTATATCCATTAAGAATCATTTAATCCCGTTATCTCTTTTGCCAATGAAATTGGCTGGGTTTGATGTAGTTTTAGGCATGGATTGGTTATCACATAACCAAGCCCAAATCGCCTGTGATAAGAAATTAGTAAACATCAAAACCCCTTCTGGTGAAGCAATCACTATTCAAGGAGATACTCATTATGGATTGCCTGATAATGTATCCATACTTAAGTCATCCAAGTGCTTAAAGAGCGGATGTGTCATCTACATGGCACAAGTGACAATGGATGAGCCAAAACCGAAGATAGAAAACATTCCTATTATCTCTTATTATCCAGATGTCTTCCAGGAAGAGCTACATGGATTACCTCTGGAGAGGCAGGTAGAGTTCAGGATCGACATCATGCCTGGAGCAGCACCGGTTGCACGAGCTCCATACCGCTTAGCACCAACCGAAATGAAGGAACTAAGAACCCAATTAGATGAACTTCTGGAAAAAGGTTTCATTCAACCCATCTCGTCACCTTGGGGAGCACCCATACTGTTTGTTAAAAAGAAGGACAGTTCAATGCGTCTGTGCATTGATTATTGCGAGCTAAATAAGGTAATAATCAAGAACCGCTATCCGTTGCCCAGGATCGACGATCTGTTTGATCAACTTCAAGGGGCAAGTTTCTTTTCAAAGATTGACCTAAGGTCAGGGTACCATCAAATCAGAGTTAAGGCTGAAGATGTGCCTAAGACCGCGTTTCGAACAAGGTACGGTCACTATGAATTCTTAGTGATGCCTTTCAGGCTCACTAATGCACCCGCAGTATTCATGGATCTCATGAATAGAGTCTGCAAGCCATACCTAGATAAGTTTGTCATCGTATTTATAGATGACATACTTATTTACTCTCGTAATCAGGAAGATCACGAGAAACACCTTCGGTGCATCCTAGGACTTCTTCAGCAAGAGAAGCTTTACGCTAAATTCTCCAAATGTGAATTCTGGCTTCGCGAAGTCCAATTCCTTGGACATGTTGTGAGCGAGCGTGGTATCCAAGTGGATCCCACTAAAATAGAAGCAATCATGAATTGGGAAGCACCTAAGACACCTACTGAAATTCGCAGCTTTTTTGGGTTAGCAGGATATTACAGAAGATTTATCGAAAACTTCTCAAGAATAGCCGCACCTTTAACTACTCTGACCCTCAAAAATGTAAAATTTAATTGGGGTCCTTAGCAGCAGGAGTCCTTTGAGATCCTCAAACAGAAATTGAGCAATGCTCCAGTTCTGACCTTGCTGGAAGGTGTAGATGAGTTTGTTGTTTACTGTGATGTTTCGCACACTGGCATGGGATGTGTGCTTATGCAAAAAGGCAAAATAATCGCAAACGCATCACGACAACTAAAGGTGCATGAAAAGAATTACACAACCCACGATCTAGAATTGGGTGTCGTTGTATTCGCCCTTAAGTTATGGAGACATTATTTATATGGAACTAAGTGTGTGATATATTCGGATCACAAAAGTCTTCAACACTTGTTTAACCAGAAAGATCTCAATATGAGGCAACGACGTTGGATGGAAACTTTAAACGACTACGATTGTGAGATTCGCTACCATCCTGGCAAAGCGAATGTAGTCGCTGATGCACTCAGCCGAAAGGAAAGAGTCAAACCTATATGGATTAATGCCAAGAGTATTGCACTTAAGAACAGCTTAAGCGAGAAGCTGTTAACTGCACAGAAAGAAGCTTTATTGGAAATTAATCTTCCCGAAGAAAAACTAGGAGCAACTTTTGATCAGTTGTCATCTGGGAATGATGGAATCCTCAGACTGAATGGTCGAATCTGGGTTCCTATCCATGGAGGACTTAGAGATATAATCCTTCAGGAAGCTCATAATTCCAGGTACTCGGTTCACCCTGGGGGTGACAAAATGTATCAGGATTTGAAGGCTAACTATTGGTGGATGGGTTTGAAGAAATCCATAGCCACGCACGTCGCAAAATGTCTGACATGTTCTCAAGTTAAAGCTGAACACCAAAAGCCGTCAGGACTACTACAACAATTAGAACTTCCCATGTGGAAACGGGAAATGGTAACCATGGATTTTATCACCAAATTACCTAAACCAAGACATGGGAATGACACAATATGGGTTATAGTTGATAGATTGACAAAGACAGCTCATTTCTTACCCGTCAAAGAGACTTATAGCTCCGACAAGCTAGCCCAGATATATGTAGACGAGATTGTGTCTCTCCATGGAGTGCCAGTATCTATTTTGTCCGATAGAGATACTAGATATACTTCTCATTTTTGGAAAAGTTTCCAACAATCCTTAGGCACTAGTTTAAATTTTAGTACCGCTTACCATCCCAGATGGATGGGCAGAGCGAGCGTACGATTCAAACATTAGAAGACATGCTCCGAGCATGTTTCATTGATCTAGGAGGTAGTTGGGATGACCATCTCCCCTTGATTGAGTTCTCCTACAATAACAGTTACCATACCAGCATTCAGGCTGCACCTTTTGAGGTTTTATATGGGCGAAGATGCAGAACGCCCGTCTGTTGGGCAGAAGTAGGGGAGGCTCAACTAACAGGACCTGAGATAGTCCTGGAGACGATAGAAAAGATTGTTCAGATCCATGATCATCTAAAGGTTGCCAGAGACAGGCAAACGAGTTATGCGGATAAAAGGCGTAAACCTCTAAAGTTCGAGGTAGGAGACAAAGTCTTACTAAAAGTATCACGCTGGAAAGGTGTGATGCATTTTGGTAAGAAGGGCAAGCTAAGCCCAAGATACATTGGACCATTCGAGATCATAGAACGAGTCCATTATGTGGCTTATAAACTGAATTTACCAGAAGAGCTTAGTGGAATTCACAATGTGTTCCACATCTGCAACTTAAAGAAATGTCTAGCTGATGAATCGCTAGCAATGTCCCATGAAGACGTACAAATAGATGAAAGCCTGAAGTTTGTTGAAAGATCAATATCGATTGAAGATCGACAGGTTAAGAAGCTCCGAAGAAAGCATGTACCGATTTTGAAAGTAAAATGGGATGCCCGTAGAGGCCCTGAATACACGAGGGAGGTTGACTCCACTATGCGACAAAAATACCCTCACTTATTTCAGTAAATCTCGAGGTCGAGATTTCTTTTAAGGGGGTGAGGATGTAACACCTTGCAAAAATCGTGTCCAATGATGTGAAGACACGTGTCCTAAACCCTATTCATATGAAAAGATGACTTTAAAGGGGAAATGTATCAAAGAGTGAAATTAGTGCCTTCGGGTGGTCTACCGGCGAATCAGGAGTCTTGGAATAAATATTTGTACTCCCCTATATGCTTATTTATCAGCCTATGATGGCATTATACAAGTTGCACGACCCTAAATGCGATTATATAAGTTGAGGGGTCAAACTTGTCAAGTTTAAAAATTTGGTTGGCTGACAGACTGCTTACGGACCGTAAGGGTCCCATGCTTACCGTCCGTAAGGCCTGGTACTGGGTGAATTTTTGCTTGTTCCCCACATATAAGCTTCCAAAACCATCCTCTCGAAACAAGGGGCTGCATGCTTGCTCAATACTCGTTTAGGGATACCTGGAGACATCCTAGAACACCTTGCAACACCTGGAAAGATCTTGAGAGGGTCCTTTGCACTATAAATAGGTCCTTCATGTTGCCCTTCATTCTTGCACCTTTCAAAAATCCTTTCTTTCTCTCTTGGTTGCATTCTCTAGGGTTCCTGATCAAAAAGGAAGCTCTCCTAAGTCTAATCTTTGAGCTAGGACCTGTAGTAAGTGTTCTTAGCCACTCTAGTTCGGTTTTTATGCTCTTAAAGACCGAAAGTCAAAGTTGCCGCAAAACGGCTTTGACCTTCGGTTTAGACCTAAACGGTCCAGCCAATATTCGAGGTGAATATGGCTACGTGATCGTAATTAGGTAGGTGATGATCCCTCAAAAGGGCGCCTCCTAATTACCACGTTTACTTAATTAACTGTTGGGTCAAAATAAATGAAATAAAAAGTCAAACTAGTCAGATTTTAAATAAAACTCAAATCTGATAATGTAAAGGTTAGAAAACATGTTTTATCATTTTAATAACTTGGTAAACATTACTAGAACATGTCTAAACATGTTCAACCCGACAATTCTAAGTTTAAGCTCGGTTCGCAACCGAAAGTCGCAAAAGCTTGACTTTTACTTTGACTTTCAGTTCTGACCCGAATTAGCTTATTTCCTTTATGCATTAGGACTCCTTTAGGACCAAATATTATGCTGTAGTATAACCCTCTGAGGTTATATTACATGGTCCCTTAGTAATCTGAGATCATATGCTTATTTCCGTTATTATGCTTTATGTAGACTATTATGCCTTTTTTGTCAAAAATAAGGATTCTTAAGATAAATGGTAATACAAATGGACTAAGTGCTGATTAGTAAACATATTTAGAGTATTTAGATGTTTACAATCTGGTCATAAACTGAAGTTATGTAATAAATCGAATTTTCGCCTTTATAAGGACTAAGATACCCTTTAAGCATAAAAATCAAGTTTTTAACATAAATTTGACATAAAACTCTTTACCTACTGTTATGATGTCATATTAGGATTTATTGGGATGATGGGTCAGATTTTATGTTGATCTAGCTTTGAGTCATTGCATTAAGCTCATAAATGACGATAATACCTTTTTTACAAATAAAATGAGTTTTACATATAATTAACATGCAAAACCTGTTGCTACTGATGTATTATGAAAAATAAAATACTTTGACACTTTAAAGCTGGTCAAAATCTCAGAATCACTTTAACTTCGAAATTATCATCATTTATCGACTTTTACGCTAACTAGGTGCATAGTATGGTTTTAAATCCTATCTAGCACCCAAGACTTGATACCTACTAAAGTTATAAATAATTTTAAACGTTTTCACATAGGAATAAGTCATGAACTCAAAATCCCAAATAGATCCCTAAAACCATATGTGAAATGACCAAAATGCCTTTCCGGGGCATAGTTTGGACATAAAACATAAACCACACATATGTATGATATCCTACTGTCCTAATATCATAAATTAAATATTTTTTCAAGATGTTTATGACCAGAACTTCAGTTTGTATATAAACCCATTTTATAAACCCTAAAAATGACCAAAATGCCCTTTCGAGGCCTAATTCGGTTTTAAAACCTTTATGGGCATACATGTTGATATCTTACCGATATCATAACATATCTTAAGCATAATAATATGTGAAACTTGTATATGACTTGTTCGAAGACCCGTTGATGCTTATACGCGATCGGTTCGGCTTTATGTAACTGGTTTGCAATAATTAACCGACACGGGTTTAACCTTGCCATCTAAACTTCAAAATCCAGAATGTATTTAGTTTTCCCATATTATACAATCTTCATAATTTTTTGTTCTAAATTACATTCCTTTCCGGTCACAGCTTAATCTAGCGTTTTGTACCGTAAATCATTCTTAAACTAATCGGTCTAAGTCTCTAACTTAAATGAGACACGTTAGTATCTTAATAGGTTAATAAAACCTTCCTTTTAGATTAGGTAGCCCATTAGAATATATCTTCATAATGTTTTAGTGACATGCGGCTGGGTAGGTTGCTTGCACTTAAACTCAGGTAAATACATTTAACTTATTTTCTCTTACGGGCTAGGGATTCGGTAAATTATTGCCGCTTGGTCGGGTATGGGATCATTTAGTCGGATTGTGATTAATAAATCTGCATAACCCGTTTTTAATCTGTTTTGTTTGATAACATAAGCTTTGGGGATTAACCACCATGTCCTTGATATCCTTGGCTCATATAAGTTATTAGTGGCCACGACCTATGCACGGGTGTAGGCACAAACCTGACAGATCTAAGATGCTAAATAAACTACCCACAAGAATTGGGGAATTACTCCTTTGTGGGTTTTATAAGTGGTGAGTCAGTTAATCATGACCGGTTTTCGAACCGGCCACAAAAGTATGACAAACATGTAAAACTGTATACAAGATTATAATTGTAATTGTCCCAAATTTTTCGTGCCTTGTGCGCCTAAATCAATATTTCAAAGGTTTTCAAAATGAGTCGGTTATTTGTATTTACCAATGAAAACTGACGTATTTTCCAAAGGCTAAGTGACCGGTATCTCACGAAATAGGCTGGAGCTACTTGGCATTAAATAAGAGGATAATGCAAATCCCTAGATACCTTAAGTCTGTGGAACTTCGTTTTATGTATTCATTTATAAGATCCACCTGTGGATCCTCTTTACAACCATTTGTATATATTATTTATTCGTACTTTAAACTTTCGGGTTGTAATAGTAATTTCCTTCCAAGCCTTCCGCTATGCTATGACTTTGTATAATTGACTATGATGATATCAACTACGTCGCGATACTCCCCACCGGGCCCACCGGACTATGTAGAAATATCGGGGTGTGACACATGGTGTACCAGCTAGATGTCAAATCAGATTTTCTCTACGGAAAGGTGAAGGAGCTAGTGTATGTCGGATAACCACTGGGGTTTGTTGATCCACTAAAGAAAGACAAGGTTTATCTACTCAACAAAGCTCTATATGGTTTGTATCAGGCCCCGAGAGCCTGGTATGAGACTTCGTCTCAGCATCTAGTAGATAACGGATTTACGAGAGGTACATTGGATAGCACGTTCTTCACAAGAGAAGTTGGAAGTCATCTACTGATAGTACCAATCTATGTGGATGACATCATATTTGGTTCTACGAATGAAGAACTTTGTAAAGAATTTGAAGCTATCATGAAGAAGAAGTTCGAAATGAGTTCTATGGGCGAGATGAAATTCTTTCTGGGATTACCGGTTGATCAACTGCCTGATGATATCTTTATTCATCAAACTAAGTATGTTCATGACATTTTGCAGAAGTTTGAGAGGACTAGCACTAAACCTCTTTCAACACCATTGGCACTCAACCATGAAATCTGCCTAGATGAAAACGGAGCCAAAATTGATGAGACTCTATATCATTCAATGATAGGATCCTTGATGTATCTGACAGCCTCTCGGCCTGACATCATGTATCCTACCTTCCTGTGCGCCCGTTATCAATCTAGTCCCTGAGTTTCACATTTGATGATCGTGAAAAGAATTTTCAGATACTTGAAGGGTTGCCCTAGCACTGGCTTGTGGTACCCAAAGAACGACAACTTTGATCTCATGGGATATGCTGATTCTGATTTCGGATGTGACAAACTTAACGCAAAGTCTACGACGGCCGGTTGCCAGTTCTTTGGAACACGCTTAGTAACGTGGCAGTGCAAGAAACAAACCACGTCGCTCTCTCGACTTGTCAGGCTGAATACATTTTAGCTTCCATTGTTGTTCATAGTTATTGTGGATCCAACAACAGATGAGAGACTTTGGATTGCAATTTCTTGACACTCCTTTATACGTAGACAATAAGGCAGCAATTGACATAACCAAAAGTCCAGTTCAACACTCTAAAACCAAACACATTGAAATTCGATATCACTTTATTCATGACTGCTATGAAAAGTAGTTGATTCGAATTAAAAAATCCACACTGATTAACAAAAGGCAGATTTTTATACCAAACCATTTCCATTAACAAGGTTTATGTACTTAATGAGATTAAACGGTATGAAAAATCTTTCATCAGATGTAAAGGATGAGGTTGAATATGGTTCGGATGATGAGTTTTCGTGATCCTTATCGGTTTGTCACTTTTATTAGGTTTTAGAATTTCTTGCTTTAAAACAAAAATACAAAAATATGTTTTTTATTTTAAGGGGAGAAAGGTTGGGAAAATACAAAAACATTACAAAATCATAAAGTACAAAAACATGAAAAAGAAAAAATGAGTTTTAAGTGTGAAAGAGGAAATGATAGTACATCAGTGGACTATCACAATATGCTAAAGATTTGGAAAGTTAAAAAGTAAAAAAAAACAAGTCTCACTGATGATGTGCTAGCAGGCTTCGCACGTTCAGTAAATTGATTCTGAGATATAAACATACAGAAATAACTTCTTAATTTGTGGGTAGCATCTCTCGGATATATGGACTTGGTACTCTGAAATTTCGTTTGAGAGATTGCCTGATTCTGAGATACTACGTCTTTACAGCGAACTGATATCTGGTTATTATACAAGTTCTTCTGACTTTGCGAAAGCAATAACCAAGAACTTGTAGAATACTTTTGCTTATGAACCTGAACAACTACTAAAAATATTGAAATCATCTAAAGATATTATAATAAGCAGTTAAAAAGATTCCCAAGTGGAACACACCTTCAAGACGAGCCTTCATCTCTTTGTCGGTACGGTGATACTAACCTGAGCTCTCAAGGTCTCACATTACCCAGATTACATATATCAGTTATCTATACTCACCTGTAAGATGAAATCTAGGGAATCTTGATACAGGAGTATATTATAAGGTGGAATACACAATTAAGTAAAGTTCTTAAGATTACCTAAAGTATCTTGGATCAATTAAGAAACCTGATGAAGTTTAAGAGCATCAGTATACTGACAATCTAAGTGAATTTGTTTATTGAAACTTAAAGTCAAAATTAAAGGTCAACGGTACTAGTGATATGTCTCAAAAACTAATATGATCCTCTAACACAAACTCACAAAAATATGTCTATAAATATGTTTGTACGTAGTGCATTATGTTTCATTTTAGAAAACCCAAAAAGATTTTCAGTGTATTTTAGCATAAACTTTGGAAAATTCAAAAAGATTTTATTTCTATCTTAGTTTTGACTACCAATGATGGAAAGCGGATCTTCAAAATCCAGAGGTGCTAAATACTGACGAAAATCATGAGACAATGGCTTGGGAGCTAATTTGTAGAGAAAAACGTTTTGAAAAGATTAAAAGTTCATTAATTTGAAACTTTACATTGCCGAAAAACCTCAGTTTGTTCTCAAAAAGTTTTTGTGCGAATTAAGAGAATTTGTTCAATTTAAGCCGTTATACTTCCAAAAATTCATTGTTGGGGTTGATTCACACACTCTATAAAATGGTTAAGGTATAAAATTGAACTTTCATCGTTAAATTTGATGTTTCTGGACATTCGGACTTTTAAACTCAGATCTGTAATAATTAATGGACAAAAACTAAAATTCAACTTAGATTCTTGTTAATCGGCGTGTTTAGTTTGATTTGGACCGTTTAATTATTGAAAACCATTGAAAATTTCATGTTGCAGGTTTAAATGAAGAAGACGACCACTTCGTATGAAGTTGCAGGTCGTACGAAGTGAATGTTTACTGAGTTTGTATATCTAATTCGTACGAACTGGATCATGTTTTATAAAATATGTAATTCGTACAAAGTGGATGGAAAATTGTATATAACTGTTAAATATCAATTCGTACAAATTGATAACTGCCTAATTCGTATGAACTGAAGAAGTAAAAAAGTTGAAATTTTTGAAAAAAAAATGTTTAAATGTTTGTGTTTTTGTGTGTCGCGGAGGAAAAGAAGTCCAATTATTTGAAGTTCCACAACACCTGTTGTGTGCTGGATATAAAGAAGTTCTGGAGATTAGCACCGTTTAAAGAAATTTTGGATTTCATGAAGCGCTTACAGATCAACAAGGCGCTAACACATCATCACATGGCATATAAATCACATGTTGAGAGTTTCTGGAATGCTGCAAGATACGTTAAGCTGAAAAGACTCTATATTCTGCAGTAAGTATTGATGACAATGATGTTGAGGTCAAGATAATGGAAGCCGATGTTCGCAGAGTCTTAGACTTTAAAGATAAAGAATCAGATCTGATAGGCTATCCAGAACGCATGGTAAAGGGTTGTTTCTATAGAATGGGTTATCGAGGATATGTGAACTGTCACACCCCGACTCGCAGCAGAAGACAAATGTAGGGTGCGGCAGACACGTGATAATTCTCCATAGTTAAAAACATGATATCATAAACAGAGAGAACCTCGGTTACAACATACTATCAGTATCATATTACACACCATAAGTTCAAGTACAGTACTACGAGCTATCACAGCTCTTATTCTGCTATAGTTCACTACCCAAAGCTATCCACACGCACATTTCTTACTCTTGCTTCGCTTTACCTGAAATGCATGTTAGTTTTAAAAAGGTCAGCTAAACGCTGCGTGAGTTCCACAAATTTAATTGTTGTGTAACAATATGTGTTAACAAGTTTAATTGCACATGTCATAATCACAATGACGGTCACAGTCATAGTCGTAGATGGAATTACACGAGGAAGCAAGTGAAACCTTACTGTTTTACCCCGGGTTGTGTCACCCAGACATTCCCGATCCACCAACTACGTCACGTGCAGTTCAACGCCCCTTAGTAGTTATGCCTAACAACACAACCAAATTAAGACACGTGCAGACCTGGTTGCCGACCTTCCTGTCGGGCGCAGCCTAGGTCCGTCAGACCAATAGTACTATTCACTACCCACGGCTTATATTAATCACTTGTAGAGGGGAGGTCGTTCGTGTGTTAGATAATTTACATCTCACGAGTTGGTGCAATTAACACAGTTTCGTGACATGCAAGTCATTCCAGAAAACAGTGAAACAGTTTACAAGTGGGAGAGTAAAACTCACTCCCAAATTGGTGTATTCGACCTGGTTTTAACATGCAAGTCCCCAGAAAACAGTAAAATAGTTTTAAAGTGGGGAAGTGAAAACTCACTCCCAAGTTGGGGCAATGATCACAGTTTGTAACAAGTTCATGTGTTAGGGAAGTGAAATTCCCTTCATAAGTTTGTGTAATCAACACAGTTTTTAACATGCATTCCACCCCAAGTAAAACCATAAAACAGTTAAAAGCGGGGTAGTGAAACTCACAGTGCAAATAGTGGTCTCAACACAAGAGTGGTCGATTAGCTGGATCAACTTTAATAACACACATGCAAGCATGGACTCAAATCAGTATCTAAGTTGGTAATGGTGATAACTTGGATCTTGTCAGGAGTTTTTACTCCGGATTGAGTCTATAGGACACTGGTATGGTGATGGACATCAGGGTAGTATTAGTTTTCAGTTTGGCTTCCGGGCACCGGTTTGTGTGCCAGCCAAAGTCAGTAGTTTAACGTGTTCGGGTAATGGTACGGAAGTACCAGTAGTGCCAACACGTGGTTATTCAAGAATGATTAACTTTCCATTAAGGGAAGTTGAGTGTTTGCGGGGTCTAAGTTGCCCAAATTTGAGTTTCCATTTTCACCGTCAAGAATTCTCCCGAACTGCCTTAGGACACACCCATGGTGCCTAATTTGCCCGGGAATCTCCGAGAATACTCTCGGTGTTCCAATTATAGCATTTGTCAGGTTGGGTCAGTTCCCAGTTCCGGCAGGTTCGTTATACGGTAAACAGCCGAAATTGCTTTAAAATATTCAATTTTTAATTCCATAAATTCCCATTTAATCTTTATTTTATATAAAAATCTGTAAATTTTATATAAATCAGTAAAAATCTGTAATTTATGTAAAAAAAAATTGTGATTTTTTTTGTTAATTTACTTATCTAAATAAATTATTTATAAAACTATTTTTAACCACATAATTCCAATTAAATACGTTATTAGTTAAAAAAATTCCAAAACATCTCAGAACACCTTATACATGCCCAGGAACTTCTCTGAAAATTTTGAGATTTTTCCAATTTCGTTTCAGGGCGTTCCCGGCTACCGAAAACTCGCAAAAACACGGAATTTTAACCCAAATCAAACTCAACCAATGGACTCCGAATTTTTCCAGAACATTTCCCATATGTTCCTTAGTGTCTCTAAAAAATTTGGTAATTTATTGAATTCGTTTTGATAATGTTTCGGAAAATCTTTCGGTAAAACAGTTAAAATTTCACCAAAAATCATAGAAAATTCCAAAAATTCTAAAATTTTACGTGGACCTTCCTGAAAATGTCCTACATCACTACAACAAATTTAAGCTCAATCCAAGTTATACGGACCAAGTTATAGGCAAAACAATTTTCTGCCTAGCCTATATTCGGTTTTCAGATCATATACCTAGCGATTCTTCCGATTCCAAGCGTTTATCTTGATCCCAGAAGTGTGTAAAGGCTATATTCAGTACCTACACATGATTTATAATCCAAATATGCTAGAACTTAGATCAATCAAGCTTTAATTCATTGTTTTTCGGTTAATCGAATAGTTAAGCGATTTTTGTCGAATAAGAGTTGATTAGGGTATCAAACCCCAATGATTAGTAACCATGGCTGCCATATAAAACCATGGGTTTCATGTGGTGTTCATATTCAGCCCTAAAACTTGTTTAAAACTCCAAAATTCATGGATTAAAAAGCGTTTTTCGGCTAGAAATCGCGTTTAATCAATGAACGGACTTAGAACCATAAGTATCAAGGTTAATACCTTTGAATTAGGACTTGTTCTTGATGAATTCAGCTGAGAAGTAGGGGTTTTGGAGCAAATTTCTTGGAAAAGTTTGAAGGAATTTGATTAAAATTAAAAGAAAATGAAAAAAAGTATTTATATAACCATGGGGGGTTGGCGGTTTGGAGGTGGGCCACCTCGTGCTTTGTTTTGTGTGCTTAAAGATGATGTTTATCTTCCGGATAAGTATAGGTTCGTTTTCGAGTCCTGCGCGCGTTCTCGATTTGCGTGACGGACTCCGTTTTGCGCGTACTTAGTGTCAAAAGACTCGGTTTTAAAAATTATGCATAACCGTCTTAAAATCCGAACTCATATATGTTTAATCATAAAAGTCTCGGTTGACATTCGTTTAAGTGTTTTTAAGCCTGATCGATCGTTCCTTGCACATTCGGTTGCCTTATGTTATGCCCGGAACGAATGCGTTTCCCCAACCGGGAGCTGCTTCATTTTGCGTGTCCGGGCTTTGATTATTTTCAAACCTTATGTCACACTCTATGGCATTTAAAAATGGGATAACATGCTCGATAAGGCATGAGTTCTAATATCATAAGTGTTTCTTCGTAGGAACGCCCACGAATTTGATCAATTACTCTTCGCGCTTTGTGAGCAAACATAGATATATGTTGACCTAAAGCGTATACTTCTGTTGTTCTCTTATTTAACATAAAGTTCGCCTCCTACTAATCAATGATAAATATCTATATATATTATTATACATAAACATAAACAAACGTTTTTTAACGACGAGATCTATTATCGCTTTTTGCATGTCCTCGGAAATTTAAAGTAGGCGCAAATTCTCCCAATTTGTGTCCTACCATACGATCTGTTATATAAATACGTAAATGTTCCTTTCCATTATGGATAGCAATAATATGGCCGACCATTATGGGTATAATGGTAGATGCCTGGGACCATGTTATTATGATTTCTTTTTCTTCTTTTGTGTTAAGCTTATTTATTTTTTTTAATAAATGATTCGCTACAAAAGGATTTTTTTTGAGTGAACGTGTCACAGCTTCCTCCTATTTTTTTTTTGTAAAGACGAAGAAAGAAATTCTATTTTCTCTCCTATTTACTACGGCGACGAAGAATCAAATTATCACTATATTTATTCCTTTTTCTACTTCTTTTTCCAAGTGCAGGATAACCCCAAGGGGTTGTGGGTTTTTTTCTACCAATAGGGGCCCTCCCTTCACCACCTTCACCACCCTCATGTGGATGGTCTACAGGGTTCATAACTACTCCCCTTACTACAGGGCGCTTACCTAGCCAACGCTTAGATCCGGCCCTGTGGAGAGCGCAGTACAACGGAGAGTTGTATGCTGCGTTCGGGAAGGATGAATCGCTCCCGAAAAAGAATCTATTGATTCTCTCCCAATTGGTTGGACCGTAGGTGCGATGATTTACTTCACAGGCGAGGTCTCTGGTTCAAGTCCAGGATGGCCCAGCTGTGCCAGGGAAAAGAATAGAAGAAGCGTCTGACTCCTTCATGCATGCTCCACTTGGCTCGGGGGGATATAGCTCAGTTGGTAGAGCTCCGCTCTTGCAATTGGGTCATTGCGATTACGGGTTGGATGTCTAATTGTCCAGGCGGTAATGATAGTATCTTGTACCTGAACCGGTGGCTCACTTTTTCTAAGTAATGGGGAAGAGGACCGAAACATGCCACTGAAAGACTCTACTGAGACAAAGATGGGCTGTCAACTAAGTTATTCATGGAACTCAGAATCTTAAATAAGGCTACCGATAACCTAATAATCAACGTCAAAGGTTTAATGTGTTGTTAAACGTCAAGTCTCCGTTTAACACGTTGTTCAAGGCTAAGGGCGCCAACCTCGCATCGTTGGTCCTTAGTAGTGTCATGACAACCATGACGTGCTCTCGGATTCCTCCGAGATATAACATATATTTTTTCGCACAACACACAAGTTATGAAATTTCACAAGGTTTATGCACAGTTATAGTTTTAGTCATGCTTTACGTTTAGGACCAATTAAGGTGTACCTGGTTTCGTCATGGGTAGCACAGTCTCCCCTGGTTAAGAAATTTCGTCCTCGATATTTACTTTATCACGCTCGGGAAGAGGTGAGGGTGTTTTCTACGGATTTCATCCTTCCGTTCCCAGGTATATTCAGGTTCTTGTTTAGAGTTCCACGGGACTTCAACCAATGAAATTTTTTTATGTCTTAATTGTTTGACCCTACCATCAACTATTTCCACCGGCTCTTCCACAGAGTGGAGTCTATCGTCAACGTGTATGTCTTCCAAAGGTACCTGGGTAGCTTCTCCTGACAGGCATTTTTTCAGGTTTGATACATGGAAGACATCGTGAATGGCACTAAGTTCAGTTGGTAACTTCAACCGATACGCTACCAGACCTACCTTGGCTAGGATCTCGTATCGCCTAATGTATCGCGGGGCTAGCTTTCCTGACTTTCCAAATCGGATAACGCCTTTCCACGGCGATACCTTTAACAGAACTCGTTCACCTACTTTGAACGATAATGGTTTTTTTGCGTACATCAGCCCAGCTCTTCTGTCGGCTCTGAGCGGCTTGTAAACGCTTTTGAATCTGATGGACCTTATCGGTCATTTCCTGAACTAGTTCAGATCCCGTCAGTTGAGTGTCACCCACTTCGGCCCAGCAAAGTGGGGATCGGCACTTTTGACCATAGAGGGCCTCATACCTTGAATGCTACTATGGTAACTATTGTTATACGAGAATTCCACTAGTGGGAAATGCTTGTCCCAACTTCCTCCGAAGTCCAGGACAGACGCACGCAGCAAGTCCTCTAGTGTCTGAATCATGCGTTCCGATTGGCCATCGGTTTGGGGATGATAAGCAGTGCTTATATCGATTCATGTCCCCAAAGCCTCTTGTAGTTTCTGCCAGTATCGCGAAGTAAAGTGGTTGTCTCGGTCAGAAATAATAGCAATCGGGACACCATGTCTAGCTACTATCTCGTTAGTATAAATTTCGGCCAACTGGTAGGTCTTATAAGTCGTACGAATCGGAATAAAATGTGCGGATTTGGTCAATTGATCTACGATTACCCAGATCGCATCATGACCACGAGGCGTTTTCGGAAGATGGGTCACGAAATCCATCGTGATTTGTTCCCACTTCCACTGAGGTACCTCGGGTTGTTGCAACATTCCCGAGGGTTTCTAATACTCAGCCTTGACTCGCGCAAAAGTCAAGCATTGGCTCACGTATTCGGGCACGTCCTTTTTCATTCCAGGCCACCAATAAAACTCTTTCAGGTCATGGTACATCTTATCTGTACCGGGATGAATCGAATATTTCGATTTATGAGCCTCGTCCATTATTAATTATCTCAGCTCCTGTGACATCCCGGATAATGAGGTACTTTTGCGGCTTTAGTTATATTTTATTTAGCGTAGAAAATGTAATTCTTTGTATCCGCTAGTTTATAAGAACGTGAGTTTCGTTCGTCGATTTAAACCGCTCACGTAACTCGAACTTATGGGGCTCGAATCATAGCATGACAATTTATCTTATGCTAACTCGCTAAGTTCGCGTGGATGATTAGTTATTTGTATTATTGAATTAATTGTATGTGAGTTTTTTTTAGTTTGGTTAAAAAAAGGGAATAATATTACGTAAACAACCAATCCCCACCTTTTGAACATCACCCTCACCCATATCTGTTACGTATTATCGGCCCAATAATCCCACCTCAATTCCTTTTGCTAGCAGAACCCAACTCCTCCTCTAGCACTCGGCCCACCGTCTAAACCGCCGTTT
Organism: Scalesia atractyloides; assembly: GCA_947069175.1. NCBI lineage: Eukaryota > Viridiplantae > Streptophyta > Magnoliopsida > Asterales > Asteraceae > Scalesia > Scalesia atractyloides. The sequence continues at coordinate 37,000,464 of CAMTDV010000018.1, read as the reverse complement.
CCCTTTTATTATGTGGTTTCACAGGATAGTTTGTTAACTGCCAAAAAAAAATAAGATAGAAGAACCCTAGTTTTCCCCTAGCAAGTCACGGCAACCATCACCACCCTCTTTTCCCAGCCGAACGCAATCATCGATCGCCGGTAAGGTTCCCCTCCCTTGTTCGTAACTCTTAAAACTGACAGGTCGTCGAGGTGTCTTGGTCACGGTTTCGGTTAGAGTTATAAATTCTTGTTTGCATGCTACCATGCTTGACTGGATATCTTTTGCAAACCTGAACTAGAATGTGTAAATCTGTATGCATGTATGTAAATATCCGTAGTTATGTGGAGTGTGAAAGCATGTATGATGATATATGCATATGTACTTATGATTATATGGTTACCTGCAACTGTTGATGGCATGTGTTTTAGGATTTGTAGACATAGATGTTTATAAGTGCAGACTAGTAACATGCAACTATGAATAATGGTGTTATACTTTATAGTTGGAATTGATACGTGATCCGATTGTGGTGCTTGCGATAGGATGTAAGTAATAGAACTCCGGTTCGACTTTTTGGCAAGGCCATGGTAAATCTGTACGTTGATAAGGGTAGTATATGTATGCGTAATCGTGTATGTGCATGTAAATATCCGAGAGAAAACGTAGGGAGCATGAATGAATACAGGTTCCGTTTCGACTTCGGTTTAAAATATGAACTCGTGTGCGAACTTGCGTGTCTGTGTAGACATGAAGGGAATAGAGTTTGTGTTTGTGAGGTTAAGTATTATGTGCTCGATTGAATCTGCATGCTAAAAAAAGAGCTGCTAAATGAAATATAAGTATATGTATGCGAATGATGTATGCAATGATATGGATGTGATGTGTATGTATATAGTATGTGATATATATGTGTGTCTGATTGATGAAATTCATTGTAATTTTAATAAAATGAAGTCTTGTAATTAGGAGGTGGGTGGAAATAGATTTTTTTTCATGTGATTGTGGATTGTGTCAGCATGTAGGGTGAACTCATGTTAAGGATTTTCAAATTGAACCATGTATTATTTTATATGTAAATATGTACTCTTTAATATAAAAATAATAATGTGATGTTATACATGTGTGGTTGGTCTAGTATGACTTCAAATAGGATGAGCATGGACCTAAGTGTCGATTTATTGAGGTTGTAGGAATGTAGGCAATGCAACAATTATTAGCTGGTGTGCGAAGTTATCAGTATAGATTTATATGATGATATGTGATAGATTGAGATTTCATTTGTGTATGTAAATACATGGGTGTGCAATAACTACGAATGTGCTAGTGAGCTAAATGTTAGGATTATGGTAATGTTTAGAATTCTCAATCCCGAAACCAAGTCGACCACGTGAAACCCAAATGACGACATTTAACTAACATAACTAATAAGAAAATGACAACAATATTAGGGCGTATCTAACGTAGAGACTGCTACACTCGAATTACTTCTTTGTTGAGCACCCTAAGGTGAGTTCACGGCCCTTATATTTTAAGGTTTTTAAATGCACAGGGGGAGAAAACATGTACGCTTTACGGTAAACTTATTCTTTAACGTTATTGTTGAATAACGTCGCATAACTGATAAAGTAGTTTATGTTATACGGTTATGGTCACTAAGTAGCATCTTATCACGGAAAGTCCTCACAAACTCTCGAACCGTTAGTATTAGTACAATAGCAGGGAAATTTTGAGTAGTAATACTGGGCCCGACAAGCCCCACCCGAGCTAGTCGCGCTAGCTGACCAGTAATGGTCAACGGGTGTAGAATTGGCCTAACACACGCCATGGTCAGTGATAGACCTGGCATACAGAGGCAACAACAGTCAGCTTCGGTTTCGAACTCTTATGTGACATAACTTAGATTAGCTACCTACATTATATCATGAAACTATTTATCAACCGAACAACTTATTATTCCGTGTTAGGAATAATGGAAACTTTGTAAACAGATAAATTACTAAACATCAATCAAACATGTGAACTCACTCTTCTTTACGTTGACACTTGTTTCTTACATGTTTTCTTAGGACGCTAGCTTCAGGAAATAGGTGCACGCCATGGAAAACTATTTTATCGAGTCTTGCATTTTAAACAATCTTTTGGTTATGGGCGTTTGTTTTGACGCTCCTTTACATTTACTATCTTTATGTTTCTGCATTTATTTTCTGCACTCTGATTTTTTTAGCTGGTTTTATTTTTAAAACGTATCTTTTATCATATAGAGGTCATTCTATATGACTAGTGTCTATGATCCTGGTTTGTCACGCGCCTCGCGGTAAAACCCGGCAAGTGGAAATTGAGGGTGTGACAGCTCCGAACTTGCAGGAATCCACACTCGATTCTTAAAGTACAATACCTCGTCCGTTTTTCTCACACAACTTTTCTCGTTCCCGTACAATCCTTCACCAGGTAACTGGCATTCCTTTAGGGCTTGCATCTGCGCGTTCCGGATTTCATCTATCAAACCTGTCTGCACGATCATTCCCAAGGCTCTCACTCGAAGGGGCTTAATTCGATCCTTCCTAGTTAGCGCATCTGCTACCACATTAGCTTTCCCGGGTGGTACCTTATCTCACAATCATAATCATTTAACAATTCCACCCATCTGCGCTGCCTCATGTTCAAGTCTTTTTGGTCGAAGATATGTTGGAGGCTTTTGTGATCCGTATATATAGTACACTTGGTACCATATAAATAATGTCTCCAAATCTTTAATTCGAATATAACTGCTCCTAGTTCCAGATCATGTGTCGTGTGATTCTTCTCGGGCACCTTCAGTTGTCTAGAAGCGTACGCGATAACTTTATTCCTTTGCATAAGGACACATCCAAGTCCTTGTCGCGATGCGTCACAATATACGACAAAGTCGTCATTGCCTTCAGGTAACGTCAAGATTTGGGCCTCGCATAACTTTTTCTTTAACAGCTGGAACGCTATTTCTTGGTCTTCACCCCATTCGTACTTCTTATCCTTCTGTGTCAATGCGGTTAACGATTGCGCAATACTCTAGAAGTTTTTGATAAAGCGACGATAATACCCTGCCGATCCCAAGAATTGGCGTATTTCTTTTGGGGATTTCGGCGCTGGCCAGTTCTTGATTGCTTCTATCTTGCTTGGATCTACATGAATTCCATACTGATCCACCACATGCCCTTGAAATTGTACGGCTTGTAAACAAAAGTCGCACTTAGACAACTTAGCGTACAGTTGTTCGGTCCGTAGTATCTCCAAGATAGCATGTAAATGATGCTTGTGCTCGTCCTTGCTCTTGGAGTATATCAAAATATCATCAATGAAGACGATGACAAATTTGTCAAGGTATGGCTTACATACCCTGTTCATGAGGTCCATGAATACCGCGGGTGTGTTGGTTAACCCAAAGGACATAACCAGGAATTCGTAGTGGCCATAAAGAGTTCGAAATGCGGTCTTAGGAATGTCGTCCTCTTGGACCTTCACTTGATGGTAACCTGACCAAAGATCTATCTTAGAAAAGTATCAGGCTCCTTGCAACTGATCAAAGAGATCATCGATTCTCGGAAGAGGGTACCGATTCTTAATAGTGACCTTATTCAATTCTCTGTAGTCGATGCACATTCGGAAGCTACCGTCCTTCTTCTTTACAAAAAAACTGGGGGTCCCTAGGGGGAATAACTAGGACGGATAAAACCATGATCGAGTAGCTCCTGTAACTGCATCGATAGCTCTTGCATCTCAGAAATTTGATATCTTTATTTCCGTCTCAGGAAATCGTTTTCTTTCCACAAGGAATTGTGATGTCTTTCTATGGGGGTGCAAGACGATATGGGGCCTTGGCAACGGGTCCCGTTCCCGGTATTAAGTCTATGCGAAACTCGACTTGCCGATTGGGCGGCAATCCGGACAATTCCTCCGGGAACACATTAGGGTATTCACATACCACGGATATGTCTTCAACACGTTTCTCGGCTGGCTCCTCCGATGTGACGCTAGCAAAGAACACGTCACATCCCTGTCGTATACATTTCAACGCCTTCAGGTGAGATATAACGTTCAACGTGGCGCCTAACTTCTCTCCTTGTACCATAATTGCATCCGTGGGGGATAAAGGAATCTTCACAACCTTTTGTTCACATAACACCTCCGCACAATGGTTGGACAACCAGTTCATTCCTACGACAATATCAAAACTACCCAATTTTACTGGTAAAAGGTCAATAGTAAACTGGTAACCGTTAAAGGTTATAAGGCAATTAAAAATAAGTTGGTGACTGGTAATTGGTTTCCCACTGGCAAGTTCAACGGTATAGGGTTGTTTCAGGTCAATAGCAGGCATATTCAAGAGTGGCAAAAATGCAATCGACACATAACTTCTATCGGCTCCCGTATCAAATAATACTGAGGCAAATTGATTGGAAACGAGGAACATACCTGAAACCACGTTGGGATCCTAGCGTGCGTCACCAGGTCCCATGACAAAGGCACGACCTCGAGCTGCATTCGAGGTAGATGCTTGGTTCTGGGTGTTCCTTCCTGCCATCTGCTGGGCAAACTTCGGGCAACTATTACGAAAATGCTCCGTGCTACCACATCCAAAGCATGCACGGGGTAGGTAACCTGTGGTGCTGGTTGTTGAGGTCGCTGCTGAAGAGGTTGAGGCCTAGCAGGTTGAAAGCGAGTTGGTTTCGTTTTGGTTCCATGAGCCCCTTACAGTTTTGGGCATAATGCCCATTTCTATGACACCTCGAGCATATTATTGCTCGGCACCCACCAAAGTGGTGGTAATTACACTTGTTGCACTTTGGGGCCTTTCCCTTGTAGCTATCAGAGTTACCCGTGGGGGTAGTCATGGCGTAGTTCTGGCTAGTATTCCTCCCCCTCTTCGGTGCTGCTGCCCTTGCGCGACTACTCTCCGGGGCTTCCCGCTTGTTCCCAGCCGGCTCTCCCGGCATCGTCAGAATCTTACGCCTAACCATGTCATATGTAACGGTACCTGACCTGGCTACCACCTCGTGCATGGTTCGGTATTCCACCGAATTAATGATACTCCTCACTTCTAGGGCCAGTCCCCAGATATACCTTTCAATCCTCTTGGACTTCGGTCGGACCATGTCTGGCAATATACGTGCCAGTTCATTGAAGCGGTTGGTATAACCTGCAGGATCAGCACCTTGCCTCTGCAGGTTCCAGAACTCATGCTCAAGCTTCTGAAATTCATGAGTTAGGAAAATTCTTTCCCTCATCAGAATCTTGAGATCATCCCAAGTCATCGCATTAATCGTGTCTTGTCTGCGAGTTTGAACAATAGTGTTCCACCAGTTCAGAGCATGGTCGATAAAGGTACAAGTGGTATACTTAACTGCGCAGTTAGCAGCACAGTTACTTATGTTAAGTACCGATTCCGACTTTTCGACCCATTGGGTCCCTCAGTACCATTAAATTCCATCGGTTTGCATTCCCTGAAATGCTTATATGTGCAAACCGGCCTACCATTATTCTGATTATCATTCTGACCTACCGGTCCGGGTTGCAGATTTTGTTGCGGATTAACATTAATACCGGCGCTAACCTGCGCCACAATCGTGGGAATAACAGCCTGGAGTTGTTACGCTATCATTTGCGCAATATCTGCCTCAGTCATCTGGGGTGCGCGTTTTGGGGCCATTTTATTACAAACAATAGATGTCTAGGTATCAATGTCTCATATCCAATTAACACATATCACATATTTGGTTAAAACATATCACACACTTCTTCACACACATGAATCCACGGCACAAATAGTCAAAAGCATCGTCATATATATATGTAATGTCATCATCATACAAGCGTCAAAATTTTCACATAGACTTAACCCATAAGACTAGTGCTTAGATGTGCTGTCAAAATGTGTCACCACAGTGACGTACAGACTCGATGCAACGATACCACCAACTAGGAAAATGTGAAAATACTATGACTGCATCACCACCTCGACATGAGTATAACCCATTGCTTGGTAGGATGTACAAAAGATACATCATCTCTATCTATACTGAAAGAAAAACCATACTAAGAACACCACATCCACCATGCCAATCCTTCAAAACCTGCGACCAAACCTACAATAGCCCTGATGCATCCGTATACCAACGCACGGAAATGATCCTGCTCATGATGAACATACCCCATACCCTGCTGTAAAGCGATGATCGCCTGCTGCAAGATGATCAGGTAGTCTCCCACCGACCTCCTCTGCTGCTCATCCTCATCTCGTGCCATCCGTAGTAATGAAATCTTCTCGAACAGAAATCCCATCAAGCTGCTCTCGGTGATGGGAGCAGGCACCTCCTGAGGAGGAACAGGTATACCCCAGACAGGTGGAAAAGGCTCTCTAAACGGCTGGGAAGGGCCACCCGCTCGTATGTGTGAAACGGGGAAGGGTCCTCCCGAGGTGGGGTCAGAAAACGAGCAGTGAAGTGCTGTTGGGTCCCTATAGGTACGGGTGTCGGGCGAATAAGGGACCCAAGTGGGGTAAACACAGGTACAGGTGTAAGTACCCTCCGGCGAGCCGTCTGTCGGAGGCCAAAGGTGGGTATCTCAAGAGGGCTAGATGAGGAGGGTGAATACGTACTCGGAGTGGAAGGAGTATAAAGGTCAGGCGGTGTCTCGTGTGACGGTAAGCGGGGTGCTACCGGCTCCCACTACCAATGCCTCGTGGCGGGAGTAGGGCTCCTAGGAATAGCTCCTATGGGTATGGCAATATCCGGGGTACGACTATGCTCCGAGGAGCTAGTCGGATGGTGTGATGACGAACGGTAGGCGCTCGAGGACTCCCCCTTGCGCCTAGTACGAGGTCTGGGTGGGTACGGGCCACAACAATAACCAGAAGGATCTGGCGAGTAACTCGACGTCAAAAGGGGTGTCAGCGGATCCTCATCGGGATCAGTCTCCATATGCGAAGTCGACTGGTGACTCGAATGATGCGACATGCTACCTGAAAAGACAACCACACACAACACTGATTTGACCGACCAAAATACTGAACTCAACATCCCACATATATGCACATAAGCACGTATTGCACGCAGTTTCGATTTTTATGATTTATAAAAAATTACTTGCAGTTGGTAACGTTAGTAGACGGATGTCCGTCCTATCTCAATGACGTTCCCAGAACCCCCAAGTATGAGCAGATAAATTATGGTGTTCCAGACCACGATAATTTATTTGCCCCACCAGAGCTTCCTGGTAATAGCCATACCACTCAGTTTCTAAGGGTTCTCAGCGTGTGGAGACTAACTAAGGATTAGAGTCTAGGTTCTTTTGTGATACCTAGTTCGCTATAACCGAAGGCTCTGATACCATCTTCTGTCACACCCCGACTTGCAGCGGAAGACAAATGCAGGGTGCGGCAGACACGTGGTAATTCTCCATAGTTTAAAAACATGATATCATAAACAGAGAGAACCTCGGTTACAACATACTATCAGTATCATATTACACACCATAAGTTCAAGTACAGTACTACGAGCTATCACAGCTCTTATTCTGCTACAGTTCACTACCCAAAGCCATCCACACGCACATTTCTTACTCTTGCTTCGCTTTACCTGAAATGCATGTTAGTTTTAAAAAGGTCAGCTAAACGTTGCGTGAGTTCCACTGATTTAATTGTTGTGTAACAATATGTGTTAACAAGTTTAATTGCACATGTCATAATCACAATGACGGTCACGGTCATAGTCGCAGATGGAATTACACGAGGAAGCAAGTGAAACCTGACTGTTTTACCCGGGTCGTGTCACCCAGACATTCCCGATCCACCAACTACGTCACGTGCAGTTCAACGCCCCTTAGTAGTTATGCCTAACAACACAACCAAATTAGGACACGTGTAGACCTGGTTGTCGACCTTCCTATCGGGTGCGGCCTTGGTCCGTCAGACCAATAGTACTACTCACTGCCCATGGCTTATATTAATCACTTGTAGAGGGGAGGTCGTTCGTGTGTTAGATAATTCATATCTCACAATTTGGTGCAATTAACACAGTTTCGTAACATGCAAGTCATTCCAGAAAACAGTGAAACAGTTTACAAGTGGGAGAGTAAAACTCACTCCCAAATTGGTGTATTCGACACAGCTTTAACATGCAACTCCCCAGAAAATAGTAAAATAGTTTAAAAGTGGGGAAGTGAAAACTCACTCCCAAGTTGGGGCAATGATCACAGTTTGTAACAAGTTCATGTGTTAGGGAAGTGAAATCCCTTCATAAGTTTGTGTAATCAACACAGTTTTTAACATGCATTCCACCCCAAGTAAAACCATAAAATAGTTAAAAGCGGGGTAGTAAAACTCACAGTGCAAATAGTGCTCTCAACACAAGAGTGGTCGATTAGCTGGATCAACTTTAATAACACACATGCAAGCATGGACTCAAATCAGTATCTAAGTTGGTAATGGTTATAACTTGGATCTTGTCAGGAGTTTTTACTCCGGATTGAGTCTATAGGACACTGGTATGGTGATGGACATCAGGGTAGTATTAGTTTTCAGTTTGGCTTCCGGGCACCGGTTCGCGTGCCAGCCAAAGTCAGTAGTTTAACATGTTCGGGTAATGGTACGGAAGTACCAGTAGTGCCAACACGTGGTTATTCAAGAATGATTAACTTTCCATTAAGGGAGGTTGAGTGTTTGGGGGTCTAAGTTGCCCATATTTGAGTTTCCATTTTCACCGTTGGAAATTCTCCCGAACGGCCTTAGGACACACCCATGGTGCCTAATTTGCCCGGGAATCTCCCGGAATACTCTCGGTGTTCCAATTATAGTATTTGTCGGGTTGAGTCAGTTCCCAGTTCCGGCAGGTACGTTATACGGTAAACTGCCGAAATTGCTTTAAAATAATCTATTTTTAATTCCATAAATTCCCATTTAATCTATATTTTATATAAAAATATGTAAATTTTTATATAAATCGGTAAAAATCTGCAATTTATGGGAAAAAACTTTGGGAATTTATTTTATTAATTTACTTATCTAAAAAAATTATTTATCAAACTATTTTTCACCACATAATTCCAATTAAATATCATGATTAGTTAAAAAAATTCCAAAACATCTCAGAACACCTTGTACATGTCCAAAAACTTCTCAGAAAATTTGGACATTTTTCTGATTTCGTTTCGGTGCGTTCCCGGCTACTGAAAACTCGCAAAAACATGGATTTTTAAGCCAAAACAAAACTCAACCAATGGACTCCAAATTTTCCCAGAACATTCCTCATATGTTCCTTAGTGTCTCTATAACATTTGATGATTTATTGAATTCGTTTGATAATTTTTCCGAAATTCTTTCGGTAAAACAGTTAAAAATTCACCAAAACTCTTAGAAAATTACAAAAATTCTAAAATTTTACGTGGACCTTCCTGACAATATTCTACATCACTAAACCAAATTTAAGCTCAATCCAAGTTACACGGACCAAGTTATAGGCAAAACAATTTTCTGCCTAGCCTATATTCGGTTTTCGGATCATATACCTAGCGATTCTTCCGATTCCAAGCGTTTATCTAGATCCCAGAAGTGTGTAAAGGCTATATTCAGTACCTAAACATGAAGTAAAACCCAAATATGCTAGAACTTAGATCAATCAAGCTTTAATTCATTGTTTTTCGGTTAATCTAATAGTTAAGCGATTTTTGTCGAATAAGAGTTGATTAAGGTATCAAACCCCAATGATTAGTGACCACGGCTGCCATATAACACCAGGGGTTTCATGTGGTGTTCATATTCAGCCCTAAAACTTGTTTAAAACTCCAAAATTCATGGATTAAAAAGCGTTTTTTGGCTAGAAATCGCGTTTAATCGAAGAAACGGACTTAGAACCATAAGTATCAAGGTTAATAGCTTTGAATTAGGACTTGTTCTTGATGAATTCAGCTGAGAAGAAGGGGTTTATACAAAGAGTATTTATATAACCATGGTGTTATATGAAAAAAAAAGTATTTATATAACCATGGGGGGGGGGGGTTGGCGGTTTGGAGGTGGGCCCCCTAGGGCCACCTCGTGCTTTGTTTTGTGTGCTTAAAGATGATGTTTATCTTCCGGATAAGTATAGGTTCGTTTTCGGGTCCTGAGCGCGTTCTCGATTTGCCTGACGGGCTCTGTTTTGCGCGTACTTAGTGTCAAAAGACTCGGTTTTAAAAATTATGCATAACCGTCTTAAAATCCGAACCCAATTACGTTCTAATCGTAGAAGTCTCGTTTGACATTCGTTTAAGTGTTTTTAAGCTTGATCGATCGTTCCTTGCACATTCGGTTGTCTTATGATATGCCTGGAACGAATGCGTTTCCCAACCGGGAGCTGCTTCGTTTTACGTGTCCAGGCTTTGATTATTTTCAAACCTTATGTCACAGTCTATGGCACAAAACTAAGTTATTCCTGGAACTCGGAATCTTAAATAAGGCTACCGATAACCTAATAATCAACGTCAAACGTTTAATGCGCTGTTAAATGGCAAGTCTCCGTTTAACACATTGTTCAAGGCTAAGGGCGCCAACCTCGCATCGTTGGTCCTTAGTAGTGTCATGACAACCATGACAATCCGAGATATAACATATATCGTTTCGCACAACATACAAGTCATGAAATTTCACAAGGTTTACGCACAATTATAGTTTTAGTCATGCTTTACGTTTAGGACCAATTAAGGCGTACCTGGTTTCATCATTGGTATCACATGAACACCACAACTTGGAAAAAGAGAAAGCTTGGGAGACCATACAAGTTCTTTATTCATTCCTTGGTACACGCGTTGAGCCACATGAAGGGAGGTTTTGATGACATCCAAGACTATCAATTGTGTATGGCTACGGCGTTAGTGCCGAATCTGCCGTTCAATTTCTCGCACATTATTTTTGACTATATGACGAAAAATACTGGAGCTAACAAGTTTCTTCGGTATCCGAGGTTTGTTTAGATGCTTCTTGACGATAAATTCAAAAACTTGAAGAAGGAAGATGATGATATTCTATATCTGCATCACATGGATGATGGCACTTTGTTAAAGCTGGATAAATATTTGAGGCAAGATATTGAGCCACCAATGAAAGCATTTTTTGGAGCAATTGTTAAGAAAGATTATGTTGCGCCAGAATAAGGTCGATGGCGTAAGGATACTAGTGGAGATGAGAAAGATGAGATAGAGGGTTTAAAAGGTTTTATTGAAAAGAGAAGCCGGTGGTATACTAAGGTTGAATCTGAAAAGAAGCGTAAATGTTCTACGAAGAAAGTTCAGACTATGTTGGTTGATGAACCTAAAGATGAGCCTGAGAATGTTTAATCCGAGAACATTGAAACTGAGAATGTAGAAACAGAAAATTTTGAAACAGAAAATATAGAAGCTGAAAATGTTGAAACTGAAGACGTTGAGGGTGATGATCACCGTATTTTCTCAGCTACTTCAGACAAGGGTGAATCTGAAGACTCCACTGATATACGAGAACGTCAAATCAGAGAAGAGTTAGAGCAAGAAAAACTAAAAAAGAAGGGAGACGATGTGTATGTACCATCTGAGCATGAGTTAGAAGAGGAAGTTAGGCCGAAAAAGAAAACAAGGCGTACAAAGAGTAAAGCATTAGAAGTCAAGAAGACTACAAGGTCACCCGCTGCGAAAGCTAGAAGGAAAATGTTGAAAAAATCAAAGCCTTTATCCGAAATAGCTGCTTCTACTCCACCAACTTCACCATTACACATTACACCACAAGCTTCTCCTACTCACACTCAACCACCACCTACTACTTCACAACCTATTCCTCCACAACCACAATCAACCCCTAAACAATCAACTCCAAAATCTACACCCAAACAAACAACACCACAAAGCCAAAATTCTGAACGAGAATTCCAAGAAGCCTTTGGGAATATACCGTTACCTCCAAAAAATTATGCTTCGATGTCTACTGATGCCTTTGCTGATATGTTCAATGAGTCCAAGCTTGTTGAGTTGGAAAACAGAATCAAGGCTTTGGAAGAACAGATGAAAGTTAACGAAGCTGAAAAAGAGGTGTTAGAAGCGAGAATGAAGTTTATGGAGAATGATCACGAGTATATGAAGGTTGTGATTAAGAGTTTAGGTACAGACAATGAAAGGTTGAGAAAGGTAGGGTTGTAAACGAGTCGAGCCGAACCGAACCAGGGTGGGCTCGGGCTCGACTCGTTTAAAAATCGAATCGAGCCGAGTCGGCTCATTTAAAACCGAGCTCACTTCGAGCCGAGCTTTTTTCGAACTTTTTTCGAGCGAGCCTCGAGCCACGAAATTTTTAAACAGAATTATTATTTTGGGCGAACTATAAAATGAACAAGAAACGATTTATTGTTACTTACCTAAACTATTTCTTTCAATAAAAAAGTAACAATATTACTAATTAAACAACATTGCTTAGATATATTAGAAATATGTATATAATACACACTCACAAACTTAATTTGGGGTTTAATTTAAACGTACCAAACGAGCGAGCCAACTAATGAACGAGCCACGAACCGACCTACCTTGGCTCGGGCTCGGCTCGTTTACAAACCGAGTCGAGCCGAGCCAGCTCGTTTAAAACCAAGCTAACTTCGAGCCGAGCTTTTTTCGAACCTTTTTCGAGCGAACTTCGAGCGAGCCTCAAGCCACGGGCTTTTTAAACAGCCCTAGAGAAAGGTGGTTAATGATCTTGAAATGAAAGAGCGTTGAGCAATAGATGGTTTGATATGCTACAACGGGTACTTATTAACAACCTTGGAATAGATTTTTCCGTTGAGTTCAACCGCATGGAAGTACAAGAAGTGAAACAGAGGGTTGAAGAAAGGGAACAAAAAGCTGCAGCAGAATCGGCAGCTCAAGGCAAGGGTAAAGTTGTTACTGAAGGATTAACTGAACCATTAACAATAGATCCGTTACCAACTGGTGAAAGGTCAATGATTAATGAAGAACTGGTAATGGATATGGTTGCAGTAGGGCAAGTTGTTGATGTTGTTGATAATCCTATTCTTCAAAGGATTGCTGAACTTAGACGTCAAAGAGCTGAAAGAGCTTTAGCTGAGGAGGAAGTAGACGAAGATGAAGATGAAAATGACGATGAACCAAAGAAAAATGATGACGAAAAGGGTGATTCTGATAAGAAAGATGATAATGATGATGATGATAATCAGGGAGATGTTGGCGTTACTATTGAAAGTGCTAAATTTACTGGAGAGTTTGATTATGATTCATTACTGACTGATGAAGTAAATGCAGAGGATGTTCAAGCTCAAGGGGAGCAAACAGGGCCAATAGAAACTGAAGGAGCATCAGGAATCTTCACAGCTACTCCTTTTAGAGTTGTACCTGATACGACAAGCCTATGATGCTTATGTTGGAACACAATGTTGAAGAAGGTGAGAACTAGCCAAATTGTTAGAGATTGATGAGAGTAAGATTGAATTTGATTTTGAAGAGGAGTTACTGAATATAAGCACTTTTGAGCCGAACAGTTATGTTTACAAGCGTGAGTCTGAAGCAGACAATTATGATCATGTGATAATCGAAGATGCTTTAGATGATGAAGATGTTGAAAAGTATTCTGGAGCTAATACTGATAGTTTTCCTACGTTTGAAGAAATCATGAGCCAGATAGATCAGGAATTGTTAAAAAAAAGATTGATGAAGTTGTTAGAGGTGGAAGTATTCCGAAAAAAATGTCAAAGGAAGAGATAGCTGAAGCCAAGAAGTCATGGTTCAAAGAGTTATCGAAAGAAAGAAAGTTTAAACGACCACGGGCGTTTTTCCAGAGAGAAAGACAAATCAGTTGGTGATATCTTAAGTTGGGGATGGATTAAAGAGTTAAACGTTTATGTTATCAAGCGAGAGTTTGGAGTTCAATACTTTCGATACCTAAATGACTTGAAGAGTTTACCGCTTTGGGATGTGGAAGAGCTGGTGCAAACAAAGAATATTAGTTATTAAATGAAGTTCCACGATCAATGGCTATGGAAGGTGATAAAGTTGGAAGCGATGCATGGTTTTAATTATTGGAAGCCGTTTATTCCTAAGCATCGAATCAAGGATAATAAGGTGACTAAAGAAAAGGATATTACGTCGGTCATGAAACGTCCAAAAGCCATGAAGAATATGCCTTTGAAGCAGATTGAACAAGATTTTCATCCATACTTCTTATGGTGGCAAACAGATCCAGAAACGAGTGAAGTTGTGATTATTTTCCAAGCTGAAGAAAATTGGGATATTTCAAAAGAAACAACTCATGAATTGATTGAACGAAGGAGAATTTGGAGTTTATGGAGGACGATCAGGATACTAGACCCGATGTGGCTAGTGACTTGTTCAAAGGAAGATGTGAAATGTCTATTCTTTAACAATATCTGCTATGATAAGAGGGAAGAAACTCAAGCGAAGCAATACCAAGGTGTGACTAACGTTTGCTATGCACATGGTATTAATTCAGGGCATATGTGGGAATCAAAATGGAGAGAGCTAGTACGTGAAGAATTCTTGAAGGAAGAAAAGCGTTTGGAAGAAATTAGAGAGAAAGGCAAAGCGACGCGTCTAAGGAGATTTCAATTTATGAAATGGGCACCTCCGACAGAACAAACACCTATCCCGTCACAAGAAAGACGTAAGAAACCATACAAGAATTTCTTTGGAAGAGGTTAAAGTTTTTGAAGACTGACCAAGACTGCGACAACATCCAAGGGGGAGTTTGTTGATTCACGATGTCTATTGTCTGTGTCTTAGGTCTAGTTTGAATGTATAGGGCTAGGTCTCACATGTTAAAGTTATGTTTGTTTATATTGTACTTCGTACGAAGTGTAAAGTTCGTAGAAGTGGCAACTTTGTACGAACTAGCAGTTTTCTATAAATAGGTTGTCTATAAATAGGTTGTCTATTAATAGGTTGTTGGGTCATTTCATTGTAGCAGTTTTTGCAACATTGACGGCGAAGCTCTGCCGGATTTCATCCCGATTGTAAACGTTTATTAATCAATGAAATCAATTGTTAAACAGTAATACTTGTGTAACTGTCACTAATTCATAATAATTCTGTGATTATGGACTAGATATCAAGTTAGGTACCTTTGCTATTGGGGAATTCGGTCCTACAGTATGGCAGGGGAAAGGTCCAGGATCAACTCCAAAAGGTAGCTCATTGGTCGGAAACTGCAATCAAAGAACACTGTTAGTCTTAACGCGAGAGGTGGCCTCCCGCGTTTGGACTCTGGCATGAGAAGTAGTGGGATGATCTTAAGTGTCTAAGTGAAATGAAAGGATAAGAGTTTAGAGTGAGAATGAGTGAGATGAACTTACTTTGGGCTGAACAAGACTCTCTTTTTGTAGGCAGATTGCTCTGCCAAGGGAGCCTTATGCCAACTGATACCTTCTAGTCTTGGTAAGCTTATCCTCCCTTGGCATTGCTTGCAGGGTTGCCTCTTTAGGTAAGTTTCAGGTTTGTGTGTCTCGAGGACACCTTTATGTGCTTTAGGGATAAGTCTAATCAGTTTGACTTGTTAGGTTCAAGTAGGGCCTGTTAACGAACCGAACGTTCATCGAACAGTTCGTGAACCGTTCGGCGGGAAGTTTGATTATGTTCGTTTGTTTAATAAACGAACGAACATGAACAAGAAATTTTGTTCCATTAGTTAAATGAACGAACATGAACGGAGGTGTCGTTCGTTCAATTGTGTTCGTGAACGTTCGGTAAGGTGTTCGTAAACGTGTTCATGAACATTCATTCATTTGCGTTCGTTTATGTTCACATGTTTGTGTTTTAATTAAACTTTTTTGTACTTTCATATATTTTATCTATACTTTTTATATTATTAAACTTTTAGTTATTTTATTACCACTAATCTTTTATTTATTTTATTACCTCACAATTAAACTAGGAAACGCTATTTCAGCTTGTTTATGCACCATTTCCCTTTCACTTCTCATTATTTATACCGACGAATACGACTGACTTTCGTTCCACAATAAGGGATCCATCCAGCTTTATCCTTCATCACGTTCGCCAAATTTATTTGTGTTCGTGAACCGTCCGCGAACACACTCATTTCCTTAATGAACGAACACGAACATAAAATCTCGTTCAGTAAGCGTTCATGAACCGCTCGTGAACACATTGATTTCCTTAACGTTGTTCGTGTTCGTTCGGTTCGTTCACAGCCCTAGATTCAAGTTCCAAGGTTGTACAATAACCTTAGCTCCTTGTTACCGGCCGTTGGTGCCTTAGCTTCTCGTCAGGAGCTTCCAGCTTCCGATTCCCAACTTCTTATTTTTAGTTTATGTTTAGCATTCTTTGTTATTTTCTTGAGATTGTTATTAACCTCGGTTTTGCTGACTGGGATCTCTGAGTACCCATGTCATCACTTATCACCAAAGGAAAATGGAGCAAGCCTTGAAATCAAAACATGTTGTGTTTATTGATTAAGAGCGATGGGGTGGCAGAACCGGCCATGTAAACCGAACAGGTTGCTTGAACTTTATTTTTTGTATATATATTTTTTTATTTTTAAAAGATGTAGTTTATGTATATGTATTATAATCATGAACCATCTTTTATTATTTAAATTATTTAATAAACTAATCATTTGGAAAAAAAATAAAACAAAAATCGGTTCACCTGTCAAAACCGAACCCTTAAACCGTCAAACTAGTAAAATTGGGCAGTCCAGCCCACTATTTTTCCCTGGGGCCTAAATTTTTTATCTATATTTTTTAAATCGTATAATTTATATATCCATTCGTATACATCAAAGTTATGTTAGTGCAGCTGGATAAACTTTTTGAAAACAGTCTTTAGGTCTCTCAAGGCTCTTTAGTGCTTTATTGAGTTTTAAATATCTTAATATTTCTTCCAGTTGTTTTCTATATTTTTACCATGATTTTCTATCTGTTTAAGAGCTGCTAAATAGCCCTCCCCGCTCCAACTTATTCAGCCCAAAATGCCTAATGTTTACCAAATCGGCACACAAACTCTTTTAATTGAATGGAAACTTACCACAAAGACATATAATCATACGAATCTGTAAGTTTCTTTTTTCACTTGATTTAATTCTGTTACTTTTTGCTTATAAAATGTTTGTTTAAGTTAGTTTTTTTTGCTTCTATTATTTTTTTCTATTTGCACAAGGTCCCTCTGTTCTCAGGACCGGCCCTGACTAGTGTAAAAGCGCTTGAGTCATACAACTTAATACTCAGATTTAATAAAATTAGTTCCATATGATAAAATGCTCTTTCCCTTTGTAATGCAATAATCTATTGTTTCGTGATACAAAAAATGAGATCTTATATATGTGATCCAAGTGTTGCCATGCAATATGGATGAGTTGGGTGGTTTCAAATAAACACACAAAATGCATGATGAGTATTTCCGGCAAACTTTCCAAAACAACACGAATGCATGTCATGTGTCTTAAGAGTCATTCACGTCTCAATCATACGTTTCACATATATATAAAGCTCGGTCTTGCAAGGTAAAATGCAACTGAAAATGGCTGCAGCAAGTGACATTTGTGTAGGATTCTTGGTCTTGGCTTTGTGCCTTAGCCATGGCTCATGGTTAGGATCAGCGCGTTTAGTCGTCTCAGACGACTTCATAAAATCCCAGTCTAAAATACAACTTGGTGAAGAATCTAACCAAGATGCAAGTGAACCTATCCCACCAAACAGCTTGTCGTCGGGTACTGAAGCAGTTGATGAAAATAACAATAATAATCAACCGTTAGAAGTTGTACATGATTCTGCTTCACCAACTTCGATTAGCGGCATTGATCAAAGTGATTGTGGTCGTCCTTTCGGTCGAGTGGTGCTTCCAGGCTCTCGAATTCAATGGGGGCAGGCACCGTCTTACTCTCCGGTCCAGCCTTATCCTTACGGTCCCCAGCCGGGATACCAACCTAACCCTGCATGTCAACCAGCGTGTGCTCCTAGTGCTTGGTATCCTCCCCAACCCCAAACCCAACCCCAACCCCAGCCCCAACCCCAACCTAACCCCGCATGTCAACCAGCGTGTGCTCCTAGTGCTTGGTATCCTCCCCAACCCCAACCCCAACCCCAACCTAACCCCGCATGTCAACCAGCCTGCACTCCTAGTTCATGGTACCCTCCCCAACGGACCCCCGAATGCCAACCTGCATGCCAACCGGCCTGCACTCCCGCTCATTCTTGGTACCCTCCCCAAACTAACCCGGGATGTGAACCGAGCTCGTCTCCATATCCTAACCCTGAATGTCAACCCGCCTATGCTCCATCTCCTTCACCTTATTCACCCCAACCAAACCCTGGATATCAACCGGCTCAGACTAACCCGGGTGTGTTAACCCTGGATGTCAACAAACGAACTATCCTCCCCAGACTAACCCCGGGTGTCTTACTCCTGGATGTCAACCAGCCTACCCTCCTCAAACGGAACCGAGCAATCCTCCACTGCCTGCATCGTTCTATCCTCCTCAACATGAACCATATGATCCTTTTGGCCCTCGACTTGACGAACAAACCTCACTAGAACCAGAGAATAGTGGAAGTCCACAGTCGAGTGAGGTTGAGATAGTAGCCGCTGATAAAGTCGAGGAGGGTCTGCCCCTAACTGAACAAAACTGATCTTATGGCGTCACCCCAAGCATCACCTGGTTCTTAAACCGGTTGATTCAGACCTTTGTTCTCCTGATTAGAGAGTTTGAGATGCATATAGTATCTTGCTTAACTGTAATTTATACTAAATAAACACAGAATGTTATGAATGAGTTATGCAATACTATACTCTTTCGGCTTTAAACTCTTTTTAACATATTGACAGAAGTGATAAAAATCATTTGATGAATCATTAGCGAAAATGAGAACCAAGAAATCAATGCGGTCGTTATATATAAAAAAAATGTCTAGATTTAGTTATCGGGCCCGAGCTTGAGCTTGACATACAAACCTCGTTTAGGAGCCTAAATGTGTCCAAACAACTTTTATATTATTATTTTTATACCCTTTAACATTGGCGAGCCGAGCTTTGACTCGTTTAAGCTATCGAGGCGTGCTCAAGTCGAGCTTTTAGCTTGTTTAAAATTGTTCTCAAAGAACTCAAGCTCTTGGGTTTTGTTTTACTTTTGAGCCAAGCTCAATCTCAAAATAGTAGGATCAAACCAAGCCAAGCTCTAGCTTCATAAAAGCATGACGAGCAAAGCTCTAGCCTAGTTGGGCGGCTCAGCTCATTTAAACCCCTAGTGGCTCCGGTTTTTGGTTTTACTTGATGCCAAAGGGTCAAGACTCGAGAACATATCCGGTATTTGACCTGAGACCAGCTTTTTGACGACCAAGCTTACAAAAGTAGACCGACAATCAAACCAGTTTCACATTTTATGCAAGTGTAGCTAACCAGATAACAGCCAACATTTATAGAAAACTATTACAAGCTACTTTGATTAACTTTTTTTAAATTAAAACACTCTTAAAATTACAAGAAAATGCAAGCAATATCTTATCAAAATTTATGAAAACTGAAACAAAATCTATGATTCTTCTTCATTTGACTCCCCTTTTAACTCATTCTCGGTGAAGAGATCCTCTTGAACTGGAACATCTGTAAGCTGCTGTGATGAAACTATATTTTTTATGCTTCTTTTTGCTGCTATTTCTTTGTTCTCATCCACATCTTTCTCTGCAACACTAGACTCTTCAGGCTCGGTTTCAGGTTCAGTTGCCACGTCATCTTGCTTCGGGGGTGGAACAAAGAATGGGATTTTACCCCTCTGCCAATCATGTAGAACCATCTTTGCCGCAGTCATCAGATCCGGTTCACCTCCCTGTAAAACACAAGTAGGGTTATAGTAAACGTTTTTTATTCCTATAACCATAGTCACCTAATTCACGGTTCGCTTCGGTACAGGTACGTGGTTCGGGTTCGCAATTCGCTAGATGGGATGAATTCGGTACGGAGGGAGGTAGGTTCATTTCGGTACGATCCGGTACGGTGTACCATTGAGTCCGGTTTGGTATAAACAAATTAAAACAGAAATTACTAAATTCATAAATCCAAAAAACCAAAATCCAATATTCATATTACCAAATAGAAAAGATATATAAAAAAGTTCTAATATTCTAAACAGTTAACCAAATTATACAACTATCTTTTATGCTGAATCAAATTATACAACTAAAACCAAATTGCTTATCTTTTATGCCAAATAAAAACAGTTAACCAAATTGCTGTTTCATACTTTCATGTACTACAGAGGACAACTAAAAGTCTAAAACAGTTGACCAAATTATAAAGAGCATAAATAACCTGCTGAGATACACAAACAGCAGCATAAATAACCAAATTTATACATGATTTTGAAAACGAATTGCTGTGAATTGATTTTGGAAACTGAGTATTATGGAAACGAATTGCTGTGAATTGATTTTGGAAACTGAGTATTAAGGAAACGAATTGACTGGTTGCCTGATTATAAGTATTCTCTGTTTTCCCGCCAAAAAAACCCTAAATTCGCAATCTCTAATACGATTTCCACAATTACGGTACATATCTGAAACGAACCCTAAATCAAACCCCAAAACGAATTGAACAAACAAATTGCTTAATCAGATCGACGAATGGAAACCCTAAATTCGCAAATTGGAAGCGTACCAGTTCGTATACGTATTCCGTACTGTAACGGATCTAAGAAATAGACGTGTATGCATCAAGAATATGCTTTAAGAACTTTTGATCGAATGAACCGTTTTCTTTTTAGCTGATTGTTTATATCTTAACACCTTTAAAGCATTAAAGATGGACAAAACCCAAACAGTCCTCAGGTATTCAAAAGCAAACGGGTCATGTTAATGAGTCAACAGACCCATTCTTACGTTGTGCATGAAATAACTCATGCAATCAAAAATTGTGACGAATGGATGGGGTTCACATCATTTGACTCGATTGACTTTTATGCTTTGACAGTATTTTGAAAATGAATAAATGAAAGGAATTTGAATAAAAAATCTTACCCTCAAAAGTTTGCCTGATAATTTGCATAGCTGAACCAGAAAGTCATTCTCATCTTCCCTGTTATACACATGCAAATAAATTTAGATTATGATTTGCGGTTACAGCTAAAATAATGTAGCAGACACGAGATAATGCCAACGAAATAAATATTCATCATGGACACTACAAAACAGCATGCAACTTTAGATCTATCAATTCATTGAGCTTTCTTTATGGTGCAGATATTTAACATAAATAAAACATACCACTCTTTTATCTTGTATGCCCTTTCTAGGTGCTCTTTCTTGACACGTTTCAAGACTTCACCGATGTGCTCTGTAGCATCATGCAAATTTGTTACTCGCACCTGCAAATATAATATAATTATTTTATAGTTAACTATAAAAATGAAACAAAAGCATCTAGAAAGCAAATTTTCAAGAGAAAAAATTGAATATATAGAAAAAATAAATCAAGTTATACATACCACGCCCTTTAAGACAATATCGGTTTCTGTATCACCGCTGCCATAAACAACACCAGGGCAATCAATCAGGAATATCTTCTTTGTAAGCGTTATGTATTGCCAAACTTTAGTCTCTCCGGGAATTGGAGCCACCTTGCAGACCTTCACAACATAAAGCAAAAAAAAACCGTTAGTTAAAAAATACAGTTTTAAGTTCATGATATAGTCATTTAAAAAAACAAGTAACAACATTAGCATCAAATATTGCAAGAAGACGGCACGTTGTGATCTTTATACACCAATAAGAATAAACTTACATTTTTGGTACGTAGCGTATTGATTACTGATGACTTGCCCACATTTGGGTACCCAACAAATCCAACTGATATCGCTTGCTTGTCACTTTTTAAGCGTGAAAATTGTCGCAACACCGACAGAAGAGAATTCTATAGACAACGAAACAATATATTATCATGTGGAGACTACAATTGCACAAATAATGCTTACACATTTATGTATAATAACATAAAAGTTGCATTAGCATACCTTGCCATAAGACTTATTAATGCTTGCATGAAACGCCAGCGTAGGATATTCTCTCGATAGTACCCTCAGCCATCCTTTTGTGACCCACGGTGGAGTCAAATCACACTAGCAGAAAAGTCAACGGTCATTTTTAACTCAAGAGATGGGGAAACAAACCTCAATGCTTACAAAAACAGATATGGTTACCTTGTTTAACAATAAAATCATGTGCTTGTGTTTGCAATGCTCTTTTAAATGCTTCTCAAGATGGTAGCATCTTGTACCTTGAGGATCCCTAGCATCCAGTACCTGTAATCAAAGTGTAACTATTACATGCTCACATGACATGACAAAATGATTGCATAAACGTTCGATTAAACCGAGAAATCAGTTCGCAAACCACTAACCTGGATGACAACATCAGAAGAGTCAATGACTTTGTAAAGCTCGCCCCATATACGTTTACTTTGACCCTTTTCAAACATCGTGTGACGCACAAGATCCCTGAAACCATCCACGTTTTCATCCATCGGATCAACACCACCACACTTTTCTTCAAATGCATCTACAACGTTGGGACAGATGTTAGTATAAGCTTTGATCAACTAGCAATTCACTAGATGAAGCTACAAAAACACCTATACCATATGTTATTAACAAAGAACATTTTCTTCTCACGATAAACAAAATCACAAAGCTAGACAAATGGATTACCTTGAGAACCATCGGCCCTCTTGACTAACGACTCATAATCAGACGCCAGTAATCGAGGACGTTTCCTCTTCCCCTTTGGTCCAAATGCATCGGCAAATGGCTCGGTATCAAGAAGGTGAACTCTTGTTTGCTTCAAAAGTACATGAAAGAAACACCAAAATTAGAGTGATATGTATAAATCACATACTATAACGCGAATAGTTGAATACCCTAGTTTTAAAAAGCATGGAGTGCTCAGATGCGTTTTGATCTCAAAAAAAAGCATGATGCGCCCGCATCTCGTATGTGACATGTTCGTTATTAGATAAATACTAACACACTATTTATAGGCAATAATGTAACTTGTAAACTTCTTATAACTAAAATATATGACGGTCTAATTGGTTCAAATAATTATACCTATTGCTCAATCAGATTTGGAAATCTCAAGCTCAATGCAATCCATGGTCTAATTTGTTCAAATATCAGTCAACTATGTTCCGCATCACGGATCAACTGCAGCAATACAATCACATCACCGCATCATGTGCATAGCGTATAACGCGCCTGATGGACGCATTCTAAAACCAAGGCGTATACAATTTCAAATCTTTCATCCTGTTAGCTAATACATTTTAGGGGTATTCGCTTGGTTTTAAATAGCATGAAGGGTGCTGCCTTGTGTACCAGGAGTGTTTTTATGCATTAAAATGTTGTACAATAAGATATTTGACGCGAACATATAAAAACCTTTTATAGCCATATTTCTGATAAATGATGCTAAAAATCTATGAAATATATAAAAAAAACTAAAAAATCGCCGTGCGCCTCCGATACAAAAATCTCACCGCTTTTGCACTTTGCGCTTCACAACTAGGTTTTTAAATCTAGTCGCTTTTGCGCGCTTCGTTCTTTTTAAAACCGAGGGTGTTCATTGGTTCAATTATAGGTTAATTCGGTTACACCTTTAGATATGAATAATCAAACCGATTAACCAGATAACAATTCGCTTATCGCTTCATATAAAAACCGAATCAATCAAGTTATCCAAGTATACATTACCACAATCTGTCATTTTAACAATGTACCTTTTGATGATCATTCAACAACGACATAGGCAACTTCCTCTCCTTCAAAATAACATTATAATTACTTGACATTCTAGTCTGCAACTCTTCTCTAAAAAACTCAAGCTCCTTCTGATTCACAACCCTAGTGTTACCTAATAAAACATATACAATAGCTCAAATTAGCTTCATATCAATTGTCAATACTCACTTTCAAACACTCAACAAACCACATCCAACACTACCTACAAACAAAACAAAACAAAACAAAACAATACATATATACATACCGAACCAGCGGCGATCAGGTTGAATACGAGTTGACGGTAGCTCTTTCGACTGTAGATCGTATTTCAGGATCGTTCCCTTGGCGTCACGCTTCGGCCTCGTGTTGTACATCTTGAGGCGGCGAACGGTGGCGGCGGAACGGCCGGAGCCGCCACTTTTGTTCTTGTTTCCGGCATCTCTGTTGACGTCGAGTGAGTGCTTTGGTTTTCCGGATACGTTTACTGATTTCTCTCTCTTCTTCGCCATTTTTGGATGTGAATTCAGGTTTTAGGATTTTGAATAATGGCGAAGAAGATGAGGTGAGGGGTGGTAGTGAATGGAGAATGAGGTTAAGATTAGGGTTTTGTGTTTTTGTTGTTGAGTGAGTTACAGAAACAGTCCCTGGAGTATTTAACAAATGTCAGTAGGCACCTGGTGTATGTATCGGCCGTAAGTTAGGGGTGAGCATTTGGTATTTAGTATTGGTTATCGAACTATTTTCGGTATTTACTTTTTTGACATTTTTGGTACCGGTATGGTTGGTTCGGTACTGGTAAAATACCTACTTTTTTTACTTTCAAATACTGGTCTCATACCGTACCAAATATTTTTAAACTGGTACCCAGTTTTAACAATTTTCGGTACTGGTATACCGGTACCGACACCATGCGCATTCCTAGCTTATAATATAAAAGATAAAATTGGTTTGATCTGAATGCAAGTTTGTTTTCAAAAAAGTTTATGTTGGGACGTCGAACAGAGAAAAACTAAAAACACACGCATATCCAACTTTTTTTAAAAATTAACAGACAAGGATTTTTTTTAATTAACAAACACGGGTTGTTAAGAAAAAAAACTTGGATTAACAGATAACTAAATAGGTAAAGGCATGTATTATTTAAAGTATAAGAAAATCTAATCTAAATTCCAATAAAGAATTTCAATTAATGGCACGTTGCATTTTCTGCTTTAACTTATCGTTATTGATAATAATAATAAAAAATCGTCAATATCATATTATCTCTATATTTCTCAAACTAACATTATCAAATATTCCGTCCATCGCTTTCTCTTTATCAAACGCTATACCACTTTATTTGTTATTTGTTATATGGCAGTAATAATATCAAGGTGTTTGTAAGGGTGGAAGGGGCACCTTTCGATCACCCCTTGGGGAGCTTGTTTACCGATTGGGAGGCACCCATTGAGTGGATGCGGTGTTCAGTGAAAAACGGTGACTATTAATCGATGCGGGAAGAGAAGAGATAGAGAGGGAGTTAATGATGGGTCTCACCATTTTTCAACCAATCACAATTTTTTTTAAATGTTTACCACTCTCCATGTGTAAGCACCCCTAATATTTGAGTGCAAATTAGGAAGTGAAGGACGAAGTTGACATGACATGATATTATTGGTTATTAGAAAAGTTTAGCACCCCTTCCACCATAAACTTTATCAAGCTAAATAAATTTAATATAATTTTAATCATATTTTTCTAATGATTCCCATAATATAAATTCGTAACTATTCGTTATTAAATATATTAAATATGCGAGTCAAATTATATAACCAAATGATTTTAAATATTTTTCATGATATCGTAACTATTAGTTATTACATATATTAAATATTCGAGTCAAATTATATAACCAAATGATTTTAAATATTTTTCATATTTTTATCATATTACGCAATCAACAATTTATTTATTTTTATTTAAAAACTTATACGTTTATCAACATATCCTAAAAGTTTATTAATATAGCTGAAATTTTTTTTTAAATTATATGTAAGGTGATGAGTTTATTGTATATCAAAACAAAGGAAAATAAATTTCTAGGTTATCTAAATATTTTTTCAGCATTTAATTACACAATGTAAAAGTTAGTTAAGAAAATTTAGATTAAACACTTTAAAAGTGGGTTGTGGGTTATCAATTACACCCACCTATTTTTTTTATTGTGCTTTGTTTACATATGTAAACAGTTTTCGTTATTTAATCCGTGTAAAACATGGAACTATAAATTAATAAATTAAAATAAAGATTAAAAATAAAATAACCATGTAATAATATTGTACATTCTTCATCAAACAACAATAATTGTAGCTAATATAATCAACGGGCTAAGGGTTCCAACTAAAGAAGACGTAAATCCTCCTTACAGTATTATAAATGTACATTTTTTTAACTAATTAATTATACCTTGTGCAGTAAATTAATTATTAGTCAATTTAATAATAAGTTCAAAGTGATTCGTGTTGTGTTGAAAATTTTAAAATAGCGTGTGTTTCCTTTCATAATTTATATTAATTATCTGTATGAATTTCATACTCTAAATAGGTCAAACTGGTTGAAGTGACCCAAAGTCGATTTTTAAGGATATCACAAATTGTTTCAAATAAAAGATTCAGATAATTTATCGTAATAATATCATTTTTGCTATTACAACTACCACGACAAAAATAATTCGTAAGTTAACGCAACCGACTCCACCATTTTATGCACTTAAATATGACCTTTTTACTCGACATGTCTGGCCTGTCAATCTTGCCACTTAAGTTATTATTTAAAATCCATGAATTATAGCAATAACCCACTCAATGATTGAAAACGTAGGTAGACTGCATAAATACCACTTTTTCATTCCCTGCAACTGCACACCCTGATCGTAGCGGAAGCGCAAATGTGTGACGTATAGGTAATCATTGCAATCAATCGTGTAAACAAATATTAACTAACAACGATGCCAATATCACATATTAATTTGAAATCAAGTTTACAAGTTTCAAAAGTGAATCTCCAAGTTTCCGACAAGTTTGCATATGTTATCCAAAAAACAACCTTCAAGTTAAGTTACATCACAAAAGTATATTTGTTATCATCATGAAATATATCAAGGTTTTGACTCCTATATTCCTATACGAAGTTGAGATATAAGAGGCAAACCCTTCAAAAGAGGCATCCGTTGCTATATCTTTTCTAATCTCCCGAGGTCTATCACCAAATGATGCCTTGTTTCCTGAAATACATGTAATTTGAAAAATCAACAAAAGTTGAGCGAGTTCATGTAGTTTTGTTTTCGTATAAATTGTCATAGTTGTAATCCATTATTGAAATCCAGGTATGTTAATAGCAATTATGGAATTTAAGGATCTATCAGTGGGTAGCGAGCCATCCGATATTATGCGCCATAAGTAAATAACCAAACCGAGACACTTTGTCGTTAATTGGGCTCACAAAAGCACTCCATGGTTAACAACTAGGAGTGGAGCGTGCCTTAAGCTCAATAGATCTACACCTTTTGCACCTTGGTCACTAAGTGATTAATGGCTATTATTGTTATCATTATAATCATCCTACTTACGCACATTGGTCGTGTTATCATCTAAACCCATAGCTAACATACCATTTGTCATAACATGTATTTCCCCGAAGTGTTATAAAACCAAAAACGTTTAAAAGAAAGGGGGGACATGAACTCACAGCTTGCGTTCCGTACTAATATGCTAGCAATCCAATGTTTCTTGTTTTATGTTCAACCTACAAGTGTCCTAATTCAATAAGACAATAAGGTCTGTAGAAATACCCCTGGCATGCAAGTTGTTCATCTATAATATTCACCCAACTAGCTAGACTCGATTAGAATAGTTGTGATGTTTCGAACATTTCACTCTACAGCCCGTTGGTGATATGTCTCTGACTTCTCGAAAATATGTATTTATATAAAATATATATAAATATAAATTACAAATTATTACAAATCCTCTTTGTATACTCGTATGGACTCGTGTTCAGGTCTCTAAAAAAATAATTATCTTATCCTAAGTCGTAACCTGTCTCCAGCGATGTGTGTGTATATATATGTATATTTAGCGAGATATACTTTGAGATAACACTCGTATTTGGGTAAAAGTAATATGTGTTATATCTCTACGTAAATAATTCCCAAAATACTACACTTGTATAAATGGAGATTTTTGTTTCTCGAACAAGTGTGTGTATTATATATATATATATATATATATATATAACACATATATATTATCTTGATTTACGATATCTTAACATGATTTTCTAAATTATATTTCATATCAGAACATATTATTTCTATATTATTTCTTTGGGTTCCCAAACCACCATTTATACTTAAATTTTATTTAACTTAGTCCTTGTTCAAAATATACACTAGTTTAAGATTATGTGAATTTCACGAGTTGCTAAAAGAAAATATCTTCATTATCACCAATGACATAAATATTATGATTTTATACACGTTAAAACACAAACGAATATATTAGAGTACAATAACAAATTAAAATACATGAATATGCAACGATCACACTTCGTTGAAAATCTCTATATAAACCACATTAGTTGTTATATATGAAGGTTTGCCGTTGTTGTCAAGTATTAGTAGTTTGACTACATCTCGTGTTTTTACCCTTGATAAAACAACATGCAATTGATCATGAGAGAAGACAGGTTGTTTCAAGTACAAACCAACTCTAGAAAGTGACTGCCCTTGACTTTTGTTGATTGTCATTACGAAACATACGGCCAATGGAAATTGCCTCCTTTGAAAAGCAAAAGGAAACTTTTTATCAGAAGGGATCAAATTAATTTTAGGTATACTATTACACGGTTGTACAGTTTTCTTACTTGAAGCCTTGTACCGTTGCACAAACCATTCTGTTGGTCACTGTTTCGTAATACGATTATTGGAACACCAACTTTAAGCGCTAACCTATGATTTGGTAAGCATGATATTTTGAGACAGTTGAGCACACCAAGTACCAAGTAGCTAGCGCCACATTGGTGATAAGTTGTAATCTCTTTTTTATATTAAAATTGTGGCATTATTTGGAATCATTTATTATATTTATTATAATAATAAGGATAAAGATATTAATATATTATTACACATAGTTTAAGTAACACTGGAAAGCTTAATCAAAGACTCGGTCGTAACATTCCTTTAAATACTAAACATTTAAACACCATCATTAAATTACATAGTTTAAGTACCATTGGAAACATTAATCAAAGACTTGGTCGCCAACAATCCTTTTAGTACTAAACATTCAAACACCATCATTAGATTACATAAATTATAATGGGAAATGAAGTTTAAACAACTAAACTAACCATAACTCATGGAAGCACTTGAATAGTTCTTCCTAGTTCCTAGATATGTGAATTGTATTTGTCGCAATATGAAGAAACAGGCTTGTTGTGACAGTGTCAGTTTATAAAGAAACTGGGAGAATAGAACAAAAGAAGTTAGGGCGGACCCAAAAAAGTGCTTAAAAAATTATGGGCCCAAACCAAGTATAAAAAATTATGAGTCAAGATAAATACTATCAATAGAAGGCCTCATAAGGGTAAAGCAATCTAGCGACCAAGTTGACAAAATAGCTCTCGTGTTTTGCCAATTCATCACCTAAGAAAGTACATAATTTTGAGATTGACCACGGTAGTTCAATAATTATTTATAACATATGAGTAGAAAAATTCTAATATGAAAACATACCTGACTTGCTTCTCCTTGGTCTTTTTAACTGTTTAGATAGATGGGCAAGGTAATGGGCCAAAGAAGCTGATCCACAACCACTTTTGTCCAATTTATATAATATAGTATATAGCAGTTATCTATTAATATATAATTATCTCTTAATATATAATATTAAGATGATTACAACAAAATGTAAAAGTGCTCCCTAGTGGCAATAGAAAGTCACATTTTTCCATCTCTGTATAAAGGTGGTCCATTTTATTTTGTCATAATTTGAAAAGCTTTATAACCTCCCTTGATACATTAGTTTACTCGTGTATGTTTACAAAAGGATAATAAAAAGTACGTAGGTTGCCACTATGTTTCTTTAAGTGACTTTCTTGAATTTTAAACTATGAACCTTTGTAAGTGTACTAAGTATCACAGGGTCGGTATACTATACCTTATTGCATTTAGTAATCTACGTTTGGAACGGTTGAGAAGAACTTATCTTTGGGGGTCCCATGCTTGTAGCTATTCACCACCAAACATCCTAACCTTTAACATAGTACCGTCAGTCACCATAATCGTAGCCAGAACCACCACCACCGTCATCTTTGTTATCATCAACCATCACCACCAGTTACGGAGGAAACCCTAGCTGACCGGAATCCTTTGAGAGAAGAATCAACAACATGAAATATATAATCAGATCTATGGTTTTTGATTTTAAATCTGGTGGACAGATGACGTAGATTAGGGTTTTTGAAGGTTAAGGAGGAAGGAATAAAAATGGGGAAAGAAGAGAGAGAGAGATGACGGTGGGAAGAAACGTACGTGAGAGGGAGAATAGAGGAAAAGAGTTGGCGTCATAGGTGAATTTTCTTGATTAAGAGGATGTTCACATCATTCAAATAGTTAGACCAATTATGTGGCTAACATGTATTCTTTTAGTATAGCAAATAGATGTGTGTCTACATACATAAAATATATGCACATTTATGAGTCTTAAAGACCAATTAATTTTACTTTATAAATCTTACGAGGCCTTCCAGTAACATAAACATAACAAAAGTCATCAAGAATTCTTTTAATACTTCTTAATAACACCATTTATTTAAAGAGACTAAGTTATTCATAAACTAACCTTTAAATATCTATATATTCATGAGTTTTAAATAGACAAAGAACTACTTAGGTGAATGGTTATACATAATCAAGCTTGCCACTGTATAAAAAAAATTCAAAGAGTTAGACACTTAAAACAAGTAAGGAGAAGGTGAATGAAAAAGATAACAGATCCTGAACCCTTGAGATTAACCAAACTTGCTACACTAAAACTTGATCTTGTAGGTTTAAATCTTGTTGATTTAAAATAGAAAATGACAAGAAAGTATGGGAAAAGGGTGTGTTCGGTTTGGGTAAGTGGAGCCGAGAGAGAGAGAGAGAGAGAGATTTTTGAGGGTGAGAGTGTTGTTTGAAATTTTGAAAGTATGGATAACATTTCTTAAGTATGGGGTGACTTTATGTAATAAACCAAAGGTCTCCCACAATAAATAAGGGACTAAATAAGGGAATGGGATCATGGATGAGGAGGCCGAAGATTTAGGAACAAGAGGGATAGTCACTTGAGTTGACATTTGCTTTTATGTTTGACTATCAAATTCATTCATAGCATTCTTAAAAAAATATCATTAAAAGAGAACATGCTAGAGTTGCAGACAAGTTATAGCTGATGGGTTCTGTTATAAGCGTATCTAAAAAAAGATTGTATGATATTACAAAAGTAATGATATTTTAGCATGGGGAAGATGTTGTGTCATTAGCATGCTTACATACTTGACAGAGTCAAAGAAATATAAATAATACAAAGATGATGATATTGGTTTAGGTGGTGTCGACCAACCAAGAGACAAAGGAAAAAAAAAATTGTGTTTCAATAAGTGTTAACATGTTGGGATTTTGAGAACACCAATAAGAATATGGGAAAGTGTGAATGCATATACATGTGATTTATTGGATGAATTGACTAAATGAGTAAGGTTAGTGGTAATAATCAAGTCCAAAGAAATTCGTTAGTAAATATAGATATCGATATAGTGTAAAAAAATAATAATTAACACTGACTAAAAATACTAGCAGGTGCTCGCTAGTGTCAAGAGTTAAATATAAAAGCATGATGGCTTTTTTTAGTCGTATATCAAAAATGTTCGTTACAAGTTTTGCTAAAACTTATAGGAGTTTATTAAATCAAATAGCATGGTTTTCTAATAGACTTAGCTTGATAAATAGAACACAAGGAATCTAAAAAATCAATATTCATGTATCGTGTGTATATATATAAACATAGACATATTTATATATATTTATATAAGTAAGCGTACGCGTTTTAAATCCTAAGTTGTTTTTTTAGAATGCGACGCCACATATATCGGAAGTTATAATAATAACAATTGTTAATCTTTATTAATAAGGTCATATAGATACCAAATAGAATATTCGAAATAATAATTTTCTGTTTTTGCGTTTGTTTACCGACTAACCGCACACAGACAACTTCCATGAACTATTGGATGTAACCGGGTCTTTGCTAAACCTTATGAGACTCAATCATTCACAAATTAAGTCTAATGTACATAATTAAATCTATTACCATTTATTTTGTCGGTTTTCACAGCAACTAAAACATTAGATGTTAGTGTTCTGAAACTGAAAGGTTATGCATTAAACTAGGGAATATCAATTAAGCTAGTACTTTAATTCAGATTCAAATTGTATAACCAACAACAACTGAATATGAATTTGGGTTTGGGTTTGCGCGTTGACCAGCACGCCCCATTTACCTAAATGAGACTCATTTTACCAGATGGAAACCAACAACAACACAAAGTAAGTTTAGTTGTCATTTTACCTGATGCTTCATAATAATATATGGTTATCACGTCTTCCATGTAGTTTTCTACTTTTCAAATCTTCGGACAGAGTTCATACCTACACCATGGCTTTCTTACCCAGTTCTCATATAGTAAGCACAGTCCACCGTTTCTAGTGACGCTAGATAAAACTCTCATCCTCTCACGCCACACAGCCCGAACTGCCTCATCGGTTCTACACACATTCCCCAAACTTTCACACACCCAAACTCAACAAATCAATCAGTAAAAAAAATCAAACCTAACAGTTTGTACCTTGTTCAAAACCCTAAGAAAACCTCAAACAATATCAAATCAAACTATAAAACACAAATTCAAGAACGAAACTGCTACCTTCATGCCTAGTTTCTTGACCCGAATGTATCCACTTCAATTGCTGGATCTGCTCTGCATGCGACCTGCTTCGACCCGCGCTCCTTCCGTAGGTAGCTTTTCAACCTCCTATTTACAAAACAACGAAACAATTTCAACAAATTCATGTTGCCGCCTTACCAACATCGACACCATGGTCTGATTTCTCTACAGCCTTTAAATATCTATAAATAAAAAATAAAAAAACTGAATCTTAGTAGTTTTTGTGCGAAAAGTGACTGAGAATTGGAATAAGTTATGTAATTAGTTATACCCTAAAAATCAAGTATAATGTAAAACTCAAAATCTAACGAATTGTGGTGATTATGTCATAATTTAATTGACTACCTCAATTCAATTGCTGCTAAAAATACCATAAAAATATACTACCTTAAGAAAAACAATTCCAATTGTTTTCTGATGCTTCCATAACTATTCCAGATGACACATCGGCTTCCCGGCTTGTGGATCTTAATATGACAAAACACTGTTGTATAAAACAAACCATCTAGATCTCCACACTTTATTGTTGGTGCATATGTCTGTTGCATACGTCATTATGTATCGAGTCTGAGTGAATATGGCTTAATCTGTTTGAAACTAGGCGTATTTAAGTAGATTGGAGGTCAAGTTCGCTTGAGATTGCATATGGGATGTCAAGTTCGCCCGAACATTCACTCTCACTAGTGAACTTCTCACCGTATAAATAGGTGCCTTGGTTATTTCATTTGTAACGAGGAGAGATTTTGGCACAGAGACGGCAAAGCTCTGTCGGATCCGGTTCTCGAATGTGTTGAACTTTAGATCAATGAAAACAACATTGAAATGAGTAATTCTTGTTATTTGGTTAACTTGTCATTAGTTTCGCCTAATCGGACAATAGATAACAAATTTAGGTTCCCGTTCTAATCGTGGACGTTCCTACAAGTGGTATCAGAGCCTGGATACCTAAATTTGCTGGAATCAAGACAAGAATTTCTCTATTTCATCTCCATTCTATCATTTTTCTTATCGTTTTCACATATTTGAAGAATTCATGGATATAATTGGCTAATTTTTGAACATGTCACGTAAAATACACTTGTGATAAACCCTTGAGAGTTTGGGCATTAAATTCAAACGTATTGATATCAAATTGTTCAAAAAACCATGTTTTCAAAACACATCAGGATCGAACTTATAAGCCAAGTTCGATCGAACTTGACTTAGAAATCTAGTTTCTGAGTGATTTTATATCAACTTGAGGGTTTTTGAGTGAGACTGTGTTAAGTTCTCTCGAACTTAATAAGTTTCCAT
This sequence comes from Scalesia atractyloides, assembly GCA_947069175.1. NCBI lineage: Eukaryota > Viridiplantae > Streptophyta > Magnoliopsida > Asterales > Asteraceae > Scalesia > Scalesia atractyloides. The sequence continues at coordinate 36,966,395 of CAMTDV010000018.1, read as the reverse complement.
TGAAATTTTATCAAGTTCGCTCGAACTTGATAAAAAAATCAGGAATCTTAAGCTAAGTTCGACCGAACTTATGTGTTCTTTCTGAAATCTTTCACAAGTCCGCTAAAAGGTGTAATTTCTCTCAAATCTCACATCAAGTTCGACCGAACTTGAAGTGATTGTGATAAAACTTGAAATCTTTATCTAAGTTCGACCGAACTTGTGAAAATCTGAAATCAAAAGCTGATTTTCACACAAGTTCGACCGAACTTTCTGTTTCTAATCAATTTTCGAGTGTTTTTTATCGTATTTTCAGATAAGTCTTCAGATTATCAAAATGGAAGATTTTCATAACGTGTTCGTTTCACAAATGGCTTCTTCATCAAATGCTAATACTCTTGCGGCGAACCCGATGAATATTGACAACGAAATGGGTACTGCGTCGAAACCACCAAAGCTAATGAGTATGGACGAGTTTGAAGGATGGAAGGAAAAGTTTGTGAATTGGATACAAGCGAATCAATTCAACAGCTGGGTTGCGGTTGAGGATGGGTACAAATGGCCAAAGGATGAGCGTGATCAAGATCTTCCACTGAACAAGTTTTCATCGACTGACAAAGAAAATTATGTCGCTGAGAAGGAAACGATTAGCTTGATACAACAATCAGTAAAAGAATATATCTTGATTCTTTTGCCAGAATATGAAACATCACAAGAATTTTGGCACACTCTTTGCGACAAATTCAAAGGAAGTGATGAATGATTAAAAGCAAAAAGACTTTGATTAAGAAAGAGTTCGAGATCTTCACGATGATCAAAGGTGAGACAATGAAGTAGATGATCGATAGATATTGCCACCCCATGGTCCAGATGCGGAGACATGATATCAAACGATCCAATGAAGAGAAAATTGAGAAATTAGCCGATGCACTTCCTGAAGAAGAATGGACAACATATCTGATGATTCTAAAGAATAGTCCATCTTGGAGACATTTCAAATTGTCATCTTTCATCGACAAATTATAAGGTCATGAAATGGAGTTGATGAAGATTGCAAATCAAAGAATGCTAATGTTGTTCAAGATGTCGGTGTTTATTACAAAGGAGGTGTTCAAGATACTCCGATTCAAAGTCCAAAAATTCAAACAACAAATTATGCAAATATGAATTCTTCTCCAAATCAGAGTTCTCCATATGCTGGATATACAAGTGCTAGTTCAAGCTCTTCATTCCAAAATCAGAATAATCAGTCACATCAGACAAATCAATCCAGTTCTGATTCAAATGTTTTCCAGTGCAGCATAGCAGTCGATTTGAAGAATGTTTTTCCTAAAAAAGTAGCCAAACAGCACATAACACTTCTTGCTCCTGTTCTTGAATCATATGAAAGTCTTGTTGCTGGAAAGATCGGTATATGATCAGGTGGACGAAGAAGAGTTGGAGCTGATGGATATCAAGTGGAGTCTAGCATCTATCATCAGAAGAGTTACCAAGTTTGTGGCACTCACTGGAAGAGATATTGGAAATTCAAGCAACAAGTTTAGGTTTGACAAGTCAAAAGTCTAATGCTTCAGGTGTCGACAAAAGGGACACTTCAAATGTGAATGCAACAATCAAGAAGCAGGTGGAAACCTGTTGGGTTGAACCCTATGAAAGGAACAGATGATACAAAGCCAAATAACACTATCTGAGCTTTGGTTAAACTATCAGAGGTTACAACCTCTATTGTATATACACTTCTTTCCCTAAAGACTGCTCTCCTATCATCTGTCTTCACAAAGTTGCAAAGGTCTACCAGAGTTACAAGGATCAGAGGATAGAGATCAGAGCTTAGTCATTATATAGATAATCAATGTAACAGTGCTAAGCACTGATAGTTAGTATTAGCAGTGTTTGTAGTTAGTTACATATAGTTTCCTGTCACTATCAACCCTGACGTCATCAAAGATGCTCAGTGGTTAGATAGTTTAGTATAAATAGGTAACTTGTGTAACAGTTTAACTTGTCTATCAAAAGATCAACTTTCGCATATCATCTTCTCTGCATTTTCTTACTATCAAACTTCAATTGCAAAGGCTGAGGGGGAGGTTGTGAATCACATGCGAGTTTACCAACTTGAAAGCATGATGATGATGAAAACAAACGACCATTGCTTGTAGTAAAAGTTTTCCATTTATTTCCGCTGCAAATCTCTTTTAAAACTCAATCATTTTCCATTTTTGAAACAAAAAACTACAAGTAATTCAAACTCAGATCCTAACAATTGGTATCAGAGCCTGATTCATCAAATTTGA